>VDFB02047397.1:91435850-91609798 GCA_007258455.2 Sequoia sempervirens | reverse complement strand
CACGTGCTCCAACAAAAAGTAACTTTTTGGTGATTGAGTGAAGTGTGCATGCATGATTTTAAGATTCCATCACCTTTTGAATGTTCTTTCCATCACCTTTACATGAAATAGCAGAGTTTTCATGTTGAGAGGAATATAATATCAATTCAAGTTTCAATTCTGGTGATAATTGATATACAATTGAAGTTTGGAGGGGAACAAGCTTTTAAAAAGGTCAAATTTTTGAGGAGTTTGAGGAAAGAAGCAAAGGCTACATAATTGGGTAGAACTCCTCCATTTGAAACTTTGGTTTTTTAGGTATGTGAAGTCTTTGTACATTTTCTTTCATTTTTTTTTGTTTTGCTTATTCCATGTTGATCAAATTGTTTGTTTGTCATGTTACAACCTTAGGTTGTTAATGGATATTTTAAATTACACAATTCTATATACTTTCCTATTGCATTTTTAAACATCTCTTTGAGGCATTTTCTTCAATTTAACAATTCACTTTCTTTGTGTATGCTTCCAAAGCTTTCATTGAGGTATTTGTCAAACAATTATACAAACCAGCTGATTTCCTTGTCTATGCTACCAAATTTTCCATACATGTCTCTAAAAAATTAGAATATACTCCTAATGCAGTAAGGGGAGGCCTGCAACACACAAACACACAACTCCAATCTACAAACAAATTTACAATTTACAATTTCAGCACAAACTCTTCTTTCAACAAATTCACATTGTTCAAGTTGTAGCATATCAAAGTCACTCAATCGGGTATAGTTCCCCACACAACCTTCTCACTTCTCAGCAGACCCCCAAATCCAAAAATAGTCTTTACTTAGGTCTCAAAACAAAATATTTTCTAGGTTTTAGGACCTTGCATGCTCAAATAGGTTTCCAATAAAAAAACCCTCAATTTTCTCCTAAATATCTAGGGTTTTCTATATTTCACAACTCCAAGGCCTTCCAAACCTCACTAAAGTATCAAACAAGTTTGTCAAGGTCTGCAAAAACAAAATAAACCTTCACTAGGCCTTTAGCCTCATTAGATATCAAAAACACCACTTTGGTTCCTCCTTTTCATGCCAAAAACTCACATTCTCAGCCTAAGATAACATCACCAGCCCTATAGATGCCTTACCACTATTAAAAGAAACATGAAACATGAAAACAACATATTATAGGCCTTTCCTCCGAATCACAGGTCACCACAATAGGAGGAAATGCTCCATCTTTAAATTAAAGTAAAACTCATAACCTGTTGGTTTGTACAGGTTGATCATGAAGAATGGAGTTTTTCCTTCACCGAAACAACCAAAGGAGTCTCAAAATAGGTTGAAATCCAAGTTAAGACCTGCCACCACAGTGATTTGTTGTTATATAGACCTAGGACCATTCAGACACCTTTATTTTACCCATTACAAAGCCTTTCAACATATCCAACAATCACCAATGCTTGTGTTTGTACCAAACTGCACAAATTATTAAGTTTTCTATGCTTTTAAGGGTCCAAATTAGCCCACTTTTACAAAGGGGCCACCTTCAAAATGTGTCCAAATCTCTTGAAACCTTGGGGCAGCACTTTATATCTATCAAAACTTCAAATTATAGCATTAGATTGCAGAGATTCAATCATTTACCACCCAAACCATAAAACCCTCTCCCTAGGCTTAGAAACTGTATGTTTTATTGAAAGTAGCACTTGCCAAGCACTCCAAAACTTGAAAACTATTGAAACAAGCCTAATATACCTTTTTCATGCTCAATCTAACATAAAATAATGCTTCCCAACTCAGAAACTCAATTTCAATCACCAAAAGCTCAATTTTGTTAAGGAAAACTCAACATTTCCTCATTTGGTTTGACGCCCAATCCAAGATCATCCTTCATTCAATTTTATCATGGTCTTTTATAATGTTTCCCTCTTAAAAAAAACCACTTAAACTTCAAAAACTAACATTTGAAAGAGGTGACCGATGGTCTCCCTCTTTAATAGTCTTTTACAACCCTTCACTATTAGTTAATTTGACTTGACTTAGCACTTTTTGCACAGGTAAAATTATTCATCATGCCGAAGAAACAAACTGTTCAAAGGAAAAAAATAACAGATGATCAGCTCCAAGCCTTCATAGATAAAGAGAAAAAATGGATGAGGGAATATTGTGAAAATCATAAATTGGGAACGATTGACGAAAACAAGCCAGTTGAAGAGGAGCCTCAACTGTCAAAAAGAGAAAAGAAATTGGTAGCACAAAGGGCATGAATGCGAAAGATTCATGCTAGGGGAGATGTAGATACCATAGTTGGAGACACACCCTCTACCGCAAGTGAATACAAAGGGACACCATTAAGCACAAGCGAATATGGAGGGACACCATCTACCACAAGTTAGTATGGTTGGACACCATCCACCACATCTAAAGTTGAGAGTACATCATCACTCAGATTTGACGAACAAGGTATGCCATCATCCCCACATGAACCTCAAGGTATGTATTCTATTCCACCCTCAGTTGAAGGTATGCAATCTAGCCCACCTCAATTAAATATTGATGAAATTGCTAATGTTGAGATGTATGTACCTAAGAGAACACCACCTAGAATTTTGCGTAGAAAGCTAAAGTTTTTGATTAATATTGGTGAGGATATTTTGTAGCAAATGGAAGGTAAGATTCTAGAATGAACTTGTAGAAGATATGCTGATAAGATTTGGCAAATGTTCTTTGAAAGCCTAAATGAGACCAGAAGATGTCAACTATTTGTTCAAATGATGCAGAGTTTAAAGTACAGAAACATCATGAAGACTCTTGGGTTGAGAACATCGAATGCATCAAGTGAAAACACTATTGTGAAGAATCTAATGGATGCTAATGAGAGTGTGGGTAAGACCTCACACTCAAAGGATAGTAATGTCACCCAACGTGTCATTACATTGACTTTGGTAAGCTATCAAACAAAGAGATCTCATCTCATTAAAAAGACAAGTGAACAAATGGGAATTAGTAGAAAAACTTTATCAAAAGTCATTCAAAGGCAACAAAGAATTGAGGGCACTGATTCAAATGAATTATGGGAATTCTTGGGAAGACTGCCACATAAAGATAAAAAAATTGTTGAAGCATTGAGAACACTAATTGAAGATTATTGGAAGAATAATACAAGGCCATCTCTGAATCAAAGGGATGTCGTAAGAAGGAGAATTGGTAGTCAGAACCGTGAGCCGCATCCAAAGTATTTTTTGGATACGACTCAAACCCAATTTTTTCATAAATTTCAAAATGCTTATCCTCAAATTAGTATTTCTCAAATATTTTTTGAAATGCTTAAACCTTTTTATTTCAATATAAATCACACATGCACTACTTGTTGTTGTAGACTACATATTGAATTCACTAACCATTATCATCTTTATCGTTCTATATGTTTAGATTTCCATACTAATGATGTTTTACAGGATTGTGGCATAGAAGCCCCACCAAAATCTTCAAGAGATTTCTTATCAAAAAAATTATGTCAAATAGAGGATGGCCAAATATTCTACAGGACAACATGCTTGGATGGCTCATGTCAGCGTTGTGGTGGCTTGCAATGAATGCTAGTATGTCAACATATGGAAAGCACAGATGAGGTGGGGCATAAACTAGTAGATTTCGAGAAGTATAAAACAATTGCATACACTACAAAAGATGGGTCTCAAGCAAAAAGGTGTGATTTGGTTATTGAGAAGATTCCAATGTATCAGTTTATGTCCATGTTTTGTGAGAATCTAGTGTATGAGTATGCAAGGCATACCCATAGAGACTGATGGTTGGACACACAATTCAAGCTATGCAAGGAAACCTTTCCAGTTGGCAGCATAGTATCATTGGTTGACTTTGTAGAGAACTACACTCTACAGCCACAGTGTGAGGTGCAGTCACAGTATTACAACTCCACATAGGTTTGATATTTGTGCACATAGCATTCACTCATGCAGCTGATGGTATAGAGGACCAAAGGAAGGTATTGAGGGAGTATCATTTTTATATTATTGATGATCGTAAAAATTCTCCAAAGTTCGTGTAAGGTTGCTTCTAGATGTTCTATAGTGATTTGGCTAGAAGGGGCATAACATACGGTCGGCATATAATATGGTCGGATAACTGTGCAGCACAGTTCAAGAACGTGTGCATGTTCTACTGGTTGTGCAAGATGCATCTCACTACAGGTGTTCAACATATGTGGAACTTTTGTGAGGCCAGGCATGGAAAGGGGGAGCATGATGGTGTAGAAGCATGCATGAAAAGAGCATTAGCATGAGAAGAGTTAAAGTATAAAGACAGTGCAAAGTTTACAGATGCAAGTTCAATTGTCAAGTGGTGTAATGCTTCGATGGGTCCAGGTAATGAAGGTATGTCTTCAGTTCGTAGATTTTTTTGGTTGATGGATGATACTAACATTGCACCATATGAGGATTGTTGTACACTAACAGGATCGAGTGAGCTACACTCTTTCCTTAGCTCAAATGCAGGTTCATGGAGTATCGATACATGTAAGATGGAATGCTTTTGGTCTTCATGTACAATGCAAGCCTAGAATGATTGTGAGTCAGGGGAGTGGGTTGAAAAATGGTTGACAAGTTATCTTACCCCACTTCACACATATCGCCCTCTGACGACATTGGAACTAACACAAATGGAATCATCAGTCGACTTTGACCACGTATCAGATCTAGTTCAACTAGGTAATATATCTACTTGCTTAGTTTTTCAAATTCCATATTGTTATCTTACTTTGTAATATATTTGTAATGTTGACTAATTTCAAGTGGTTTTATGCACATATCAATGTAGGGCATGTTTATGTAGTTATTGCAGATGAAGAAAACAAAGAGGGAATAGACTATTACTTGTGTCATTGTGTTGAGGCCAAAAAGAAATTGGAAGCCCCATTTATAGATGGAGAAAACATCGAATACCCTACAGGCTTAGTTGTTGTTACTGGAACATGGCTTAGAAGGTACCCACATAAGAGTGTTAAACATTGGTTGTTTGAGGACTATGACATGCATCGTAAGATCTTCATTACTCGAACCTTGTTGTGGCATCCAATGTTTGTTTGAGAAAATATGGGGGTAGACCTTTGAACAAGACCTTGTGGAAGGTCCGTGAGTCTGACCATGAGGAAATACTTGACACAATAAAGAGTAGAGAAGATCCAGATGGTTCATTGGATTAATTTGTAAGTATATGCACAATGGTTATTAATTTATATGTGTATCCACGTTAATTTGTTTGATGCCAATGCTATCATGTCTTATTTTACTTTGCATATCTCTAAGTAACTCGGTAAACATTGAATGGTGTCCCCTTGCAGAAAATACAGATTTATGAGCCATCCAAGAGAATCTCAGGCATACAAGCAATGCAACATCCCTATTTTGATTATGAAGCCAAATCTCAATTGTGATTTTTAGCCATTACAAAAGTGTGTGTGAATCTTGGTGAGGGAATTTAAAGTTATTCATTTGAAGCTAACCTTATCATGTAGACATTATAGGAGCATCTTGAATTTCAATATATTCTAGATTCATGAGAGGTGTTGTGTGCAATAGGTATATTGGAACTCGCAGTGAAGATGTATGAGCATGAGTGACTAAGTTGAGATACTTCCATGCCTATCTATAAGTTCCTTCCATCTATTTTCATTTCATTTCCATTTTTGACATGAGTTGTTTCTTTTTATTCTTTTACTTTGCCTATTTGTAACTAAACTAGTAAAAAATGATTGGTCTCTCCTTACAGAAAATGCTGATTTTGGAGCCATCGAAGAGAATCTCAACCAAAAAAGAAATGCAACATCCTTATTTGGATGATCTTGACAAATCTCAATTTTGATTTCAAGCCATTATAAAAGAGTGTGCAAAGCTTTGTGAGGGAATCTCAAGTTTCTCATTTCAAGTTAACCTCTAAATGAGAACCTATGATGTAGACATTATAAGAGAATCTCAAATGTATGAGTGACATTGTAAAATATCTATGAGAACAGAGTAGCTAAGGAATTGTAATGAGATTTACTTGTAATGAAATTTACTGAAATAATGAAATTTGGTGTAGGGGCACCAAGCTTATTGAGAAAATTTGGTTCACGAAAATATTTTAAGTTAGTTTTGAGTTTTGAGTTTTGTCAATTGAATAAGGTCATAACACATCCACAATTGATTTATAATGTAATAAGTCATGTTAGTTACAAAAAGAATAGTTAGGCATGATTGGAAAGATGTAGAATCATTTTTCAAGGCTATTCTAACCCCACAAGCTCTTGGATAGTCATCAAATAGGTCACAAAACTCTCAATTCCATAGATTTTACAAAAGCACTCAGCCTCTAAGCCATAATTGATTAAAACCCTCAATTTTCTAACAAATACATAGGGTTTTTAGCATCTCACAACTCCAAGGCCTTCCAAACCTCACCAAAGCATCAAAAAAGTTTTTCAAGGTCTGCACACACATAATAAACCTTCGCCTAGCCTTTTGACTCAATAGATCTCAAAAACATCACTTTGGTTCCACCATTTCAAGCCAAAATCTCACATTCTCAACCTAAAACAACATCACCAGCCATATAAATGCCTTACCATTATTAAAAGAGCTAAGAAAACTTGAAAACAAAACATTGTAAACCTTTCCTCTGAGTCACAATTCACCACAGTAGGAGGAAGGGCTCCATCACAAAAATTAAAGTAAACTCAGACCCTGTTGGTCTGTACAGGCTGAATAAAGAAAAATGGATTTTCCTTTCACTAAAATAACCAAAGGTGTATCAAAATAGATTGAAATCTAGGTTAAGACCTACCACCACAATTTTTCATGAATTTATTTTCATAAGAGGCTTGTACTAGGCTGTACACAGAGAAAAGAAACTAAAAACTCAGAAAAATGTTGAAATTCCATAGTTTTAGGCATTGTGAAGAGCACCAATCTTCAAAAAAACTATTGATTGAACCCCCATTCAGGATTGAATGATTTTTTTAATAAATTTCAAATGAGAATCATCTCCCTTCAATTCCCATAACTACCTTTGAACCACCAAACCCTTATTAAGCCTACAAATACTAGTATTTATTATTTAAGAATGGTTTTGCTTACTAAGCTTTATCATGCAAATTTAATATTCTAAAGGCCTAGGACCACTTAGAAACCCTTATAACATGACTTTTAGACTCTTTATCTGCACTCCCACCTACTTTTTACATAATTTTCCTTTATGGTAATATCAACAGTTATTTAATTCAAGAGTGCTTCTGCATGTATTTGTCCACCCTAACCTACTAATTCCCAAAGTACATAAAAGATTGGTCTATTAGACCTTATTCAAGACAAAAATACCTCAACATACTAACATTTACCAACTTTCCTCCCAATTTACCATCAAACAATCACAAATTGAGGGTGAGGTGTGGGTGCTTTTGCACTGTTCAACTTTCAAAAACAAAGTCAATTAGGTTGGTAGACGTCTGGATTGGGCTAGCATTTGGTGGAAGAGGAAGAAAGATGACTGGAACTCTAGAGGCCCACCATACTATATTTTCGTATTGAACCATGAGGGTAGAAGAGAGATTTGATATCATGTATCAAAACATTAAGCATACATTCTTCCAACCAACAGAGATGGAGATGATTACTTTGCTTCATTTTCATTTGCATAAGCATATCAAGGCATGGGAACCAAGAAGACCAAGGATGTCCAGTTTTTGTGGAGGTAATGGATGTGGTCCAAACTTTAGGAGGGTGAAGAATGTCAATGTATGATCTTGATGAAATTGAGGAAGAACAACAAGAGAGGGACAGGAAAAATAAAATCAATACAGAGTTTCAAGGTTTTTTCAAGCGAGTAAGAGAGCTATGGGAGTAGCCTCATCTAAAATATTTTGAACTAGACTTTGATATGTACCATTTAGAGAGCTCGGTTCTCATAGAGTTCCTTTCAAATCCTCTGCTTTTATTATTCTTATGGTAAACTATTTGGTAGATTTGGTGGAATTACCTTTCTTACTAGTAATCACTATTACTGAGATTGAGATTGTTAACCTTCAGAGAGTAGGACTTGGGAAAAAGGAATTTTATATGGCTATTGCTTTCAAAGACTTCAAGCAGGATGTACTCCGCATTGATTACATTCCTCAATCTTCACTTGATGGCATTGAGGAATGGCTAAACTCCATGGTTATAAATTATTATGAAAGAAAAATGAACTTGTACTAGCAGCCAATTTTGAAGACTATTACTGACGATTCAAAGCACATCAACCATGTGGTACAAATGATTAAATCCCAAAGATGAATTGTAGCACTGAAAGAGTTTGAAAAGGCAGAGAGAGCTACATTGGTGACTTAGGAGAAACTTAAGCTTTCAAAAAACAAAGCCAATTAGGTTGGAAGATGTGTGGATCAGGCCAGCATTTGGTGGAAGAGGAAGAAAGATGACTGGAACTATGGAGGCCCACCATACTGGATTTTGATATTCAACCATGAGAGAAGAAGAGAGTTGATATCATGTATCAAAACATTAAGCATGCATTCTTCCAGCCAGCAGAGAAGGAGGTGATTACTTTGCTTCATTTTCATTTGCATAACCATATCAAGGCATGGGAACCAAGAAAACCAAGGATGTCGAGTTTTATGTGGAGGTAATGGATGTGGTCCAAACTTTAAGATGGGCAAGAAGGTCAATGCATGATTGTTAACCTTGAGAGAGTATTTATGTTGAGGAAATTTCCTTTAGATGCAAGGATTCAAAGCACATAAACCACATGTGGTACAAATGATTAAATCCTAGAGAAGGTCTATAGCAATGAAATAGTTTGAAAAGGTAGACAGAGCAACATTAGTGACTCTGGAGAAAATTCAACTTTCAAAAACAAAGTCAATTAGGCTGGCAGACGTGTGGATCGGGCCAGAATTTGGTGGAAGAGGAAGAAAGATGACTGGAACTCTGCAGGCCCACCATACTAGATTTCGATATTCAACCATGAGAGTAGATGAGAGAGATGATATCATGTATCAAAACATTAAGCATGCATTGTTCTAGCCAGTGGAGAAGGAGATGATTACTTTGCTTCATTTTCATTTGCATAACCATATCAAGGCATGGGAACCAAGAAGACCAAGGATGTCGAGTCTTATGTGGAGGTAATGGATGTGGTCCAAACTTTAGGAGGGATAAGAAGGTTAATGTATGATTGGTGCAAGAGCACCATTTAGTAGGTTTTGTTCATCAAGGCAAATAAGGAGTAGAATATCATCAATTTACTAAAATCGGCCCGAACTTGTACATTTGAAGGTTTTGAGTCAATAAAAATGACTTTTTGACCCATTCCTCTTTCTATAGCCCTTGTAACTTGAGGATTGGGTCTGCACTAACATTATTAAGGTGTGGGAATGATGTATTAGTGTTGGGGAGGTTGAAAGTGAGATGGGTGTGAAACCCATGTGTGTAAAAGTGAGTTTTCTTTAAGAAAAATGGTGGTTTTGAAGAGTCAAATTGTGTTTTTGTGTAAGAAAAAATTATTTTATGATTGTTTGAGCTTGTGTAGGGTATCACAAACTTGTTTGAGTAATTTTTAGGTTGTGGTTAGCTTTGGAAGTATCATTTTCAATAAACCCCTAGGGTTTAGGCTACAATAGAGGGTTTTTTGGTTTACCCATTGTACGGTGGTATAACTGAGATCTGATTGTTGATTTTGAAGTTTTAACACCTTAAAATTGTTTTCCCAAGATTTGGTGAGGTTTGGATAAGTTTAGAGTATAGACCCTTTGTTCAACCGGATCGATCCCTTAAGGGTCCAAAGGGAAAAATGGCTGCAAACTTCAGCATGAGGTTACTCAGACACCGTGATGCTTAGAACCTTCTCATCTAATCCAATGGGATCATGTTGGGCCCCTCTACAATAACCTCTCTCATTTTTTGTTATCTTGGAGTGGTTTTTCTGTGGTGTCCATTTTTTAGTTGATGAAAAAAGTGTAAAATGGAAGTAGTGGAAAGTTGCAAAGTGGTGCAACTTTCGTTCTGCAACTTGTGTGACCAAATGGATTGTTCCAATGCATCTGAATAGGAATTTTTACACTAGGCATGGTCCTATTTCACACCCTAACATGTGAAATTTCTCCGAGCTAAGTTCAACCAGATCAATCCCTTAAGGTTCCAAAGGGAAAAATGGCAAAAAACTTCAACATGAGGTTACTCAGACACTGTGATGCTTAGAAACTTCTCGTCTAATCTAATGGGATAATGTTGGGCCCCTCTACAATAACCTCTCTCAGTTTTTGTTATCTCAGATTGGTTTTCTTGTGGTGTCCAGTTTTCAGTTGATGAAAAAAGTGTTAAATGGAAGCAATGGAAAGTTGCAAAGTGGTGCAACTTTCGTTTTGTAACTCGTGTGACCAAATGGACTGTTCCAATGCATCTGAATAGGAATTTTTATGCTATGCATGGTCTTCTTTCTCACCCAAACACGCGGAATCGCTCCAAGCTACGTTCAACCAGATCGATCCCTTAAGGGTCCAAAAGGAAAAATGGTTGTAAACTTCAGCATGAGGTTACTCGAGCACTGTGATGCTTAGAAACTTCTCATCTAATCTAATGGGATCGTGTTGGGCCCCTCTACAATAACCTCTCTCAATTTTTGTTATCTCAGATTGGTTTTCCCGTGGTGTCCAGTTTTCAGTTGATGAAAAAAGTGTTAAATAGAAGCAGTGGAAAGTTGCAAAGTGGTGCAACTTTTGTTCTACAACTCATGGGACCAAACGGACTGTTCCAACGCGTCCAAATAGGAATTTTTACACTAGGCATGGTCCTCTTTCACACCCAAACATGCAGAATCGCTTTGAGCTACGTTCAATCAGATCAATCCCTTAAGGGTCCAAAGGGAAAAATGGTTGCAAACTTCAGCATGAGGTTACTCAGACACCATGATGCTTAGAAACTTCTCATCTGATATGATGGGATCAAATTTTTTCCCTCTACAACAACCTCTCTCATTTTTTGTTATCTCAGAGTGGTTTTCCTGTGGTGTCCAATTTTTAGTTGATGAAAAAAGTGTTAAATGGAAGCAGTGGAAAGTTGCAAAGTGGTGCAACTTTCATTTTGCAACTCGTGTGACCAAACGAACTATTCCAACATGTCTAAATAGGAATTTTTACGCTAGGCATGGTCCTCTTTCGCACCCAAACACACGGAATCACTTCGAGCTACGTTCAACCGGATCAATCCCTTAAGGGTCCAAAGGGAAAAATGGCTACAAAATTCAACATGAGGTTACTTGAACACTGTGATGCTTAGAAATTTCTTGTATGATCCAATGGGATCTTGTTTGGCCCCTCAACAATAACCTCTCTCAATTTTTGTTATCTCAAATTTTTTTCCCGTGGTGTCCAGTTTTCAGTTGATGAAAAAAGTGTCAAATGGAAGCAGTGGAAAGTTGCAAAGTGATGCAACTTTCGTTCTGCAACTCATGTGACCAAATGAACTATTCCAACACATCTGAATAGGCATTTTTATGCTAGGCATGGTCATCTTTCACACCCAAACACACGGAATCACTCTGAGCTACGTTCAACCAGATCGATCCCTTAAGGGTCCAAAGGGGAAAATGGCTGCAAACTTCAGCATGAGATTACTCAAACAATGTGATGCTTAGAAATTTCTCATCTAATTCAATGGGATCACATTGGGTCCCTCTACAATAACCTCTCTCGGTTTTCAATATCTTGGAGTGGTTTTCTTGCGGTGTCCAAGTTTCAGTTGATAAAAAAAGTGTCAAATGGAAGCAGTGGAAAGTAGCAAAGTGGTGCAACTTTCGTTCTACAACTTGTGTGACCAAACGAACTATTTCAACACATCTGAATAGGTATTTTTATGCTAGGAATGGTCCTCTTTCACACCCAAACAAGCGAAATCGCTCTGAGCTACGTTCAACTGAATTGATCCCTTAAGGGTCCAAAGGGAAAAATGGCTGCAAACTTCAGTATGAGGTTACTCGGACACCCTAATGCTTAGAAACTTCTCATCTGATCCCATGGGATCATGTTGGGCCCCACTACAATAAATTCTCTTGGTTTTCATTATCTCGGAGTGGTTTTCCTGTGGTGTCCAGATTTCAGTTGATGGAAAAAGTGTCAAATGGAAGCAGTCAAAAGTTGCAAAGTGGTGCAACTTTCATTCTGCAACTCGTGTGACCAAATGAACTGTTCCAATGCATCTAAATAGGCATGTTCATGCTTGGTATGGTCCTCTTTCTCACCCAAACACCCAGAATCGCTCTGTGCTACGTTCAACCGGATCAATCCCTTAAGGGTTTGAGTGTAGTATGTTGAAATAGGCCATTCCACATATTATTCAGGCTGTGTCTCAGTGATATGGGCCTGATGTAAGTAGGATAGGGAGTAGGAATAAGAAAATAGCATTAGTAAGGGCATTGGAAGAGATTACTAACACTGCCCCTATTGAAAAATCAAAATTGAGGCCCCTTAAAAGCAAGGCTAGAAGATGTGAAAAGAAGAAATTGCTTGAAAATAAGTTACAATAGGTTGGAAATAGGGCGAGATTGTGGAGTTTGATGTGCTCAAAAGGTTTGCAAGGACAGGGGAGGTCAAAAGTATGTTATGGAATGACATTCCCTAGTTGGGAAAATAGGGGTTTTGAATGAAAAAGAGAGGTTTAAGGGAGTAAGCGTGGGTAAAGTCAAGGGGCAACATAATTTGGTAGTCAATTAAGTTTGTGCAGGAAAAATGAAGAGTGTTGGAATAGGTTTTGAGGTTCAAGTTCGGGGGGTCAGTTCGCAGGTTTGGCCAAAATTTTATGGAGGGGGATTCAATTTATTTTGGGTTCGTTGGTACAAAAAACATGTAAAAATAAAATATATATCTATGTGACCTAGAAGCATGAATTAGGATTAGAATATCACATATCATCATATAAACAACAAAACCACCATAAACTTGAATGTCATTTAAAACAACAAAATTGACCAAAAAATGTGAACAAAATCACACTGATTTTCGCGTGAAAAAAAACCATGAGACCATAGCTTGTTGCTTACTATTATGCTTTGATATATTTTTTGCAAGCATCCATAGCTTGTTCAAAAGTACTTTTTTTAGGATTTTAGCCATAGTAGCAAGGTAGTGAATTGTTTGATAAAATGCTTTGGTAGACATGTATGAAAAATGCGGTAGCATAGACAAGGTAGTGAACTGTTTAAAAAAATGCCTCAAAGAAATGTGGTTTCATGGTGATGGAATGGCATGACGAATCCCATGACAAGAAAATTGCTATGGATTTTCATGGCATTCCACCACCATTGAGACCACATTTCTTTGAGGCTTTTTTTCAAATAGTTTGTTGCCTTGTCTATGCTATTGCTTATTATTATGCTTTGATTTATTTTTTCCAAGCATCCATAGCTTGTTTGGAAGCATCTATTTTAGGCTTTTAGCCATAGCAACAAGGAGGTGAACTGTTTGATAAAATGCTTTGGTAAACATGTATGAAAAATTTGGTAGCATAGACAAGGCAGTGAGCTGTTTGAAAAAATGCCTCAAAGAAATGTGGTCTCATGGTGATGGAATGGCATGACGAATGCCATGACAAGCAAATTGTTATGGATTATCATGGCATTCCACCACCATTGAGACTCACATTTCTTTGAGACTTTATTCAAAAAATTTGTTGCCTTGTCTATGCTATTGCTTATTATTATGCTTATTATAGATTTTTCCAAGCATCCATATAACTTGTTTGGAAGCACCTATTTTAGGCTTTTAGCCATAGCAGCAAGGAGGTGAATTGTTTGATAAAATTATTTGGTAAACATGTATGAAAAATGTGGTAGCATAGACAAGGCAGTGAACTGTTTGAAAAAATGCCTCAAAGAAATGTGGTCTCATGGTGATGGAATGCCATGGCAATCCATAGCTTGTTTGAAAAATGTTTTAGGCTTTAGCCATAGCAGCAAGGAAATGAACTGCTTGATCAAACGCTTTGATAGACATGTATGAAAATGTGTTAGCATAGACAAGGCAGTGAACTCTTTAAAAAAATGCCTCAAAGAAATGAGGTTTCATGGTGATGGAATTCCATGACAATCAAAAGCATTTGATTGTCATGGCATTCCATCACCATGAGACTTCATTTCTTTGAGGCATTTTTTTTCAAAGAGTTCACTTCCTTGTCTATGATATTGCTTACTATTATTCTTTTGATAGATTTTTTCCAAGCATCCATAGCTTGTTTGAAAGCACTTGTTTTAGGCTTTTAGCCATAGCAACAAGGCGTGAACTATTTGAAAAAATGATTTGGCAGACATGTATCAAAAAAATGTGGTAGTATAGACAAGGTAGTGAATTGTTTGAAAAATGCCTCAAAGAAATGTGGTCTCATAGAATGCCATGACAAGCAAATGCAATTGGGAGTTGCTCCTAGTTATTAGTTATGCAATGTGAAGTAATTGCATAACTGCTTAGGTTGACTTTGTAAAAACTATATTGTAATTGAAATTTTGTCATCTATCAACATCTAGTTATTAGTTATGCAATGTGAAGCAATGCTTTGAGTTTGAAATATGTGCAATGCAATGTAATCAACAATATGAATATAAACTACAAAAATCTATTTTTTACAATTTATTAGTTAAACTCTTTATTTTATTTGCTCTCTATATCTCTATGGTATGGAAATGCCTTTAAAATTTTTTTTATCTCTTGTTCTACTTTTTTTACCTTTTTTTTTAAATCTGATTTTTTCAATTTTTTCTAGACTTTTTCCCGATTTTTTCAAAAAAAATTATACTTTTGGTTTGCCAATTTTTTCCCCAAAATATTTTTGCTCCTATGGTATAAACACATATCTTTTTGTAATATCAAGGATACTTTTTGAAACTTCCATGCATTGCTAATCTAAAAGGAAAAGTCTTTTGCCTAATTTGTATGTAGCCATGCTTTTGACATTGTCAAAAAGAGAAAATATGGACACCATCAATAAAAAAGATTTGTATTAACCAAATAACCATGTATGCATACATCAATATATGTCAAAATAAGTATAAAATATAGTTACAAAATAGCCATATAGGCTTATGAGAATGCCATATAGGCATACAATGTCAAATATATCCAATACAAGATATGTACAAAATTGCCATGTCTAGGCATACAACAAAGGGCTCTGGAATCAAAATTCATTTCTCTCCATGCTCTAGAAATAAATTATTTCCCTTTGTTTGGTGATCCAATGGCGATAATTTTTTCACTCATTTTTGTTGTGCTCGAGGAGTGCTCTTGCTGCTCCTCCTACAGTTTAGCTCGTGGTGAAGTTTTAATTGTTACAATAAGAAGTAAAGACATTAATATATAGAAATTACATTATAAAAAATGATATATTTAACAAAATAATCACTTACGGAAATCTCATGATCACTCTCCATGATGGAAATATTTGCATGTCGATGCTCAAGCATGCTCAAGCCCTGTATAAACCATCCAAATAGGAATTAAACTACGAATCAATAATGGTTTGATTTTTCACTAGAACTAACATCTATAACAACGAATGTAAATTGAAATTTAGTAATTTGCCTCATACCTCCTCTATCAGAGCCATCGAGGATTGTATAGTGGATGAAACACCAATATCCATTGCCCTTGCAACATTTGGAGGTGTTTCCACAACCAACATCTGAAAATAAAACAACAAATTATTCAATCACAAAAAAGTTACAATAGAAATCCACGTCATGACTTATAATGTATGAGATCTAATGAACAAAATTTTGAGTAAAAGTATTAAACTATATATTTTTGGTAGGCCTTGGCAGTTTGATAAGAAGACCAAGCATGATGGGGAGAAGAACACACTCCATTGTGAAGGATGGGAAGACTTACAACCTTTCACCTCTCCTAGAAGAAGACATCGAAAAGCATGAAGGGCCTAGTGTTTTGATGGTGGGTGAGAAGGAGTTCATGAAGACCTTGAAGGAAGGATGAGGAAGAGGATTCTTCCTGATTATGAAGCCAAAAAGTGAAGCAAATCTGCCCACAAAGAAGAAGGAAATGCACCAAAGGAAGTCCAAGAGTTGTTGGAAAGGTACAAGGACATAACGGTGAATGAATTACCTAGTTCCCTACCTCCCATTAGGGATATAAGCCACCATATTGATCTGATTCCAAGGGCTACATTTCCCAATAAGAATGCATACAAGATGACACCTACTCAAAATGAGGATATTGCAAGACAAGTGCAAGAGTTGATGGATAAAGGGCCAGTGAGGAAGAGCTTGATCCCATGTGTTGTTCTTACTGTCCTAGCACCAAGGAAGGATGGGAATTGGAGGCTTTGCACTAATTCAAGAGCCATTAATAGGATCACAATCAGATATAGGTTCTCGATGCCAAGAATGGAGGACCTCATGGACTGTCTATCAGGAGCATCTTGCTTTTCCAAGATTGATCTAAAGAGCGGGTACCATCAGATAAGGATCAGAGAGGGGGATGAATAGAAGATAGCTTTTAAGAGTGATGAAGGGCTCTATGAGTGGTTGGTGATGCCCTTTGGGTTAACAAATTTCCCTAGTACATTTATGTGCCTTATCAATGAGGTATTGAGACCTTTCATTGGAAAGTTTCTTGTAGTTTATTTAGATGGCATCCTTGTGTTTAGCAGTCTAAAGAAGAACATTTGAAGCACCTTCACATGGTACTAAGGAGGTTACAAGAGGAGAAGTTGTTGATCAACATGGAAAAGTGTGAATTCATGAAGGAAGAACTAGTCTACCTTGGTTTTGTCATCTCCAAGGGAAGTTTGAAGATGGATCCTTCAAAGGTGGATGCTATTCTTACTTGGCCAACACCAAAATCCATGGGAGATGTGAGAAGCTTCCATGGACTTGCAAGCTTTTATAAAAATTTCATCAAGAACTTTAGCCAAATTTGTGCACCAATCTTGGACACCATCAAAGGAGGTAACAAAGGTAAGTTTTCTTGGACCAATGAGGTTGATAAAGGGTTTGAATATTTGAAAATGATAGCCTATACTTGTGCTCCCTGATTTTGATAAATTTTTTACCATTGAGTGTGATGCTAGCAATCAAACAATAGGGTTTGTTTTGAGTGAAGAAGGTAGACCGATTGCATTTTTTAGTGAGAGGCTGAATGAAGCAAAGAGAAAGTATTCTTCCTATGATTTGGAATTGTATGTTATGGTCCAAGCCCTCAAAAAGTGGAGGCACTACTTTTTACCTAAAGAATTTGTTGTTTATACTGATAATCATGCCTTGAGTTTTTTGAATGCACAGGACAAACTCAGTCATAAGCACATGAAGTGGGTAGAGTCTTTGCAAGCCTATACTTTCACAATAAAGCATAAGAAGGGCCAAGAAAATAAGGTGGCAGATGCTCTTAGTAGAATGTCACTTGTAGTGCAAGAGATCCAACTCCAAAGCATGGGGGTTGAAGCATTGAAGGATATGTATCATGAAGATTCAGATTTCAAGGAGGTATACAATGTTTGTGAGCAGCATTTGAATTATTTTCATGGTGAATTCTCTAACTTGTTATTGTAGAATAGTTTTCTCTTCAAAGGAAGCCAATTGTGTGTGCGTAAATGCTCAATGAGGGACAATATCATAAAGGAGAAACACAGTGGGAGTCTTGGAGGTCACTTTGGCCTTGACAAGACCTTGAAACAAGTTAGGAGATTTTACTATTGGCCAAAGTTGTAGGTGGATGTGAGAAGGTATGTGGAAGGCTGCACAATATGTCAAAGGGAAAAGGGAACTTCATCAAATTCAAGACTATATCAGCCACTGCCCATTCCCAATAGGCCTTGGGAGTGTGTAAGTATGGACTTTGTCTTGGGGTTTCCTAGAACCCAAAGAGGTTTTGATAGTATCTTTGTGTTAGTTGATAGATTTAGTAAGATGGTACATTTTCTTCCTTGTAAATGCACCAATGATGCATCTCATATAGCAGGTCTCTTCTTTAAGGAGGTTGTTAGGATACATCTACTTCCTTTAATAATTTTGTTTGACAGGGATTCTAAATTCATTGGTCACTTTTGGAGGACCTTTTGGAAGAAACTCAAGGAAAAAAATTGTCCTTTAGTTCAACATACCATCCACAAATGGATGGAAAAACTGAAGTGGTGAATAGATCATTGGGAAACCTCTTAAGATGCCTTACCAAGGAGCATGGACAAGCTTGGGATCTGATTTTACCTCAGGTTGAATTTGCATATAATGACTCCATGAATAGGAGCATTGGTAGAAGCCCTTTTGAAGTAGTTTATGGCATGCACCCTAGAGGGGTCTATGAACTAAGAGATCTACAAGGAGTTGCTAAGAGAAGTGCTCAAGGTGAGGACTTTTCTATTACAATCAGGGATATTCATCAACAAGTGAAGGAAACCCTTCAAAAGAAAGTTGAGAAGTATAAGGAAAAGGAAGATTTAAAAAAGAGGAATGTCCAATTCAAGGTTGGAGACTTGGTGATGGCACACTTGAAGAAGGAGAGACTTCCAAAAGGAAAGTATACCAAACTCATGATGAAGAAGATAGAACCTTGCAAGGTGGTCCACAAGTTTGGCCAAAATGCTTATGAAATAGAGCTACCTTCTGGGGTGGCAATCTCTCCTATCTTCAACATTTCTGACTTGTATCCTTTCAAAGATTTTGTGAATGCAGGTGATGGAGCATGTGCAACAACAATGGAGGATGAATATTGGGTGAAGGAACTACCCCCCAGCCAACCTATGACTCTTGAATGCATCCTAGACACCAAGGAGACAAAGAAGACTAGAAGGAAGGTTTACAAGGAATAACTAGTCAAATGGAAAGGTCTACCTGAAGAGGATGCAACATGGATGTTAGAAAATGATATTAAATAGCATGGAACTACTATAGAAAACTTGATCTCAAAGAGGACTTGAGATCTTTTTCTTGCTTGGGAGTATGGTGCAGGAGCACCCATGGGTCTAAGGGACCTAGAATAATTTTTCATGTTTTGTTTCTTGTTTTATGGATGGAATAAGGTCTTATAGACCATTTCAATGCTTTGTAGTAGGTCTTCTAGGTTTTTGGTTGATTTTTTGGTCTTGGTGACCAACTTCTTTGTACAATAAGGTCTCCATCCTCCTTTGTAAGTCTAGTGTATCTTTAAAAAATAAGGAAAAAGGATGCCTTGTTGTATCTAGACACCTGATGGGAGTCACCTTACTTTTTAGCAAGGTTTTAAATTCCTTTGAAAAATTTTGGAAGGCTCTTTGTGGTCGAGTTGGTAGAAGTTGCTCACATTGCCTTAACTAGGCAATTAGAAGTCAAAGCATGAGATTAGTTGTTTTCCAACATCTCTCTTTTCAAAAGATAGCTATAAGAAGTTGGAGGGAGTTTTTAAAACTTCAAATATGCCTCTCTTGGTCAAGGAAAGGTTGATGTTGATGTTTTGAAGAAGTTTCGATAAGAAGTTTGTTGTTTTTCCTGTGTTTTTTGAAGAATTTGTTGATCTCGTACTTGGTACGAACTATATGTTCACTTTCATGCTCCAAGCCCATAATGGTTGGATAGGTAATTGAATAAAATTTCCTTTGGTTTTGGAGTGGTGATATTTCATTGATTATCAAGGGAGATATTCCAATTTCTCTATTGGGTGGTCTGAAAACCCTTAAAATTA
Organism: Sequoia sempervirens; assembly: GCA_007258455.2. NCBI lineage: Eukaryota > Viridiplantae > Streptophyta > Pinopsida > Cupressales > Cupressaceae > Sequoia > Sequoia sempervirens. Next base: position 91,590,118 of record VDFB02047397.1, on the reverse strand, counting down.
GGGTTTTGGGTGAAAAATGTATATTTCTTCCATTCCCATGTTGTAAAATTGATAAATCTTGGTGGGATGGAAGATATAAGGATTTCCTATCATTTCCTCAATTTTGTGGAGAATGGAAACCTCATTTTTGGAAGTTGTGCATGAATTTTGGCTTGACATCTCTGTGGCAAGCATAATTAACAAGCAAAAAAAATGAGTTTTTACTTTATTTTTAAGAATTTGTTTAAGAGGCACTTAGGAATGGTGGAAAAAGGTGTGGATAACCTGTAGGAGTCTAAATTTGGGCTTTGGGGTGAAGGAGAGAGCCTAGATAGTCAATACCTAGCTGTAGTTCTATGAATTAGGCCTTTTGGAGTAGCGGTAGAAAGGGCCATTGTGAGTGATGTTTTGGTAGTCAAGAGGAAGGGTTTTGGAACCTTGTAGGGGTCCATATTAGGGGTTTGAATCCATAGGTTTGGTGTCTTAACAATCTTCCTTATGTTTTTTATTCTGACTGTCCTACCGAGCAAGGGTTGCAAGCCTTAAGAGAGAGTGAGGTCTAAGTCACCATAGTGATGGATGTTTGTTGTAACCTAAATGCTAGAGGGTTGTTAAACCTTGTTTTGACTTAATAAGACATCATAAAAAAAAATTCAAGCTTTGTGAGTGGTATGATTTGTGAACCCTAGGTGTGTGGGGTTGATCTCTTAAAGAATAGTGGAGTTTAGGACTCCTCATAAGTATTTGAGAGAAGCATTCAATGGAGTGACTTTGCCATTTGTGATTGTGAGTTTTCCTTCCCTACCACTCTGCATCATTTCTAAAGCTTATGCAGGCTATTTCCATGGTGTTTTTGGTGGTGGCAGGAGTATTTAAGGTTTTTAAGTACCTTATGCAATAAACCCTCCTTTGTAGGGCTTGATTTGTGCATAGAATAAGCTTAGTCAATAAACATGATGTGAGTAATGTCTTGGAAGTCAGATGAAATGATTGACGTGTAAATGGTTGATTGTAGTATCTTGGTCTTGAGGAACTTGTTGGTAAAAGTGAAAATTTGGTGAGTTGTTTAAGGAATTGAAAGATTCAGAGCTCTTTATTAGGTTTTTGTTTTGAATTCAGATAAATTGATGATGACAAAGGTGTGTTAGGATCTGATGGATATAGGTTGTAACATGAAAGATTGGTTTTTGGTTATTTTTCCTAGGTAAAGAAAATTGAGTGGAAGGGTGCCTTGGTGAATGATGAAAGAGTGGATTGTTTAGTGACTCTAATTAGGTTTCTTGTGCACGGATCAATCATTTTTGCTGATAAATAAGATGTTTGAAGCTTGAGGATGATAAGAAGTATTGAAATGAGTCAGCTTGTTGTTGCCTTCTAGTTTGCAAATGAAACAATGTGATGTTTGATGAAAAGAGAAAGAAGTTTTAGTTGCTTATTCAATTTGATCTTCTCCTGATTCAATTGGGTCAGATGATGGTGCAAGAGCACCTAGGTCATCAAATACTTTTCAATTTTGCAAAAGGGATGAGTGTTCAAATTTGTATTAAGTCAATCACAAAAGGTCATGGAAAAATGATGTAAAGCATGTTCAAGGTCATATAAGGTCTTATTTGAATGTATTTAAAGTTATGGGTAAATTCTAAGTGGTAAAAGTGGGAAAATGCAAATAATGCAACAATGTAATATTGTTAAAAGTTGTTGAATTGACAAAAACAAGGAAATCAGGCATATTAAGGGTTAAAAGGGGTAGTTTCAACCGATGGAAAGATAGTTATGGAAAAGGAAATATCTTTAAAAGGAATGTAAAGGTGAGAAAAAGCAGAAGTTTGTGTTCTTGTAATTAGATTTTGAAATAAAAAATCCCTATTTTTGAGTTTGCAGCATTACTCCATTGTTTTTTTTCTTGTTTTGGTAATTTAGGAACACCCAAAGTTAAATCATAGTGTGAATACATGTAAAGAGGAGTTAGTTTCCAATTTCAAGAGTTGGAATTGGTTAGTTTTAGGAAACAAAAGAATAAGAGGCAGTTTTCAGTGCCCAACAGAGTCCTTTTAGAAGCAAGTTTGAGAGTCCAATAGGGTTTTTCTTCACTACTCCACCAATGTAGGTCAAGTAAATTGGTGGAGTAGGTTAATGTTAGGATTTTTTGCATGTTTTGATGATTGTAAGTGTAGGGGAAAGCAAGAATACCATGGTGGAGTTGCTGCTACAATGGAAAATAGAGGATTTTCCTACACAAAGTGATGCTATAGTCATGGGTCATGAATAAATAAAGCTTGCAGAGGCTTGGAAATGATGTAGAAGGTCTTGGAAGACATAAAAAATCATGTTCCAAGTGGTGGCTAGAGAAATAGAGGTTTGCAAGAGTATTTTTCACAAAACCCTCCTTGATTTGTGCTTTTACACCCTATAAACGAGGGTTTATTGGATTAGAACATTTTCATGGTTTTCAATCCCTATAAATGGTGAAATCTTGAGTTATAAGACATGATTGAAGACTTTTTTGAGGTTTTAAGTGATTTGGAATGGTTTTGAAGGGGTCTCCTTTGTAAAATAGGCCTAATCTACTAGCCTTTCTTCAGAGGATAGTCTGAAATCTAATGGTTTTCTTTATGTCAAACGTCTAAGAACTTTGATATGTTGTGATGTGTTGGAAAGTGTTTCTAAATGTGCATTGAGTTTTTTAATAAGCTTTGAGATAGGAATATAACTAACCGATTCAATGGTTGACAAACCTACTAGAGGAATATGATATTGTCTAATCAAAACAAAGATGTTTGTTTAAATAGTGGAAAGGATGATATTGAGTGCTTGGTTACTATCAAACTAATGATATGATTGATGTTACTAAATTTGGTTAAGGTGTATAAGACAGGTTTGGTGACTTTGATGGTTGGATGGGTGAGTATTATGAATCCTTTTGAGCAAATCGGTGATTGACCACAAGATGATAATCAAGATTCTATTGTAGCAAGAGTTTGTAACCTGTAAATAATTCAACAAGAGTCAAAAATACGGTGAGTACAAAGGCTTTGATGTTCGGACTAATAACAGCTGGAGGTATGGTTTAGTTTATCGCTGCCTCTCGTGAATAAAAATGAAAGGATGAATTGTCTGCCGTCAATAACTACTTATGTTGTTTTTATGGTGGTTGAGAATGATGTGAATCTAATTGATTAAGTCAAAGTTTTCTTTAATATGGTTTTTTCTTTGAATGAGTCAATTGGAATACTGATTAGTGGAATGATGAATGATGGCTAAGAGAATTTGAGTTGATTTTGGTTGAATGAAAAGTAGATTTCTAATGAAATTATATTTGATCTTCTCCTTATTCTATTTGTGATTGAAATCCCTTGAAGAAATGATGTTGATGGTGTTTTTTGGATGCTCTGCATCAGATGTACCCTGATGATTGAGTGTTTTGATATGATGCTCTACATCACTAACTGCCTTGTCTATGTTGTTGCTTACTATTATGGTTTCATAAAAAAATTCCAAGCATCCATAGTTTGTCATGCTGGTGCACCTTTGCAAGCACATGCCTCCATGTGAAGTAATTCCATCGTGTTACTTATGTTAACTTTCTAAACAACTATATTGTACAGTTGAAATTTTGTCATCTATCAACATCTAGTTATTAGTTATGGAATTTGAAGTAATGTTGAGTTTGAATGATGTGTAATGCAACGTAACCAACAATATGAATATAAACGACACAAATCTATTAAGTAGAATTCATTAGTTAAGTTCTCTTTATTCTATTACCTCTGTGTACGTTTGAGTGAATCCACTGGCACAAGGAGGTGTTTTCTTGAAACTGCCAATATTAGCCTATTCAACATCCAAAATCACATGTATTAAAATACCATTTGTAAAACAATTCTATTAACATGTAATAAATTTATAATTGTTTACTAGTTACATACCCCACTGATAGGTGTACTGCAGAAATAAGTAGGTGGAGGACCGATGTATCCAATCTCAACACTGTGACCCTGCAATTTTATTAAAATAATAAAACTAAATTAGTTAATCTTGCATTTTAGAATCAAAATTTAATAAATTAAATTCCATGAACATGTTGACTTTTACCTGACTATCAATGCCATATGCACGATGCAAAATCTCATCTGTCCTCTCCATCCCCGTAGCAGCATATAGATCTTGTGTATCAACATACAAATCCTATGTAGCAACATACGGATCCTACCAAGCAGCCTCCTAAGTGTCGGTGGGGTCATATGAACAAGTCACCCCACAATATTGACACACATGGGTTCAAAGGCCACCACCCGAAGACTCCCCTAGATGGCGCTATACAATAGGGCTAGTATGATGGATGACACTCTGGGTCAAAGTGTTGATCGCCTGCAATGTCTACGTTGGCACTCTCCTTCGCAACGGCAGGCATAACAATGTGCTCACGAGGCAGCCTAGCGAGAGGTAGTCTCCCTTGCCATGCAGGACCCAGTTGTGCATCGGACCTATCCTGAGCCAACCCCCCACCTCTCCCCTGGAACTCCCTCATATCAAAATAATTTTTGATTTGGTTCAATACGAACTCACTGTATAGTTTCCTAAGAAAATATTGGGGGACTTCACAATTGTTGTACGGTGGGTAATCAAAGACCAAGTACCACCTATCATAAAAATGGTTCCTAATCTCTTGGTGGTGGCACCAATGAATAGGAAACTTCTTCATATTGAGGCTAAGATTTTGATTTGTTCTGGGGTTAGTGAATAAAGAGCACAAATCACCTTTAATAATTTTTAAATCTTTTACTTATTTATATGATAGTTTATCTACATAATATGCCCTAGCTTCCTACCTCCTATCTTGCCATCTTGTTATTTGTTGGGTTATTGAATCTACATTTTTTAACATCTCTTTCATTGAATTTTCTAGTGTCATTCTTTCTGCGGTTGAAGCATTTGGATCACTCAACCTACTAATAAGTTCCTCAATTTGTTTTTTGTTGTTCTCAATTTCACTCCTCAAATTGTGTTGAGTGTTAGGAGGGTGTTGAGTGATTGGTGGGGGAGGTTGATTTTGTTGAGGAGGATTTGCTTGTTCTTCTTGTTGAGGATTTTGACGATTTGCAAGATAATTTGGATCTTCTACAAATTTTTAAAAAAAAAATCAAATCTAACCTAAAACAAACAAAATCAACTTGAAACTAAGAAATTCAAAACAAATAGAAAACAATACTTACCTCCTACACCTCTTCATTGTCATGGTGCCATCTTTGCAAAGTAAAAGCAACTATTGTTGATGAATTTTGTAGAATGCCTCCTCCTAGAACGCAAACGCAAAAATGAAGGTTTTTGGCCGCGTGCAAAGCAGAAAAACAAACAAGAGAAAATGAATAGCTTTCACTTTTTTTTTTGGATTTTAAATTGACATAACACGAGCGCATTATAATGCACTCACATTATGTTATTTCCAATCTTTTTTTGAAGTTGGCCACAAAAGTGTAACCCAACTTCATACACCCACCCTAATACTGTGTCATTATTGTCTAGATTGTTCATTTGCAAGAACTTCTATGATTTTAAATACAAATTACTAATTTAGATCGTTTCTTGACTCCTCTTTTCAATGGATGTATGCTATAATCATTTTATGTCATTAGATGAATTATTCAGATCTTTTCTTTTGATTTATGTGATTCTAGAACATAGCAGATTGTTGAACGGGCCCTTGAATTTATTTCCAAAGGATAGATTTATGGTGCCTTTATCTACATCTTGGCGCATCTCCTTAGTTAGATTTTCATTTTATATATCTATTTCCTTTTCCCATTCAAAACCCCAATTATAGAAGAAGTCGGCTTCTTTAAAAATCTAGAGGTCACTCAGTTTAGCACAATTGGTTCCCCCATTAACTGAGTTTCCCATAAAGGTTGCTACCTTGCTAATTTTTGGCATCAACACATACAACACTTGAAATAACAAACAAGTTAAAAAACACCAATTATTCCTCCTTCAATTCCATTTCCACAACCTGTTCTTCCTAATGCATCTCATCTACCTCAACATAGTGGTAAGGAGTATGATCTTGTTGAAAAACTTTGTGTTACTTTAACAAAGATCTCTCTTTGGGAAGTAATATAATCTTCATCTACATACCATATTATGCTCCAAGAAGCTTTATATAATATTATTGTACTACCTTCTATTAAACTAAATGACATAGTAGCCTTGTTAGATGGTATGAATGCAACAAACTTAGACATCATATTCCATCAAATTGAACTACCTCCTCCTGAGATACAAAAAAAATATGATACTCTCATGATTATTGTCATCATTAACCAACATGGTGTTAGACCTACACTCATTAGTAATGGATCAAGTCTTAAATTTTATAGCATTAATATTTTACATAAAATTGGTATGGATACATCTCACATTAAACCCGATGCTCTTTATATTTGTGGCTTTGATAATGTTTGTACGAAACCATTGGGAACAATAACATTACCTATTAAGGTAGGACCTATAGTTTTTCCTACCCTTATCCATGTCATCCATGATTCAGTTTCATAAAATCTTCTTCCCAATAGATCATGGATTCATACCATGGGAGGAGTCTCATCTACCCTTCATTGCATAATGATATATACATATAATAATGTGGTAATAGGAAAAGTATCCCTCTACATTTTCCTTCTTTCTTAGGTCCTCCTTGTTAAATTGAGCTTAATGTTGCCTTGATTTAGTGTTGTAATGTGTTTAGCACATTCACATTAGGTCTTGGGCCCTTGTAAGCTAAATGTACTTAATTTTTCATTATTTAGCATGTTGTAAAGTGTATTCTAACACTTTCACATTAATCTAGAGTTTTTATTATTAAATGGGATTCTTCATGCCTTATTTGGCCTTATTTTACATCCACAAGCCTTAATAAATGTGTCTTTCTAAGGATGATCCCAGCATAAACAAGCATCCAATAATAATTCATATATTTTTAGATTGTATGGCCTAGATTTAATGATCTGGGACTCATACACCACCTTGTTTGTATGGGTCCCACCTAAGTTTCGGGGCCTTGATCTGGATTTCACATGAATCTAAGCATTTCTTTAAAAGTGTGTCTCAAAGCCTATCCTAATGGGACTCATATGCCACTTCTAGTGTATGAGTCTCATGTGGCTTAAAATTAAGCTAAATTCAAATTCTTGGTGGGATTTTATTCTCCTAGATCTGATGTCAGCTTGTAGTGTTGTAATTTCAATAAATTTGGCATAAACAAGTATAACTACAAGGTTATTTCACTCATTTTCTCCTAAGCTTTCAAGTGTTCATGCATTATAGAAAATTTATGATCAAAGCATTCAAGATTTTACAAGACAATTCAAGAGCATTCAAGAGTTGATTATCAAGTTTTTTAGAGAATTATTCAAGTGTCAAGCATCATATTTTTTTTGGAGCTAATAATTGTGATGTAAGGTTTTCATGATTTAAGTAAGAATTCAATTCAAGACCTATTGCATTCAAGCAAGAGTCAAGATCTACATCCATTGGAGTCATTTCATACATGTTTGTAGCACTTTATTTCTAGGGTTTGGTGAGTTGCAACATAGTATCTTGTTCATTCATCATTCCTTCATTTCATTTTATTTCATTACAAAGTTTGATTGCCAAAATGGGGTTTGACCAAGGCAAACCCCTATCCACTAACAAAACAACATTTTTCCCTCTCTTTATTGTGTGATTTGAAGATCTAAGTTGAAGGCTCTCTAAGGAGCAAGATCATAAATATGTTTTCAAGTGTTCAAAGTTATCAAAGTTGTCACATCATCTACAAGATCATTGAAAGGCATCTATAGAGCATAATTTGACATTTTAGATCTGGAAATCAGGTTGAGAAGACAGAGTTAAGATTGAAGAGCATATTCAGATCTTGATCCTCTAAAAAATGCCAAGAAAGATTGCTATGCTACTTCTGGCATATGAGTCTCAGTATAGTGAAATTTATAGTTTTCAACAGTTCCAAATTTGTCTTTGCTAGATTATGTTCTTGCATAGAAACCCTAATCTGGGACTGTTGGTATGTGGTGACTGATCATGCTATACTGTATAGCCCATGGTATACTGTACACCCTGAAATCTGGAAGCTTCTAAGCTTGGTAAAAAAAGGGGTTCGGATGGGTATTTCAGTATGATGAAAAACACGATTATTCGCAAGATTGTAATAGGTTTTTCCACTGGATAATAAAAGTATTGGATGGCTGCGGTTTGGTGGATGTAGCCCAGATTGGGTGAACCACGTTAAATTCTATGTTATGATTTATTCTGTGAATGTTTTAGTTTCTCTGTTTTTGTTTATTAAATCTGCATTTAATTGTTAGATCTGCCATCTCTAACCCTAACAAGTGGTATCAGAGCGAGTTGTGTTTACGTTATCGTGCGTAGGAAAGATCTCACGGTTAGTGGGAGTCTCCACGGTTAGTGAGAGGAAATGGAAAGACAAGGAGTAAGAGAAGGTTAGAAGTTTAATGCGTGAGAACTATAGGTTATGGAAGATGTAGATGGAGGACTATCTCTATCGAGAGGATTTATGGCGGCCATTGGAAGGAAAACTAAGAAACCTGCAGCAATGTCCAGGATGAGGTGGGAGATCTTGGATAAGAAAGGCTCTTGGCGAGTGTTAGTTTGTGCCTAGCACAAGCGATGGCGTCAATAATGCAACAAAGACAACTCAAGAGTTGATGAAAACCTTGGAAAAGTTATATGAAAATCCTTCCACTTCAAATAAGGTATTTCTTATGAAGTTTTTACTTAATATGAAAATGGTAGAAGGTGGGTTAGTTACTAATCATTTAAAGGAGTTTAATATGGTCACCGGTCAATTAACCGTAAAAGTAAACTTTGATGAAAGTTAGAATACAGTCTGTGTTCTTTGCAGAAATTTGGAATAACGGTAATGAGCATTAGCAATTCTATTTACGAGTTCGAATACATTGAAGTTTGATGATGTTGTTGGTGTTATTTTGAGCGAGGAAATCCGTAGGAAAAGCTCTGGTGGAACATCCACATCAGGCAGTGTTTTGAATGCAGAAAGCAGGGGCAGAACAAAGGAGAGAGGAAACAATTATGGAAATCGTGGGAAGTCACGAGGAAAATCAAAGGACAAAAGGTCTCAATCCAGAGACAAGAGGGATTGCTGGTACTGTGGTAAGCCGGGTCATCTGAAGAAAGATTGTTGGTCTCGGAAAAATAAAGAAGGAGACAGAAAGGAAGGAAGTAAAGAGGCAAATGTGGTAAGTAATAAATCTGATGAGGATGCTTTGATTCTTTCCCTTGATAATGCTGATGATTCTTGGGTGTTAGATTCAGGGGCTTCATTTCATACTACCCCCCATAGAAGTTATTTTCTTGATTATGTCCAAGGGGATTTTGGGCTGGTTTATTTAGGAGATAATGAACCCTGTCAGATTGTTGGAAAATGAAGAATCAAGATTAAGTTCTTGAGAATAGAGATGTTGGCTACTCGTGAGGTAAGGCATGTTCAAAGTTAAAGCAGAAATTTAATTTTAGGAACTAGCTAGATGATGAAGGTTGTGTTGTTACATTTAGTGATAAAAATTGGAAGGTCACAAAGGGTGCCTTAGTAGTAGCAAAATGCATGAAAGTAGGCTGCTATATCTTTATACCGAGGTCATCTTGTTCACTTCCTTTAATTGTTACGAGAAAAGATCAATGTTAGAGAGCGATTCTTTAGCGATTAAGCGAGGTAGAAGATCATCGATTCTTTACGTGGACTGCGAGATAAACTTAGCAGTAGCATGAACTTGGGCATATGAGTGCAAAAGGTATAAAAGTACTTCATTCAAATAATGTTTTACCAGGTCTAAAATGTGTTAATATGGATTTTTGTGAAAGTTGTGTGTATGAAAAACAAAAGAGAGTAAGTTTTCTCAGGATGGGAAGCAAAGAAAGATGAAATTGGAGCTTTGTGCATCACAGGATGTATAGAGGGACCAGCTCGGTATCTTCTCTCGGTGGCTCTGTATTATGTTACATTCATTGATGATGCACAACTAGAAAGGTATGGATTTATTTCCTTGCCAAAGCGAGAAATTTGGAAGTATTTGAAACTTTTAAAAATGGAGAAACTTGGTTGAGAATGGGGAGGCAGGGAAAAAGGTTAAATGTCTCGGATCGATAATGGTGGTGAGTATTGCGATTAAGAGAGTTTGAGTGTGTTCCTCCTAATGGTGATGAAGTAAGTGACGGTTCCAAGGACTCCACAGGAAAATGGAGTGGTTGAGCGCATGAATAGAACAATAATGGAGCATGCATGGACTATGAAATTGCATGTTGGGCTGCCTTTAAAAATGTGGGTAGAGACTGTAAACACTGTTGTTTATTTAATTAATAGAGGTCCCTCTAATCCTTTGGGTTGTGGTATTCCATAGGAAGCATGGAAAGGTAAGAAGGTGAGTTATTCTTTTCTCAAAACCTTCGGTTGTGAAGCATTTGCGCATGTAGATTCTGAAAATAGAACCAAGCTTGATGCAAAATCAAAGAAATGTGTATTTGTTGGATATGGAATTGATGAATTTGGTTATAGGCTTTGGGATTTTGAAAATCAGAAAATTGTGAGAAGCGGGGATGTCATATTCAATGAGAAAGTGTTGTACAAAGATCTGTTGCTTCAGCATGAGAAGAAAGAAAAATATTATGTAGTGTTGGATGATACTCCAAACAATGATGTTTAGGTGGTTCCTCATCTTTGAGCAGCTTAACAACAACAACAAATACCACAAACTCTGTTAGGCGATCTTTCAAAGGTTAAGTAGACCTCGGAAAAGATTCTCTCCCTCTTTGTATACTATTACGTTAGCCCGATCTTTGAGTGAACGAGAATATTATGATGAAACTATCACAGTGGATACCAAGGTTCGGTGGGAGCATGGAATGAAAGAAGAAATGGACTCCCTTCTTTGGAAAATTAGACTTGGGATTTATGCAGACACTGCTTGAGTAAAAGGCTTTACCAAATGGATTTATAGGCTGAAAGAGGAGGATGGAGTAGAAAGATTTAAAAGCAGTTAGTTGTAAAAGAGTTTGCCGCGAGAAAAAAAAGAATTATTGATTTTGATGAGATTTTTTTCTCAGGTTGTTAAAAATGACTTCTATTCATTATTGTTTTAAGTATTGTGTTCTTTGAAGATTTGCATTTAGAGCGGCTTGATGTTAAAGCAGCCTTTCTCCATGGTGATTTAGGAAGAGGAAATTTATATGGAACAACCACAAGGATTTGAGGAGTCAAAGTAAGGAGAAACTAGTGTAATGTGAGATTGAAGAAAAAAGCATATGGCTTGAAACAAGCACCTCGGCAATGGTATTTGAAATTTGACAGTTTTATGGCTGAGCAAGGCTACAGCAGGTGTAATTCTGACCATTGTGTTTATTTTAAGAGGTTGGATAATAATAGCTACATTATTTTGTGTTTATATGTTGATGACATGCTTGTAGCTGGGTCTAACATGGACCACATAAGAGAGTTGAAACAACAGTTAGCAAAGTCTTTTGCTATGAAGGATTTGGGGGCAGCAAAACAAATCCTTGGTATGAAAATTCATAGAGATAGGAAAAACAGAAAAAAAATTTGATCTCAGGCTAATTATGTCTCTAACCCTAACAGGAACTACATAGTCCACATTGGTGTATGAGTCCTAGTAGACATTAAATTCAGCATATTCACCATTTCAGGTCTCCATTCAAGCTTCTACAAGTTTCTAGGTGCACCTTTCTATTTTCTCAGCTTTTTATTATGATCTATATTCATTTCTAGGCCTTTTATTCAAGTCTTGCATATCATTAAGGTTCATAATTAGTTCTTGCATATTACTTGTCTTTTCAAGCCCTAGCTTGGTGGTGAACCCCTCTTTAGTCCTTAATCATACCCTAGGACACCCTATTGTTGATCTCTTGCCTTCATTCCATCCTTAGATCGAGATATCTATGGTTTCCTTAAGTGAAACTAAGGTGAAATAGGCCCTAACCCTAGTGTTCCATCTCTCAAAAAGATAGAGCACCCTATTCCCATTGTTTCATTTTGGTGAACTTGTATTTAGAACATCTTAATTTTGATTTGGAGTGCATTATCATCTTGGATTTAGCTTACATTAGTTAATTGGCATTCTAGGGTTTCTAAATCTTGCATTAGTGAAAGTGCATATAGGTTGCATTTTTGCATCTTGCATCATTGAATTTCATCTAAAATCTACATTTTCACTTAGCTTAGAAATCATTCAAAACAAAAAGAATAACATTCACACAAAATTTGTTGAAAATGGTGCAAAAACCCTAAACTAGGACTCATACACCCTTCTGGGCGATTTAGTCCCAATAAAGGAGGTTTTGCATGATTTCTGGGTATTTTGTGTTGACTGTTATTCACTATTCAGACCCCTAAAAAATCCTAATTGGAACTCATACGCTCCTCTAGGTGGTTAAGTCCCATTTCAAATTTTATACTGCATTTTTTAGCATTAAATTTTCTATTTCTATATTTTAGTTTGTTGTTAGTTTTCTATTTTAGTTTGCAGAATTTCTCTTACATTCATTTCATTGCATTTTTCATTTCCTTGATTTTCCCTTATATGATCTTTTCTACTTGGTGTCTTATTGCTAATATTATAGTGAGACAAAGTTCAAGACTCATGTCATTGCGCAATAGCACAATCATCATAGATCTTGGGTTATCTAGCTCTTTCTCTCCTAGTGTTGGCATTAGTTCACTAGGTATGGACCATACCCTTAACAACTCTTTGCCTTCAAGTAGTCTGAAAAATGTTTAAACAATGGTTGTTAGTATTTTGAAAGAACATAATCCAAATTCATGAATACTTAGCAAACCTACAAAATCAAGTAAGCACTGAAACCATTTCAACCACTACTATCCCTCTTATAGATAACTTACATCGCATGATTGAAAGTGAAGATGGAATAGAGGTTGGGCATAACATAGTTTAGATTCTTGGGAAATGCCTTACCTCAACCACTAGCTATCCTCTACCTTCAAACAATGTTTAAATCCAAGGATTAACTCAAATTCCTCCTCCCACAACCATTTCCTCTATTCCTACCTATACCAACCCTCAAGTTACAACAACAATACAACCCACTAGTAATGTGATTCCTTCCTTGGGTATTTCCGCTAGCATCCCTAGCACCTTTGTGGCATCACACATCATATCTCCTACCATCTTACCTCCCATAAGAATTCCATTCACTTGTCCATCAAAAAAATACACACTTCCACCCTATTCACCTCCATCTCAAAGTGCAAACAATGATCCTCTCATAAATCAACTTTTGCAAATTGTTTCATCCCTTCAAAAGAAAGTTTCCACCATAAACCAAAATCAAAATGGTCAACCTCCATATTATGTCCAAAGAAATCCCTTTTCCTTGGAGATATTGACAACGTCAATGCCACAAGGTATAAAGGTTCCTATATTTGAGAAATATGGGGGGAAAGGATATCCTTCTAACCATGTTTCCACTTATACTGCCTTATGTAGTGACTTTATTCTTGAGGATAAGATCTTGGCTAAGATTTTCCCTAGATCCTTGAAGGATACTGCCTTAGAATGGTTTTCCTCATTACCAAACAACTCAATTCATTCATTCAAAGAACTTTTTGAGGCCTTTATAAACCATTTTCAAGAGCATATGACCCCTAAGATGACCTTAGCCGATTTGATGAGATGTAAGCAAAAAGAAGATGAAAATATTACTGAATTTATCTCACATTACCAATCACTTTATTCCCAAATCAATGTAAAGGTTCCAAACCCTCATCATCAAAGATGTTCATAGAAAATTTGCAAAGTAAGATACAAGATAAGCTTACCATGATGAAATTTCCCTAATTTGTGCACTTGTGTACTATCCTTTGTGATTATAAAAACTCGGTTAGTAGTCATGACACAAAATCCACCTCTATCCATCTTGAGAAGTCTAAATATGCAAACCAAAAAAATTACCAACCTTTTAGAAAATAGAATAAGGGCTTCCTTCAACTAAATCCCCCTCAACAAACAACTCAAAATGTTGATACCCAATTGGTAGCTATAAGGAAGACAACTCCTTTCACATTTGGGGATCCAGCTAGGAAATTTACTCCCTTACCCAATATCCTCCATAACATAGTGTCACAACTTTTAGAATAGAAAATGGTTACCATGCCTCCTGTTAAAAATCTCGATCCTAATAAACCTTTACCCCCGAACTTTAGATTGAATGCTTATTTCCATTATCACCGACAAAATGGACACGATACAGAACATTGCAAGCATCTTAAACATCTTGTGCAAGACCTCATTGATTTTGGTCAACTTTCAGTTGGCGGTGTTAATGATCAAGGAAATAAGTTTGTAGCCCCTCCCAACCAAAATTTGTAAATATTTACCAACCCCATGCAAAATCATAATATTTCATTTGTCAAAGCTAGTGAAACTACAAAAAATAATGTGATGAATCTTGACATGGATGATGACAACATGGATCCTATAGAATAAAGTCCTATCGATGGTTTGGTTGCATTGGTTGAAACTCAACATCGTAAGGGTTGAACTAAAAATCCTCTTAACATTGCTTTCTCCTCATAAGATATACTTAAACATGCACCTAATTGTCCTCTTTACATAGCCATCCAAATCAATGGCAAGCCCACTAATGGGATATTAATTGATATCATATGTGGAGAGAATGTGATCACCGAAGAATTCCTACTTGTGCATGAACTCTATCTAGAAACATATGATAAATTGAAAGCATGGATAAAAATGCATAATGGTTTTGCTTGCCCTATGATGGGATTGATCACCTTACCTTTACAAATAGGACTGAAAAAATTAGATGTCTCATTCCCCATCATCTCAACATTGGATCAATTCTATGTGAAGCTTGGTTACCCATGGCTACGCTCCATGGAAGTTGTCTCGTCGGTTGTGTATAAATGCTTAAAGTTTCCTTTTGACAATGAAATATTTACTGTGTATCATAGTGGCTTTAACCCTTTGTCTTCCCATGGAAAAATTTTCATTAGATTTCTTTTGGCCCAAGCCTATAGAACCTATTAAACCTCAAGAAGACTTCTTTTTCAAATCCTATCAAAAGTTCAAGGCGAAATGCATAGAAAAACTATCACTTACAAACATGCCTCAAACTATCATCAAACATAAAATCCTTGATGAAACCATGATTGAACCTAAAGACACTCTAAACAACCAAGAACAAATTAAGATAAATTCTTTGCCTAGTTCCTACAAAAGACCAATAGATATCGAAAACAATCCCATCATGCCTCCTCGAATAAAACAAGTTTACAAAGTTAAAAAGAAAGTGGTTAAACAACCTTTCATGGTTCCTTTAGTTCCTCCCCTTAGGAAAGAAAATAAACCTATGGTTGATAGACCCGCTCCTACACAAACAAAACTTGAAACTCGTATAAAAAGAAACATAAATGTAAGAGAGCATAGGCATAGACATCGTGCTCTTGCTCGAAGGTTAAACAAAGATAACAATAAAGAAAATAATGATCCAAACTTGACTAAAGCAATGCATAATGAGTCTCCCACTTTGTCAAAACAAAGAGGTCCTATACCACAACTACAACAGGAGTTAAACCCTTCTTTGGACATTATTATTCGACCTCCTATTGTGATTAACTTAGATGATGATGATGATGAGGTTGCTAAAATTGGTGAGGAGGTGCATAATGAATTGAATACATTGTTTTCCTCTTCTATGAGCTTAAATTACAATCCTACTAAGAAGAGTGTTGAACTTGGTGACACCCCTAGGTTGGCACTTGCTATTATCCCTTTGGCTAGTTGTTTGCCTTCTGTATATGATGAACATGATTGGGATGTAGAAAACTTGTTCATAGGTTGAATTGCATGTGCCTTACTAGTCTTTTGCATTATTTATTTTTCATGTGATTGCATGTGTGTAACGTGGTCCCCCATACCATTTTCTTTGATGTATCTCTCTCTGTGGCATTCTTGTATTTGTACCTACATTCTTCTCTATGTCATAAATATATTACCTTTTTCCTTTATCTTTTCTTTGTCTTGTTTTTTTCTTTTTGGGGATGATGCAAGGCATTGAGACATTCATGTCTCTTCCATGTTGACCCAAAATCTTTTCCTTTATATTTTCTTTGTCTTGTGTTTTCCTTTTTGGGATGACACAAGGCATTGAGACATTCATGTCTCTTCCATTTTGACCCAAAAGCTTTTCTTTTATCTTTTCTTTGTTTTGTGTTTTCCTTTTGGAGATGATGCAAAGCGTCGAGACATCCATGTAGCTTCCATATTGACCCTAAAGGTTTTTCTTTTTTTTCTCTCTTTGTATCATTCTTCTAGTTCTATGAGTATTTGGGGAATGATGACAATTCCAAGCTCTCTTAAAAATATTGTAGCAAGAACATACTGATCTTGAATCCATGGATCCCTCATATGTTTGGAGTTTTATTTTGGGGGCAACCCCTCTCTTTCCTTTTGCATGACATAGCTTCTATTTGGAAACATATGACTTGGCATAGGGCTTTCCAAATAAGGTCGCATTTCATCTTTATTGTTATCATTTATCATTTTCTACTTTAAATTAATTGCTCATAGCATGATGTTTAGCAATTTCTTTAAATTGGGGGAATACATTTGCATTATTCTTTTCCAAATCATGTTTCATGGTGTAGTATATTTACTTCATATGATGCATCTTTCACTTTGTGGTGACATTAGGTGTGATTTCCTTTAAAGAGTGTGACTTCTCTTAGCATATTACATTCCTCTTAGTGGCTCGATGTGATACACTACATCCCGTAAGTTGAAAATATTCTATTCTTTGATTGTTCATCCCTTGGAGACATTAGGCACAATGTTCCCTAAGTTAAGACCTTACATGAACTAAGTAAAACTCTTTTGAATGTTCCTTATGCTATTTTTTCATTTACAATTTCGGTTATATGGCCACCTTGCATAACACACCTTGCATTCCTGTGGAGCCATCTAGTTTGTTCATGAGTTCCAAGCATACGAAGGTTTTCTTTCCTTATAAAGCTCAAAATTCATTGTTGTGTGGTGCCTTATCAAAGTTATCAGGAGGTATAACTTTGGTTTGGTTAGACGAGAAGCCAAACCAAGGCATGACTTTCCCATAGCCACATGCTTGTTTGTGTGAGCACATATCGGTCACGTGCGTATGTGTCTCACCTTTTGGATACTCACCCAATAGACAGCTTGAAGTTTTGTTGCCTCTAAGTGAGAATGCACTTTTGGACAAACAACCTAGATCTGATCCACAACGTGCAAGACAAACGGTCAAAGCTTGATCCACCCCTCTTTTTCTTTTTCTTTTCTCTTTGTCTTTGGTAGTGTATGCTTGTTCCTTTTTGTTGGTCCTTATATCATTTTCATGTGTGTCCTTTTATGCTTATGTTGTTTTCCATAGGATCCTGATCTGGGGGCTTGATCACCCCTCTTGATCATTGTCATCATGTCTTACTAGCATTGGTGCACTTGGACCACTCTTGATGTGAATTTGTCTACTTTAGTGATCACCGAAAAAGGGAAAAATCAATGAAAAAGGAAAAATCCGATTTTGTAGAACCCTAAAATCTGGAAGCTTCTAAGCTTGGTAAAAAAAGGGGTTCGGATGGCTATTTCAGTATGATGAAAAACGCGATTATTCACAAGATTGTAATAGGTTTTTCCACTGGATAATAAAAGTATTGGATGGCTGCGGTTTGGTGGATGTAGCCCAGATTGGGTGAACCACGTTAAATTCTGTGTTATGATTTATTCTGTGAATGTTTTAGTTTCTCTGTTTTTGTTTATTAAATCTGCATTTAATTGTTAGATCTGCCATCTCTAACCCTAACAGGAACTACATAGTCCACATTGGTGTATGAGTCCTAGTAGACATTAAATTCAGCATATTCACCATTTCAGGTCTCCATTCAAGCTTCTACAAGTTTCTAGGTGCACCTTTCTATTTTCTCAGCTTTTTATTATGATCTATATTCATTTCTAGGCCTTTTATTCAAGTCTTGCATATCATTAAGGTTCATAATTAGTTCTTGCATATTACTTGTCTTTTCAAGCCCTAGCTTGGTGGTGAACCCCTCTTTAGTCCTTAATCATACCCTAGGACACCCTATTGTTGATCTCTTGCCTTCATTCCATCCTTAGATCGAGATATCTATGGTTTCCTTAAGTGAAACTAAGGTGAAATAGGCCCTAACCCTAGTGTTCCATCTCTCAAAAAGATAGAGCACCCTATTCCCATTGTTTCATTTTGGTGAACTTGTATTTAGAACATCTTAATTTTGATTTGGAGTGCATTATCATCTTGGATTTAGCTTACATTAGTTAATTGGCATTCTAGGGTTTCTAAATCTTGCATTAGTGAAAGTGCATATAGGTTGCATTTTTGCATCTTGCATCATTGAATTTCATCTAAAATCTACATTTTCACTTAGCTTAGAAATCATTCAAAACAAAAAGAATAACATTCACACAAAATTTGTTGAAAATGGTGCAAAAACCCTAAACTAGGACTCATACACACACTTATGCAGGCGTTTGTCCCAATAAAGGAGGTTTTTGCATGATTTACTGGGTATTTTGTGTTGGTATTATTCACTATTCAGACCCCTAAAAATCCTAGTGGAACTCATGCGGCTCCTCTAGGTGGATTTAAGTCCCATTTCAAATTTTTATCTTTGCATTTTTTTAGCATTAAATTTTTCTATTTCTATATTTTTAGTTTGTTGTTAGTAGTTTTTCTATTTTAGTTTGCAGAATTTCTCTACATTCATTTCATTGCATTTTTCATTTCCTTGATTTTCCCTTATATGATCTTTTCTACTTGGTGTCTTATTGCTAATATTATAGTGAGACAAAGTTCAAGACTCATGTCATTGCGCAATAGCACAATCATCATAGATCTTGGGTTATCTAGCTCTTTCTCTCCTAGTGTTGGCATTAGTTCACTAGGTATGGACCATACCCTTAACAACTCTTTGCCTTCAAGTAGTGCGAAAATGTTTGAAACAATGGATTGATAGTATTTTGAAGAACATAATCCAAATTCATGAATACTTAGCAAACCTACAAAATCAAGTAAGCACTGAAACCATTTCAACCACTACTATCCCTCTTATAGATAACTTACATCGCATGATTGAAAGTGAAGATGGAATAGAGGTTGGGCATAACATAGTTTAGATTCTTGGGAAATGCCTTACCTCAACCACTAGCTATCCTCTACCTTCAAACAATGTTTAAATCCAAGGATTAACTCAAATTCCTCCTCCCACAACCATTTCCTCTATTCCTACCTATACCAACCCTCAAGTTACAACAACAATACAACCCACTAGTAATGTGATTCCTTCCTTGGGTATTTCCGCTAGCATCCCTAGCACCTTTGTGGCATCACACATCATATCTCCTACCATCTTACCTCCCATAAGAATTCCATTCACTTGTCCATCAAAAAAATACACACTTCCACCCTATTCACCTCCATCTCAAAGTGCAAACAATGATCCTCTCATAAATCAACTTTTGCAAATTGTTTCATCCCTTCAAAAGAAAGTTTCCACCATAAACCAAAATCAAAATGGTCAACCTCCATATTATGTCCAAAGAAATCCCTTTTCCTTGGAGATATTGACAACGTCAATGCCACAAGGTATAAAGGTTCCTATATTTGAGAAATATGGGGGGAAAGGATATCCTTCTAACCATGTTTCCACTTATACTGCCTTATGTAGTGACTTTATTCTTGAGGATAAGATCTTGGCTAAGATTTTCCCTAGATCCTTGAAGGATACTGCCTTA
Source organism: Sequoia sempervirens (assembly GCA_007258455.2). Lineage (NCBI taxonomy): Eukaryota > Viridiplantae > Streptophyta > Pinopsida > Cupressales > Cupressaceae > Sequoia > Sequoia sempervirens. Next base: position 91,570,265 of record VDFB02047397.1, on the reverse strand, counting down.
GAATGGTTTTCCTCATTACCAAACAACTCAATTCATTCATTCAAAGAACTTTTTGAGGCCTTTATAAACCATTTTCAAGAGCATATGACCCCTAAGATGACCTTAGCCGATTTGATGAGATGTAAGCAAAAAGAAGATGAAAATATTACTGAATTTATCTCACATTACCAATCACTTTATTCCCAAATCAATGTAAAGGTTCCAAACCCTCATCATCAAAGATGTTCATAGAAAATTTGCAAAGTAAGATACAAGATAAGCTTACCATGATGAAATTTCCCTAATTTGTGCACTTGTGTACTATCCTTTGTGATTATAAAAACTCGGTTAGTAGTCATGACACAAAATCCACCTCTATCCATCTTGAGAAGTCTAAATATGCAAACCAAAAAAATTACCAACCTTTTAGAAAATAGAATAAGGGCTTCCTTCAACTAAATCCCCCTCAACAAACAACTCAAAATGTTGATACCCAATTGGTAGCTATAAGGAAGACAACTCCTTTCACATTTGGGGATCCAGCTAGGAAATTTACTCCCTTACCCAATATCCTCCATAACATAGTGTCACAACTTTTAGAATAGAAAATGGTTACCATGCCTCCTGTTAAAAATCTCGATCCTAATAAACCTTTACCCCCGAACTTTAGATTGAATGCTTATTTCCATTATCACCGACAAAATGGACACGATACAGAACATTGCAAGCATCTTAAACATCTTGTGCAAGACCTCATTGATTTTGGTCAACTTTCAGTTGGCGGTGTTAATGATCAAGGAAATAAGTTTGTAGCCCCTCCCAACCAAAATTTGTAAATATTTACCAACCCCATGCAAAATCATAATATTTCATTTGTCAAAGCTAGTGAAACTACAAAAAATAATGTGATGAATCTTGACATGGATGATGACAACATGGATCCTATAGAATAAAGTCCTATCGATGGTTTGGTTGCATTGGTTGAAACTCAACATCGTAAGGGTTGAACTAAAAATCCTCTTAACATTGCTTTCTCCTCATAAGATATACTTAAACATGCACCTAATTGTCCTCTTTACATAGCCATCCAAATCAATGGCAAGCCCACTAATGGGATATTAATTGATATCATATGTGGAGAGAATGTGATCACCGAAGAATTCCTACTTGTGCATGAACTCTATCTAGAAACATATGATAAATTGAAAGCATGGATAAAAATGCATAATGGTTTTGCTTGCCCTATGATGGGATTGATCACCTTACCTTTACAAATAGGACTGAAAAAATTAGATGTCTCATTCCCCATCATCTCAACATTGGATCAATTCTATGTGAAGCTTGGTTACCCATGGCTACGCTCCATGGAAGTTGTCTCGTCGGTTGTGTATAAATGCTTAAAGTTTCCTTTTGACAATGAAATATTTACTGTGTATCATAGTGGCTTTAACCCTTTGTCTTCCCATGGAAAAATTTTCATTAGATTTCTTTTGGCCCAAGCCTATAGAACCTATTAAACCTCAAGAAGACTTCTTTTTCAAATCCTATCAAAAGTTCAAGGCGAAATGCATAGAAAAACTATCACTTACAAACATGCCTCAAACTATCATCAAACATAAAATCCTTGATGAAACCATGATTGAACCTAAAGACACTCTAAACAACCAAGAACAAATTAAGATAAATTCTTTGCCTAGTTCCTACAAAAGACCAATAGATATCGAAAACAATCCCATCATGCCTCCTCGAATAAAACAAGTTTACAAAGTTAAAAAGAAAGTGGTTAAACAACCTTTCATGGTTCCTTTAGTTCCTCCCCTTAGGAAAGAAAATAAACCTATGGTTGATAGACCCGCTCCTACACAAACAAAACTTGAAACTCGTATAAAAAGAAACATAAATGTAAGAGAGCATAGGCATAGACATCGTGCTCTTGCTCGAAGGTTAAACAAAGATAACAATAAAGAAAATAATGATCCAAACTTGACTAAAGCAATGCATAATGAGTCTCCCACTTTGTCAAAACAAAGAGGTCCTATACCACAACTACAACAGGAGTTAAACCCTTCTTTGGACATTATTATTCGACCTCCTATTGTGATTAACTTAGATGATGATGATGATGAGGTTGCTAAAATTGGTGAGGAGGTGCATAATGAATTGAATACATTGTTTTCCTCTTCTATGAGCTTAAATTACAATCCTACTAAGAAGAGTGTTGAACTTGGTGACACCCCTAGGTTGGCACATGCTATTATCCCTTTGGCTAGTTGTTTGCCTTCTGTATATGATGAACATGATTGGGATGTAGAAAACTTGTTCATAGGTTGAATTGCATGTGCCTTACTAGTCTTTTGCATTATTTATTTTTCATGTGATTGCATGTGTGTAACGTGGTCCCCCATACCATTTTCTTTGATGTATCTCTCTCTGTGGCATTCTTGTATTTGTACCTACATTCTTCTCTATGTCATAAATATATTACCTTTTTCCTTTATCTTTTCTTTGTCTTGTTTTTTTCTTTTTGGGGATGATGCAAGGCATTGAGACATTCATGTCTCTTCCATGTTGACCCAAAATCTTTTCCTTTATATTTTCTTTGTCTTGTGTTTTCCTTTTTGGGATGACACAAGGCATTGAGACATTCATGTCTCTTCCATTTTGACCCAAAAGCTTTTCTTTTATCTTTTCTTTGTTTTGTGTTTTCCTTTTGGAGATGATGCAAAGCGTCGAGACATCCATGTAGCTTCCATATTGACCCTAAAGGTTTTTCTTTTTTTTCTCTCTTTGTATCATTCTTCTAGTTCTATGAGTATTTGGGGAATGATGACAATTCCAAGCTCTCTTAAAAATATTGTAGCAAGAACATACTGATCTTGAATCCATGGATCCCTCATATGTTTGGAGTTTTATTTTGGGGGCAACCCCTCTCTTTCCTTTTGCATGACATAGCTTCTATTTGGAAACATATGACTTGGCATAGGGCTTTCCAAATAAGGTCGCATTTCATCTTTATTGTTATCATTTATCATTTTCTACTTTAAATTAATTGCTCATAGCATGATGTTTAGCAATTTCTTTAAATTGGGGGAATACATTTGCATTATTCTTTTCCAAATCATGTTTCATGGTGTAGTATATTTACTTCATATGATGCATCTTTCACTTTGTGGTGACATTAGGTGTGATTTCCTTTAAAGAGTGTGACCTCTCTTAGCATATTACATTCCTCTTAGTGGCTCGATGTGATACACTACATCCCGTAAGTTGAAAATATTCTATTCTTTGATTGTTCATCCCTTGGAGACATTAGGCACAATGTTCCCTAAGTTAAGACCTTACATGAACTAAGTAAAACTCTTTTGAATGTTCCTTATGCTATTTTTTCATTTACAATTTCGGTTATATGGCCACCTTGCATAACACACCTTGCATTCCTGTGGAGCCATCTAGTTTGTTCATGAGTTCCAAGCATACGAAGGTTTTCTTTCCTTATAAAGCTCAAAATTCATTGTTGTGTGGTGCCTTATCAAAGTTATCAGGAGGTATAACTTTGGTTTGGTTAGACGAGAAGCCAAACCAAGGCATGACTTTCCCATAGCCACATGCTTGTTTGTGTGAGCACATATCGGTCACGTGCGTATGTGTCTCACCTTTTGGATACTCACCCAATAGACAGCTTGAAGTTTTGTTGCCTCTAAGTGAGAATGCACTTTTGGACAAACAACCTAGATCTGATCCACAACGTGCAAGACAAACGGTCAAAGCTTGATCCACCCCTCTTTTTCTTTTTCTTTTCTCTTTGTCTTTGGTAGTGTATGCTTGTTCCTTTTTGTTGGTCCTTATATCATTTTCATGTGTGTCCTTTTATGCTTATGTTGTTTTCCATAGGATCCTGATCTGGGGGCTTGATCACCCCTCTTGATCATTGTCATCATGTCTTACTAGCATTGGTGCACTTGGACCACTCTTGATGTGAATTTGTCTACTTTAGTGATCACCGAAAAAGGGAAAAATCAATGAAAAAGGAAAAATCCGATTTTGTAGAACCCTAAAATCTGGAAGCTTCTAAGCTTGGTAAAAAAAGGGGTTCGGATGGCTATTTCAGTATGATGAAAAACGCGATTATTCGCAAGATTGTAATAGGTTTTTCCACTGGATAATAAAAGTATTGGATGGCTGCGGTTTGGTGGATGTAGCCCAGATTGGGTGAACCACGTTAAATTCTGTGTTATGATTTATTCTGTGAATGTTTTAGTTTCTCTGTTTTTGTTTATTAAATCTGCATTTAATTGTTAGATCTGCCATCTCTAACCCTAACAGGAACTACATAGTCCACATTGGTGTATGAGTCCTAGTAGACATTAAATTCAGCATATTCACCATTTCAGGTCTCCATTCAAGCTTCTACAAGTTTCTAGGTGCACCTTTCTATTTTCTCAGCTTTTTATTATGATCTATATTCATTTCTAGGCCTTTTATTCAAGTCTTGCATATCATTAAGGTTCATAATTAGTTCTTGCATATTACTTGTCTTTTCAAGCCCTAGCTTGGTGGTGAACCCCTCTTTAGTCCTTAATCATACCCTAGGACACCCTATTGTTGATCTCTTGCCTTCATTCCATCCTTAGATCGAGATCTCTATGGTTTCCTTAAGTGAAACTAAGGTGAAATAGGCCCTAACCCTAGTGTTCCATCTCTCAAAAAGATAGAGCACCCTATTCCCATTGTTTCATTTTGGTGAACTTGTATTTAGAACATCTTAATTTTGATTTGGAGTGCATTATCATCTTGGATTTAGCTTACATTAGTTAATTGGCATTCTAGGGTTTCTAAATCTTGCATTAGTGAAAGTGCATATAGGTTGCATTTTTGCATCTTGCATCATTGAATTTCATCTAAAATCTACATTTTCACTTAGCTTAGAAATCATTCAAAACAAAAAGAATAACATTCACACAAAATTTGTTGAAAATGGTGCAAAAACCCTAAACTAGGACTCATACACCCTTCTGGGCGATTTAGTCCCAATAAAGGAGGTTTTGCATGATTTCTGGGTATTTTGTGTTGACTGTTATTCACTATTCAGACCCCTAAAAAATCCTAATTGGAACTCATACGCTCCTCTAGGTGGTTAAGTCCCATTTCAAATTTTATACTGCATTTTTTAGCATTAAATTTTCTATTTCTATATTTTAGTTTGTTGTTAGTTTTCTATTTTAGTTTGCAGAATTTCTCTTACATTCATTTCATTGCATTTTTCATTTCCTTGATTTTCCCTTATATGATCTTTTCTACTTGGTGTCTTATTGCTAATATTATAGTGAGACAAAGTTCAAGACTCATGTCATTGCGCAATAGCACAATCATCATAGATCTTGGGTTATCTAGCTCTTTCTCTCCTAGTGTTGGCATTAGTTCACTAGGTATGGACCATACCCTTAACAACTCTTTGCCTTCAAGTAGTCTGAAAAATGTTTAAACAATGGTTGTTAGTATTTTGAAAGAACATAATCCAAATTCATGAATACTTAGCAAACCTACAAAATCAAGTAAGCACTGAAACCATTTCAACCACTACTATCCCTCTTATAGATAACTTACATCGCATGATTGAAAGTGAAGATGGAATAGAGGTTGGGCATAACATAGTTTAGATTCTTGGGAAATGCCTTACCTCAACCACTAGCTATCCTCTACCTTCAAACAATGTTTAAATCCAAGGATTAACTCAAATTCCTCCTCCCACAACCATTTCCTCTATTCCTACCTATACCAACCCTCAAGTTACAACAACAATACAACCCACTAGTAATGTGATTCCTTCCTTGGGTATTTCCGCTAGCATCCCTAGCACCTTTGTGGCATCACACATCATATCTCCTACCATCTTACCTCCCATAAGAATTCCATTCACTTGTCCATCAAAAAAATACACACTTCCACCCTATTCACCTCCATCTCAAAGTGCAAACAATGATCCTCTCATAAATCAACTTTTGCAAATTGTTTCATCCCTTCAAAAGAAAGTTTCCACCATAAACCAAAATCAAAATGGTCAACCTCCATATTATGTCCAAAGAAATCCCTTTTCCTTGGAGATATTGACAACGTCAATGCCACAAGGTATAAAGGTTCCTATATTTGAGAAATATGGGGGGAAAGGATATCCTTCTAACCATGTTTCCACTTATACTGCCTTATGTAGTGACTTTATTCTTGAGGATAAGATCTTGGCTAAGATTTTCCCTAGATCCTTGAAGGATACTGCCTTAGAATGGTTTTCCTCATTACCAAACAACTCAATTCATTCATTCAAAGAACTTTTTGAGGCCTTTATAAACCATTTTCAAGAGCATATGACCCCTAAGATGACCTTAGCCGATTTGATGAGATGTAAGCAAAAAGAAGATGAAAATATTACTGAATTTATCTCACATTACCAATCACTTTATTCCCAAATCAATGTAAAGGTTCCAAACCCTCATCATCAAAGATGTTCATAGAAAATTTGCAAAGTAAGATACAAGATAAGCTTACCATGATGAAATTTCCCTAATTTGTGCACTTGTGTACTATCCTTTGTGGCTTAAAATTAAATTAAATTCAAATTCTTGGTGGGATTTTATTCTCCTAGATTTGATGTCGGCTTGCAGTGTTGTAATTTTGAGGAATTTGGCATAAACAAGTATAAATACAAGATTATTTCACTCATTTTCTCCTAAGCTTTCAAGTTTTCATGCATTATAGAAAATTTATGATCAAAGCATTCAATAGTTTACAGGAGCACTCAAGAGTTTATTTTTAAGTGTTTTAGAGAATTATTCAAGTGTCAAGCATCATGTCAAAGTCATCATGCATCATGTTTGTTTTGGAGCTAGCAATTGTGATGTAGGGTTTTCATGATTCAAGTAAGAATTCAATTCAAGATCTACTACATTCAAGAAAGAGTCAAGATATACATCCATTGGATTCATTTCATACATTTTTGTAGCACTTTATTTCTAGGGTTTGGTGAGTTGCAACATAGTATCTTGTTCATTCCTCATTCCTTCATTTCATTACAAGTTTGATTACCAAAACGTGGCTTGACCAAGGAAAACCCCTATCCACCAACAAAACAACATTTTTCCCTCTCTTTAGTGTGTGATTTTCATATCTAGGTTGAAGACTTTCTAAGGAGAAAGATTGGAAAGATGTTGTCAAGTGTTCAAAATTGTCACATCATCTACAAGATCATTGAAAGGCATTTATAGAGCAGAATTTGACATTTCAAATATGGAAATCGGGTTGAGAAGACAGAGTAGAGATTGAAGAGAAAATTCACATCCTGATCCTCCAAAAAGGCCAAGCAGGACTGATACGCCACTTCTGGCACATGAGTCCTAGTACAGTGAAATTTGTAGTTTTCAAGAGTTCTAGACTTGTCTTTGCTAGACTTTTGTTCTTGCCTAGAAACCCTAATCTGGGACTAAATCACCTAGACTGGTGTATGGGTCCTAGTAGACATTAAATTCAACATATTCAACATTTTAGGTCTCCATTCAAGCTTTTTCAAGTTTCTAGGTGCACCTTTCTAGTTTCTCAGCTTTATGTTATGATTTATATTCATTTTTAGGCCCTTTATTTGAGTCTTGCATATCATTAAAGTTCATAATTAGGTCTTTCATATTACTTGTCTTTCCAAGCCCTAGCTTTGTGGTAAACCCCTCTTTAGTCTTCAATCATACCCTAGGACACCCTATTGTCAATCTCTTTCCTTCATTCCATCCTTAGATCGAGATATCTAAGGTTTCCTTGAGTGAAACTACGGTGAAATAGGCCCTAACCCTAGTGTTCCATCTCTCAAAAAGATAGAGCACCCTATTCTCATTATTTCAAATAACAAGGTTTACATGGTTAAAGAAGATCTAAAATATAGAATTTTTTACAAACCAAAATTGGACATAAAACTCCTATTCATAAATCTCTTAGCACTTTGGTTCCATCTTCAAAGTTGGAACCATTGTCTTCAAATAAATAGGATATTGATGATTGTGAATCACCTATGACTATAATTTTTGGAAATGATTGGGGTTTGTTTTTTATTAGAGGTAAACAAGTTTTGAAGGGGACCCAAAACCCTTTACAAAAAAGAACAGCTAAAGAGAAAGATAACTAAACAAAGAAAACAATAGCCAAAACACAACAAACCAACAACATGATAGCAACCAAAAAGGCAAAACAAAAATAGAAGAACTACATATTCTACATAATGTTTGCAGCTTCCATTTCACTCTCCATAGCCTTCTAATTTATATCCATGAATTTATACATATCTTTAGCCGAGAACCCCACCTGCATCATGGTTTTATTATGAGTTCTAGCACCGGGCCCAACCACATTTACCTCACTAGAAAAAACATTTTGCACACCAACAACCTTTTCAACTGAAACATCCTCCTCCACTTTCCTTTCACCAACACCAACATCCTCACTAGGAGTAATCTCCATACATTTTATTTCCTTCTCAAAATGAGTAGAAAGGCCCTTAGACTCATGCCTCACATAAGAATTAGTCCCATCCCCACCCTTATCCAATTTCACAATAATTCTTTCCATTTTTTCTTCCAAGGTCAACATTCTTTGTTCAACCATCTGCTTCATCTTCAACATTTCCTCAGCAACAGCCTTCGGAGAATCATACAACTCATCAACCTGAGTCTAAACCAACGATTCTCCCACTTTTCTCATAGCACCCTTGACCCTAACATTATTCATGTTGATCTCATGAAAACCCCATTTAAAATTTTTAAATAGAGAAATGGATCCCTCCTTAGCCATATCCAACACATTGGGCACCTCATCCCAATCAAAGTTGAAAGCATCCTTTATCACAACATCACCCTCCTAGGAAAACTAACCTTGTCCTAGCTCACAACCACCTCCTTACCTTTACCCCCATCCATTGGAAATTGAATCTTGTGTAGAGAACTCACAATGTCCTCAGCCACCGGCCTGCTCCTATTCAGCATTTCCAAGTCCACCCCCAGAGAATCTACAACCTCTTGCCCACCAACCAGCTTCTAAGGAGACGCAACTTTCACATCCTACACCAAGCTAGCAGACCTAAAAAATGTTTTATTTTTACTTCCCTCCTTCAAAACCTTCTTTCTCTTGGTCCCCAAAACAGGGGACGGTGAAGACACATCTTTAGTAGTTTCAATCATCTCCTTCAGGATAGTAGAAGGAGCACCAGGTTGAGATTTAATGGAGTTTTCACCACCCTCATCCTCACTACAAGTCTCATAATCATTCAGGTTAGGAGCCAAAACCCCTTTACAAGGTTTTCCCTAGGTAGGAGATTGCGACATCACTTCCATAGAGGCCTAAGAATCCAAGAAAAAATCCTCATCCTCCATTTCAGACTCCTCCAGAACCTCCTTCTTCTTTTTCCCTTTCAAACTCCCCAGCTCATCCTCTAAAACTATCTCATATTCCAAGGTTGGCCTCTATTTCTTACCCTTAGGCATAATAGCAAGAATCTTAGGGAACTCATAGGCTTTAGCATAATTTGAAAGTAATAGAATAAGACCAACATGCAATATAATATTCTTAGAGTTCCTTTTATGGTCCTTCAAACCAGACTCCAGACACGCCAAGAGATAAAATGGAAAGGAAATCTTCTTCATATGGTGAAAATGATTCAAAAGAACAAAATAATAGGAATTCACAGTAGAAAACCTACCCTCTAAAGTAATGTACCTCATTAATTCCTTTGCAACATCACCCCACAAGGCTTTGAAATAACTTCACTGATACCCACCACTCTTGGTAGGCTTAAGCTCTTTTTCCTCATCTCCTTTGAAGAAAATCTGCATAGCAACCTTAGATTCCTTCTTATCTTTGTAAACCTTCTTGCCCTCAGTTGAGAAACCAGTGATATTCACAATGAAGTCCTCATTAACATCAAATTTAGTTTCTCCCAATTTCAAAATCTTGTTATTCCAACCTTTGAAAAACAAGGTTGTGGCCTGTGGGTTATTTCCATGTAGCTTCTCCAAATATTGAGTGATCCCACCTTTCTACAACCTATGGAAAAACTTTTTTTTAACAGTATCACATGAAAAGGGCTTCGCTCTATTCTTGTTGCCTCCCATTGTCACAAAGCTTGCAAAAATTAGGAGCTTGAGAACTTTGCAAACGATTAAAAGAAACCTCAAGAAGGAAAGCTAAAAAATTCCCACAATCCATGTGGCAATGATATTATAACAGAGAGAAATAATGATCTGAGGATGTCACCTCATATGGAGAATACTCATGGTACCATCAGCCCGATCAAAATCTAGCTCACCTTCACTCCAAGCAATTAGGTTCCATGTGATTATAGACATGTGAGCCCAAAAAATAATAAAGCCACCATTTGAATTAGCAGTTTTGATAATCATGATTTAAAAAAGCAATGGCCTCAATGGGGAAGGTTCGTCCACATCCCACTCCCTAGAACCCCTAACACCAACATTAGCAAACACATCAGAAAGTCCATTCCCTTCCCTTAGAATATGAGAGATATAAACTTCGTCAAAGGAATTTAGGATTTTAATTGCATCCATAATTAGGGATTCAACACTCCATGAGAGGGCAGAAACCTTCTTCAAGTTGTTAATAATATTCAAAGAATTTCCCTCAAGCCAAACCTTTTTGTATCCTTTGGATTGAACCAACTTCAAACCATGATAGATGATTAGGGTTTGTTAGATTTTACACCTACCATCATTAGGGATTATAAAATCTTGCCATCAAATCCTAAAGAACCAAAATATGTCTCGATCTAGTATCTACACAATCTTCAATGTCCTCTCCTCAAACATCTAATTTCACCACTACAACTACAATTTTTGATTCTACAAATGAGACTAGTTATACATCCACTTTTGATGATATCAATTATGAAAAACCACCTTCATCAAAATAAATGGAATCAATTTATGGAAGAGGACTTAAAATATTTTATTAATTAAAGTATAAAGGTAATGGTTGTGGTATAAAGGAACAAGGTATCAAGGTCCCTCTAGAACTTAATTCATTAGGTTTGACAATCAGCCTCGGTTATCACCCTTTAAAACCCACCAAATCCTCTCGTAGACCTTCCCTTAATGTGAATATGATATCTCAAGACTCTTCTACATTATCACTTAATCTAATTCATCCTGAAATGATAGAAAAAAACTCTACTACTAAAGAACCATCATTTGATATCTTTCCAACTCATGAATCTTTAGCAAAGTTTTTGGGAGTTTATGAATACTTGCATCTATATCATCATGATTGTGGATTTTATTATTGTTTAAATGTTGAAGCATACTTTGGGAAAGATGCTTGTACATCAAATGATATATCAATTTGTCAAGAAATTCCCCAAAATTACCTCATCCACCTAATGTCCAAAATTGAAGCACACTAATTGTAGGAGATACTGTCGATGTCCTGATGATCCGGGGATATTTTCAATGAAAATTGAAGTGTCTCATTTCTCTCCAGAATCTACACCATCATAAATATCTCGGCGTCTTGATTCCAACTCAACTCAAACGAAGCGAAAAGGAGTCCGTTTGTGCAAGTTATGGCCAGTCAAACCTTGGGTCAAACTAGGATCAGAGGGCGTCCAGGAAGCGCAAAAAATGATGTCATCAAAAGTTTTCAAAGTTGGCATCATTGGGAAGAGCTCGTCGAGACGATTCTGATGGTGTTTGTTTCGTCGAAATCTGACATCGTATGCTCAAGATACAGCTGGTCAAAGTTTTGAGTTGACTTTTGAGGGGATTGTCTAGATGATGACGTCATCATGCTGACATGTCATTCCGTACTGTACGGAAGATGACATGGTCAAATCTCAACGTGACATGTGGTAACTGAGTCAGATTGTACGGACCAATCACTTCGTGACACGTGGCATCCGTACGTACAATTAGCATACAGTCATCAGCACAGTCAGCGTACAGTCAGTAGGACACGTCATCATTCAGTCAGCACCGTCAGCGAGTCACCACGTGGCACCTCCTCGGTGTACCACATGTCCCTTGTCTTCCTCCTTCCGCACGGGTTGTTTGTTGGTCAAAGTTTTGAGTTGACTTTTGATGGGACTGTCCAGATGATGACGTCATCATGCTGACATGTCAGTCCGTACTGTACGGAAGATGACATGGTCAAATCTCAACGTGACATGTGGTAACTGAGTCAGATTATATGGACCAATCACTTCACGACACGTGGCATCCGTACGTACAATCAGCATACAGTCATCAGCACAGTCAGCGTACAGTCAGCAGGACACGTCATCATTCAGTCAGCAGCGTCAGCGAGTCACCACGTGGCACCTCCTCGGTGTACCATGTGTCCCTTGTCTTCCTCCTTCCGCGTGGGTTGTTTGTTGTTTGAACCAAAAAAAATTGTAGGGCGGGGTTTTGTACACCCGACCACTCATCCCCCGAAACGGTCGCCAACCGTTGCACCAAAACACTTGTATGTTTTTATATTTAGCGACGGTTCTTTTTGTTGTTAGTGTGTCAGAATTTGGTTGTAAAAATCCAGCGGCCGAGAGTTGAACCCGGAACCGCCGGGCTCCCAAAATTTATTATCACCAACGGGCCACCGAACAAACTTTGTATAATAATGGCTTCGGTTGGTTTTATTGAGTTAATTGAAACCGGCTTCCTTAAAATTAAAACAAACCCTCCTAATTTAAAATAAAACAAACAACAACCTCCCAAATACTAAATATCCCAACAAGGCCTAACAAAATTTTATTATTTTGTAAGGTTATTATAATTTGAAACATAATAAGGGAGATTAATAAAGATTTTTATGTATTTTGGAGAGATAAGGTAGATTTGTAAATCAATTGGTTAGTAACTAATTTGAGCAACTTTTTTGTATTTAAAGTGGAGTGTAGGTGAGTGTCTATGCTAGAAGATTCATAATTTTCAAAGGTGATTTGAAGTGTTTTGGCTAGGTGTTTTGTCCAAGCATTTTGGAAGGAATTTCTGGTGAAGCGAGAGGAGGTTATGCGGGAGATTTTGTTCTTCACTCCTGCATTTTGAAAAGTGGTGTTGTGTGGATAGGGGTGATTTTAACACTCATTGTACTTGATTTTGGAGATTAATTGGATCGGTCTTACTCCATTGGAGTGGACCCGGAGACATAGTCACATTGTGGCGAACTCCGAAATCAAACCCTGTTTGCATCTCTCTTTCTTTCGCTCACTTTCTTTCGTTATGTTGTTATCACCTTGTCATTGTAATTATTGTAATTATTTCCATGAGTTAATTTTTGTATTAATTAACTTGGAATAAATCTTTGTAAAAGTTAAGCCTTCCATACTGCAATTTAGTCTAGATCCTATACAGATCACCTGATGGACCCATCTAATCTTGAAAAGGTTATTCTAATTAGAGAGTTTCTTGATTCTAATGAACAACAAGAATATTCTACTCTTTTACATGATTTTCCTAAATTATTTGCTTTGTCTTATTCTGATATGCCTGGTATAGATCCTAAAGTAGTTATACATAACATTGTAGTACATGATGATCCTAAGCCAATAAGAAAAAATATTTATAAAATAAATCCTAAGGTGGATTTGTTGGTTAACATTGGGATTAAGAAGCTTCTACAAGCTAGATTCATCTGCCCTATAAAATATTCACATTGGATATCGAATATTGTGGTTGTTTCTAAACGCAATAAATGTATTTGAATGTGTACTGATTTTCATGATCTTAATAAATCCTCTTTGAAAGATGATTTTCCTCTCCCTAACATCAATATGATTGTGGATTCTATCATTGAACATGCTTACTCTCCTTTATGGATGGATTTTCTAATTATAATCAAATCTTCATCAATCCTCAAGATCAATTTAAAATGGATTTTATTACACCTTGGGGAGAATTTTTTGGGTAGTCATGTTGTTTGGATTAAAGAATGCTAGAGAAACATATCAAAGGGCTCTAAAATTAATTTTTCATGATTTCATTCATAATATCTTATAGGACTATCTTTCTGATATCCTAGCTAATTCTATTTCACACCAAGATCATGTCAAAAATTCTCCATCAAATCTTTTAGGGAATTCGTAAGTATAGCATGTGTTTAAACCCTCATAAATCTGTTTTTGGTGTGGATAGTGGTAAATTATTAGGATTTATTGTGTCACATCAAAGTATTGAGGTGGAGACAGAAAAAATTAATTCTATAATTAATATGCCACCTCCTAAAAATATTTCTCAACTTTGTAGCTTATAAGGGAAGATTCAAGCTATTCATCGATTTGTCTCATCACTAGAGGATCAAACTCTCCACCTCACCCAACTCCTTAAGAAAGATTCTCATTTTTTATGGGATGAGGATTTTCAAACAACTTTTAATAATTTGAAACAATACTTGGCTAATCCTCCTATTTTACAACCAACTGCCTCAGGACGCCCTTTCCTTCTTTACACTTTTGCTTCATCTAATGCTCTCATAGCAATTAGCACAACATGATGATGTTGGTAAAGAACATCATGTATACTATATTAGTCACACTTTACTTGATTATGAGGTTTGATATACCACAATAGAAAAACAATTTTTATCTCTTGTGTTTTCCACACATAAATTAAGACATTATTGTAAAATTTGATCCATTAAAGAATCTATTTTCCAAAATTGACCTATCAGGATGTCTTGCTAAGTGGGTGATGTGCTAACAAAATTTGATCTTAAGTTTGTTTCTCAAAAGGAAATTAAGGGTCAAGTGTTGACCAACCACTTAGTTGATGCTCCTTCACAAATTTCTTTACCAAATCAAGTCATTTCTCAATGATCATGTTCTTTCATTAAAAATAAATAAGACATGGGATTTATTCTTTGATATTTATAAGTGTCAAATTCGCTTTGGTGCTAGTGTTATACTAATACCTCCTTCAGAAAATCCAATTCCCCTATCTTACTATCTTAATTTCTTATGCACTAATAACATTGTAGAATATATTTAAAGCTCTTATTTTTGGTTTGTGTACATCTATTAGAATTATGAAAAAACACAAGCCACAAGATCAAACAATGAACAAAGACAACTGCAAACAATAATATGCATTATTCCTCAACAAGAAAAAGTTATAGAATTCAAGAGGTACGAAAACTAAAGAGAAGAGAAAATATCAAGAGGGATAATACAATGAGGGTTGTATGCTATATAGGAGTAACCCTAAATGATAAATGGATTAGATCATGACAAGTGTCAACATCTCATGCAATAAGACAATTATCAAATAATAGCTCTCTATTTAACATAGAAAATCACTCCCAAGTTTAGCTCAAGTGCATGAGAATAGATTAGAATAATAATTAATTAAATATTAATTAATTATTAGCTAATGCACGATTAATCTAACACCCCCCTTAAGATGAACTTAGGGAGTAGCTCAAAACCCTAAAAAAAAATATTCATGATGGATCCTAACAAACAAGTCTTGGTGAGGTACCCATGTACAAACAAAAGAATCTTTCACAACTGGAGAAAAGGAGTAAACTTCATGGGAAAAATCCTCTCCAAAAGAGAGAAATTTGAATGAAGGATTGAAAATCCTCCAAGCCAAGGTGAAGGACTAAGAATCCTCCAACCAAAACAATGTCCCAAAAAAGAGGAACATGTAGAACTTCACTGAAGCATGAACAAGTTGTAGACAATTGTCGAAACATGACTGATATGGTGCTGAAATGAAGAACCTCCTCTAAAAAAATGATGATCAAGATCAAGATAACAAGAATTTGCATAAGTATCCCCAACGACACTACTCAAATCAGATGGAAAACAAAGGAAAACATTTGGAAGTCAAAGATACAAATGTCAATATCAAGAAGACAGTAATATGCATGATACCCCCAATGACACTACTCAACATGCAAGATGAAAGTTGAAAATATAGGTACTAATAGTCTCTAATCAAATGAAAATGGAAGGATTCCTCCAAGAATAGGAATCAAAGAATGTCCATATGGTAAATGCTCCATCTCACCAAAATGCATGGGTAACCAGTCACCGATGTACATTGTATCTACCTAGTATATAGGAACAAGAACTAGATACATAGATCACTCAAAAAAATGAAACCAAGGAAGCATTAGCACCAATAGCAGAAACCCCCCATAATGTTGTAAAGGGAGAGCCAAGATAGGTACATTGAAACTATGTGAAACAAAGAAGTGCATGTAGGAGAAACAACTTGTAAATAAAAGGTTGTGCAAACTAAGACACACATGCATGAGGCAAGAATCACTAGGATTCACAACTGTCATGGAAGGGAAACTCACTCGAAAAAGGTGTGATTGAAAACCAAAGGAAAACATCAACCCCCCATGGCACTTTATATCATAGTGTGAGTACAAAAGGTAGAACAGGATGTGCAAAATCCCCCAAAAAGTATACACCGGAATGGAACTTTATCTCCGTGTGTAAAAATAATAATATGCATAAAAAAGATGTCTACAATGTCCAAATAGGACATAATACTAGAAATACATGAAGAACAACCAAAACTGAGTTATCCCATGCAAATGAAAAGTTTCCATGAGCTAAGATTTCCAAGTAATTCACCAGAATGTGAAAACACAAAAAACTAAATAAAATGTACTTGGAGATAAATTTGGAAAAAGTGCATAGATAGTTGTGAAGAGCTCTAAAAGAGAATCCCAACATCGTTGGAATCACGAAAAATGGAGAAATAGGTCAAAATTTATGAGCTCAGGACTAAAACCAACACCTCTGACTTCAACAAGCTATAGAATGTACTAGAAGAAAAAAATCATGATGAGATCCACACCATTAGAAAACTGATGGAACCATATTTTTGACAATATCTTATTTGCCTATTTTTGATATTGTATGTCTAAGTTATGGCCAAAAGAAAAAAATATATCTCCTTTAGGGCCGCACAAAGAGTGTTTGAAGGGCCCCTACCAGCAAGTTGTATCGCTAACATTAGCATAAAATTCTAAGGAATATACCCCTACCGCCTGGAAAAAAATCCAACCCCTAAGAAAGAAAAATTTCCAGAATATTCCTATAGGTCCCCAAAATATTTGTTGGAATGCCAAACTGCACATCTACCAGAAATTTTCGTCAAAAAATGTTGAATGGCCAGGAAAGAGGTTGTCGAAAATTATTTTCAAGCCATCAAAAAATTTTGAGAGGGCCCCTGAGTAAACACAAGCCAACTCTAACAATGGAAAATTCATCAAATGGTAGGTGTGGCCACCACTTCTGGTTGACATTAAAGCCACCGGAAGGAGGCATGGGGCCCACATGGCCTACCAAGGTAGGTACCCTGTGGGTACCCACATTAATGCCTCTATGTTTTGAAAAAAAAAAACCTCTGACTAGCTTTTTTTAAAAGAACTTTTTTATTTTTAATATAGTTTTTAAATTTTCTAAAAAATAAATTAAAAACACACACTAATATGATTAATTTTTATTTTATTTTTATTTTCGTGCACAAGGTTGTATAGGGGTTGTTTGGTCCCTTGTGCAAAAAAAATTCCTCAAATTCTTTCTATGTCAATTATAGGAAAATTTATAGTCAAAACTCGTTGAATCAGCCTCCTGAATCCAATAGTGAGGTCCTTTTCATGCTGAAATGCACCTAAAATTTGCTAACCTCCAAAAATTACAAAAAAAGCAAGGGAGAATCCAGATCTAATGCCTGTAACCCTTGTTGAAGAGAGAAACTTAGAAATCAAGAAGGGGTTTTTTGAATGCATCCTTTAATACCATGTTAGAATTGTGAAAAAACATGAGCCACTGGATCAAACAATGAACAAAGACACCTTCCTTCCACACAAGAGAAATGAAAACAATAATATGAAATATTTCTCAACAAGAAAAAGCTACAAAACTTAAGAGGTATGAAATCTCAAGAGAAGAGAAAATGTAAAGAGAGATGATACAATGAGGGTTGAATGCTATATAGGAGCAACCCTAAATTATAAAAGGATTAGATCATGGCAAGTGTCAACATCTCATGCAATGAGATTGAATGATCTAATAATAGATCTCTAGTTAACATAGAAAATCACTCCTAAGTTTAGCTAAACTATCCCACTATCAACATTAAAACATTTTTCTTCTTACACCATTAACAATATCCCTTAGAAAGATAATTGACATGCAGATGCAATGGCAAGTGATGCTTCCCTTATATCCCTTGATGATTCATCCATGCATTTTAAATTTAATATTCATAATCTCTCTTCCCCATCAATCTTTGAAAGTTGTAATGATATGGATTTTTATCATAACATTGATTCAAATGAATGGTACTCTCATATATTTCAATATTTGCATGATGATTCCTTTCCTAACCCATCATCCAAAAATAGTCAAGCATGTTTTTGAAATCTTGCATCCTAATATAGCATTTTATCCAATGTCTTATACCAAAGAACATATAATGGTCTTCTTTTTTTCTTAATAAATCAAAGACCCCCATTTCTCTCAAAGAGGCACATTTAGGTGCTTTTGGAGGAAATTTTGGTGGTCGATCTTTGGTGCAAAAATTTCTTAGAAAGATAAACTATCCCAATATCAACATTATCAACATTAAAACATTTTTCTTCTTACACCATTGACAATATCCCTTAGAAAGATAATTGACATGTAGATGCAATGGTGAGTGATGCTTCCCTTATATCCCTTGATGATTCATCCATGGATTTTAAATTTACTATTCATAATCTCTCTTCCCCATCAATGTTTGAAATTTGTAATGATATGGATTTTTATCATAATATTGATTCAAATGAATGGTACTCTCATATATTTCAATATTTGCATGATGATGCCTTTCCTAACCCATCACCCAAAAATAGTTGAGCATGTATTTGAAATCTTGTAGCCTAATATAGCATTCTATCCAATGTCTTATACCAAAGAACATATAATGGTCTTCTTCTTTTTTGTCTTAATAAATCAAAGATCCCCATTTCTCTCAAAGAGGCACATTTAGGTGCTTTTGGAGGAAATTTTGGTGGTTGATCTTTGGTGCAAAAATTTCTTAGAAAGATAAACTATCCCAATATCAACATTATCAAACAAAACAAGATAAACTATCCCAATATCAACATTATCAACATTAAAAAAAAAATCTTCTTACACCATTGACAATATCCCTTAGAAAGATAATCGGCATGCAGATGCAATGGCGAGTGATGCTTCCCTTATATCCCTTGATGATTCATCCATGGATTTTAAGTTTACTATTCATAATCTCTCTTCCCCATCAATCTTTGAAAGTTGTAATGATATGGATTTTTATCATAATATTGATTCAAATGAATGGTACTCATATATTTCAATATTTTCATGATGATGCCTTTCCTAACCCATCACCCAAAAATAGTCAAGCATGTATTCAAAATCTTGCAGCCTAATATAGCATTTTATCCAATGTCTTATACCAAAGAACATATAATGGTCTTCTTCTTTTTCTTAATAAATCAAAGATCCCCATTTCTCTCAAAGAGGCACATTTAGGTGCTTGAGGAGGAAATTTTGGTGGTCAATCATTGGTGCAAAAATTTCTTTGTATTGGTTACTATTGGAAAAGTATAGAACAATATTTTTTTTATTTTGTCAAAAAGTGCCCTCATTGTCAGCAACATAACAATTTTATTCATGCTCTTGCCTAGGAACTTTGTGCTCAAATTTATCCTTGACTGTGTTTTGTATCGAGCTTAGATCTTATTAGCAAAAATATTCCCCCCATTCTTCTCAAGGGCATACTTTTATCATCACTATAGCTACAAATTACTTCATGAAATGGGTTGAAGTGGTTCCACTTTGATCCTCGATAGCTAAAGTTATCTATCACTTTATCCTTGATAATATTTTTACATGATTTGGTCTTCCTTTCTCTTTATTTTTGGATAATGGTGTATCATTTAAGAATAAAGAAGTGAATAAGTTCCTTGAAAAGTTTCACATCCAACATTGCTTCTCAACACTATACTATCCTCGATCAAATGGTCAAGAAAAATCTTCTAACAAAACAATAGAACAAATCTTAAGAAAAAATGTTAACAAACATGATAAAGATTAATATACTCAACTCTCTTATGCATTATGGGATTACCGAACAAGTTATCATTTAGCTACAAGTACCATTCAGTACAACCTTGTGTATGGTGTTGATGTAATCATGCCTTTGGAGTTAGAAATTATTACATTGGGAATTTCTCTCAATGGAAACCTATATGATAATTATTATAGATAACAACTTCAAAAACTTTATACATTCAACAAACAACTTATACATTCTCTCAAACATCTGCAATATTATCAAAAAACTCTTCAACACAACTACAATGAACATGTCATTCATCATTCATTCAAGTTTAGTGACCAGGTGCTTTATAAAAATTGATGCAATGTGAATGTTGTGCCAAGAGAAAAAGGAAATTTTAGCCCAAATTAGTTAGTATCTTACATCATCATATATGTCTATGGATTAGGTGCATTTAACAATAGATAGTATGTCTCTCAAAGAACCTATTAATTGAAAGGAAAGCAGATCATGAAATATGCCTTCCTAATACTAATATTAATTGAAAGGAAGAGTATAGTTTTAGTAGACCATGTAGTCTCACCACCTCTCTAAAAAAAACTCTGCAATATGAACAACATCACTAGTCTTATGACACATAATGAAATGTGTCATCTTTGAAAATCTATCCACCACCACAAACATGGAACTCATGCCATTTAAATAAGGCTCGCCTCTTCATAAATAGAAGACTTTATATATTAAATAGCTTGAGCTATTATTTAATTTATTCAATCAAGGATAATCAACAAGCTGGAAGAATACGACTAAAGTTGTAACATCAACACTCCCTCTCAGCTAGGGAGGATACTTCCAACTACACAAGACAAATCACCTCATCGTGATGTCTATCACTATGGCTACAACCATAAGTGAAAAGAGAAAATATCACCTCATCATGATATTAGATATCGCCTCAACATGATATCAACCATAATGGCTACAACCATACTATGGTGTTTACAAGTGTTCATCACTTGCGTGATGTTGTCACCTCAACATGACTTTCACCATGGCTCTCCTAGATGGTGAAACACAAGTAAAAAATATGTCATGGATTCACACACATGACATCCACCATGACTCTCTCAGAGGGTGGAAACAAGGGATTTCACCTCAAATCTCAAAGAGAAATGCATTAACAAGGGCTTGCACCTCAAATTCCTCCATCTCAGAGGAAAATTCATTAACAAGGGATTTCACCTCGAACTTCTCTCACAGAGAAGAACTCAATACCAAGGGATTTCACCTTGAACTTCTCTCAAATAAGAACTCTTAATCAAGGGATTTCACCTCAAACTTCTCTCAAAGAAGAACTCATTATCAAGGGATTTCACCTTGAACTTCTCTCAAAGAATAACTCATTATCAAGGATCACTAATACTAATTATCACAATGAATGATAGTAGGCTCCATTGATTGTCTAGGAAATCCTGCAAGGAGCTTACGAAGCCACACTACTTCTCGAGCTGCCACACAAGCTGCAATAAACTTGGCCTCTGTTGTACTTAGTTCCACTGAAGACTGCTTCCTACTACACCAAGAATTCATCACAGACCTCAACTAAAACAACATCCAGAGGTGCTCTTCCGGTCAGCAACACAACCATCTTATTTAGGTTTAGTAGGCTCCCTCTGAATCTTTAAGTACTTGCATCAACCTTCTGACCTCATCGTCCAAGATTGCCTGTAATGCTTGCCTTAGATAAATGTTTTCTAGTGCACACCTCTGTTACTGTAGAGAGTTCAAGGTAGACCTCCTCGACCTCATATCATATCACTCTATTATGAATAGGTTTGCAGAGCTACCAATATCAAATCCAACTGACAGTCTTTGAGTAATTCTGATCTCAGTAGCTGAAGGGATCCTCTAAGGATTTAGCACCTAGCCTTGCAATACAGGAATCTTCACTTCTTCTCAGTGAGTTACAAAACTCCCTCTTGATCCCTGCTTCAGAGATTTCAAAGAATACTTCTGGAAGTGAACTCCCTCTAACCACCAGCTCAGTTCCATGGCTGCAAGTTGTGACTTCACGCTTGATCATTTCTTTGGTTGGCATGACTTCCTCATAAGATGCCTCAAGCTTTTCATCGCTAAGCAATCTCTCATCACCTTCCTGCTTCTAGTTGTTCACAAAGCATTTTAGAGAGAGATTACTAACAGTTTATAACTGTCGAAAGAAATATCAAGACTAGAATCATACAAGGTTTACTATCTCAAGTTAAGCATGAACACATAAGAATTTATGAATAATATTAAAACATGAATAAATAAATATATCAAAAGATCAGAATGAAGGGCTAAAGAAACTTATATTTATATAATTTTGATATAACTCTTTCTTCCATCTTTTACTCCTCTCGAGAGTGCCAAACTCAGCACAACAAAAAACAATCTGCACAACTATAGATTTCTTGAATGCATTATGCGGTTAGCATGTAGAACCAACTCTCTCCAAGAGTTCAAGGCTCTAGCATAGATCATGCATTAGAGAATGATATCAATGTGACCAATCACCATCAAACTTACAATTCTCTTTTTTATTTCAAATTCACACTCAAAAATCTTCACAACCAACATGAAAAGACTAGCAATAAATGAAGTCTTCAAAGGATCTTATGCTAGTGAACACAATTCAAGAGAAACCACTATCTCTCTTTACTAATTACAAGATCCAAAAAAATATATATAACTTAACAAACAAAGAATACTTATCTCTTTAAATATTATGATGGATGCAAGATACGCTGCTCTTGAGCACAAAACAACACACAACTTTCACGGCTTGAACACAGGCCCATGACTTAGAATAGAAATTCCCTAGAATCCTTCTGAGGAGAGAACTTATTCATATCTACAAATGAAGCATGTTGATTAGGCTTAGTTGGGAAATCCTTTGCATAGTGACCAAACTTGTCACAACGAAAGCATTGGACTTGGGAGAGGTCCCACTTCTTCTTGTATGTGGGAGCACCATCTGACCCTTTATCTCTATTCCTCTTGAAGTATCCTTTCTTTCCTCTTTTTCCTTTCTTCTCTGATGATTGAGCCGAAAGAACATGAACGTCTTCATTTGTAGAGCTTCAACCAATACCTCTCGCAGCCAACCTAGACTCTTCTTGAATACAGTCTACCCTCAAACGATCAAACTTGGGAAGTTTTGATCTCACGCTGATTCCTTAAATGTAAGACTCCCAAGATGAAGGAATACCATTAATATTCAACATGTTCAAATCCTTGTCATCAACAATATGACCAATGGTAGAGAGCTAATCTCTCAATTCGGAAATCTTCATGAAGTAGGTGATGACAAATTTTCCTTTTGCCATCTTAACATGATGAAGTTGTTGCTTCAAGGCAAGTGCCCAGCTGGTGTTGTTGATTTCGTACATTTCCTCCAATGTCTTCAACATATCCCTTGCATTCTTCAACTTGGAGACAATTAGAACAATGTGATCCTTGATGAAATCAACCAACAACTTCTTCACCTTGATGTCTTTCTTCTTCCATTGCAACTTCTCTTCTTCCTCTTTAGGTTTGGGAACTTTGGTCTCCACAAACTCTGCCAAATCATTCTCCTCCAATGTGAGCATGATTCTAAACCTCCATGAAGTGTAGTTTGACACTCCCTCAAGTCTATCTTCGATCTTCAATCCGTTCACCATCTTGATTGATGAAGAGATAGACAAAGAATTAAGACGAAGAGAAAAGAGTATCGTTGTAAATCTGATCACGATCTTCTCAAACACGCTCTAATACCATGTTAGTTTTATGATCAGATTTAATGCACAGAAATTTAATTCAAAATCAGACATAATAACACAACAGACACCCTAGGAAAACCCTCCACTTGAGGGAGAAAAACCTAGCAACAATATATCACTTATATATTGAATGTCAATACAAAAATGTCTCCTTTACAAGAGGTCGATAAGAGGGCCAAATAGAAGCATCATAGACATATGCAAATACAGATGCAAACAAATGTAGTTCACTGATTAGAGATTCATCCTTCAATAAGTAATAATCTGCTCTCTTATAGAATTCACAATTTGCTCTTCTTTCTAACTCGCACTTGTGAATGAATAAACTATGAATGATCAACTCAGCCTTCTATGATGAACTGAACTGATATGCTCCCTTCTCTTAATTTTTGCCTTAGACCAATGATGAAAAATGGATAGAATGGATGATAAATGGTGAACAAATGAAGTCATATATATATCAAATGATGGAAGAGATGCAACTCTTAAAAACCAAAGTCGGTTGCAATAATGATAACAAAACAACTAATAATAAGAGGTCGGCCTCTCTTAGAAATACGTGCCTCTTCATAAGTATTAAGTCGGCCTCCAATGATAATCAAGATGCCTTTTCATTTGGACACAACCAATAGGGAAAAGGTTAGCACACATAGGAACTCATGCCATTTAAATAAGGTGCACCTCTTCATAAATAGAAGACTTTATAAATTAAATAGCTTGAGCTATTATTTAATTTATTCAATCAAGGATATTCAACAAGCTAGAAGAATACAACTGAAGCTATAACATCAACACCAAATTCCCTTTTATAACTTCACATACTTAACTTTCTATCGAATTAAATGCATAGCCCTAGAAGTTTTAGTTACTCTACACACTCAAATAGCAAGTGAAGAATTTGATTGCAGACCTTTAACATTTCATCCAACTCAACAAATGATTGTTGATACATTTGACAATGAATAACACAATGGTTGATAGCATCCTACGATTCGATGCCAACTATACACAGGGGGACAAGGTATTTTCATGAGAAACTCCCCCTAGGCCACTGGCCTGAAATCAATTGTCAAAATAATTACCGGAGGGAGCTTCCGGTACAGCCTTATTGCCTTCATCAAATTCACTTTTCTTTACCCATGTTTTCTTCATCAAATCTCTTATCTCTTCCATAGATGCTTTTTCTTTTCCTTTGTTGTCTTTCTGTGAATTTCTTCCTTGATAAATCGGACCTCTTTTATTCATGTTTTTGTTTCTGCAGAATCTTGCAATGTGCCCAAGTTTTTTCCAATTGTAGCACACCAGATTTTTCTGTCTATACCATCCATTCCACTGATTTCCTCCTGATCTGCATTGATTAGCAATATGTCCAAATCTTCCACGGGTATAGCATTTAATGTTACTTGCACTGACAGGCATACTTCTACATTCCAATGACTTATGACCAAATTTCTTGCATTTAAAACATTGACCAAAAAATGATGGACTACCAGAATTTATCTTACTTCTACACTAAGAAGCCATATGTCCAAATTTTTTACAAACAAAGTAATATCCATTAAATTTCTAAGCATTGGGTTGCCTTACCGGATGTCTTCTGCCTTTTTTCTTCTTTTCAAGGTTCTTTTGTTCAGATCCAAAGCTCTCACCCTTCTCATAGCCAAGTCCTCGATTATCATTTGTATCCTTTTGACCTTTAGTTATCTCATCAAGCCTGGCAGAACTTCTCCTAAACTTCTCCTTGAATTAATTTGCAGTGGCAAGCTTATTTCAAAGAATAACTACATGTCTCTCAAGCTCTTGTTCATTGTTTCTGGATTGTTGCAGTTTAGTCTCCAACTGAATGAATCCACTATTTATTTTGTTGCATTCCTAGGATTTCTCCTTCAAAGACTAGGCCAGATTCTCCTCATTCTTCTTTCTTTCTTCAATATCTTTAGTTAACTTCATCGCCACATATTCCATTTCAAGCTTTAGAGTAGCATTATCCTTGGCAAGTTTTTCATTCTTCGGTTATTTCTCTTAGGGTTTGATTCAAATGGACATCATCCAGACCTTTGCTATCTTTTTGCTTCAACTAATCACATAGTTCCTTCCTCTTTTCCCTTGACTCATTTATCTTATCCTTCAGTGATTGAATGAATTTTTCTACAGCCACAAGATTCGCTTTTAGTTCCATGACGTCCGCTTTAGAATGATCAAGATCATCAAGTGCCACCATAAGATGTTGTTGAAGACCACCAGCGTCCATTGTAATTCAAGATCCACCTCAGGTTGTTAAACTTAAGAAGAGGAACCTTGCTCTAATACCAATTATTGGAAACTAGGAACACTGAGAGGGGGGTGAATCAATGTTCCACAATACTTGATTTTCAAATCAGATCTTAAACTAACAATAGAAAATTTAACTTCAATAGTATATCCACAACAAATAAAATAGAAGGGAACATGCATGCACATTAATAGACAATGTAATACCCATAACAATTAACATATTTTAAGTGGAAACCTTGTTAGGGAAACCAAGGTGGATTAATCCACAAGGTATACTGCTAAAAGTATAATAAAAAGGGGAATGCACTTTGCATTCAAAGCACACGCCTAGAGTTTCACCGCTTTGAAATATATTTGATATTAAAAAAATGTTGAACCGGGAGAATATGGCATCTACAAATGTTGGATTCGTCACGGCACACCGAGATCACGATCTTTTATCTAATTCACACTTCTACACTGTAGGCGCTTTACCGCTTTTTGCTATGCATACAAAAACCCTTTTGTTGTTCAAACAAATATTTTGATATTACCTCATATAATTGTTTTGTACTTTTTCGCTCTTACACCTTCACTCTTCTTGATCCACACACTTCTATATCTCAAAAAATATTTTATGATCTCCTTTATATATCCACTAACAAGAATTTTATTGTATGTCGGCTTTAAAACAAAATATAGCATTCTTTCTTATGTCGGCTCAAATCACTAATTATAATTGGTGCATACCCACACAAGTTAGATAGACTATAGTAGGGACCCAAACCAAAATTCCAAACATAAGAAATAGTTAAACACATACTCCTCATACATCTGTGACACACCATACGCAACAGGTCGGCCAAATTGAGAGAATAAACAATAAATCATTTTATTGAATTTCTTAACTCGTACTCCGACTAATGTGACACCACAAAACTCACCAGTAGGATAGCATACATGTTGAACAGGCTTCCCTGGGGATCCACACCACAAAATAGTGATCCTGTGAAGTACTCATATCAACTTATCAACCGCATGCCCTATTCTTCATACTTTTTGCCAATAGATTACAGTCTCTTACTTCTCTTGCCAGTAGGAGCAACTTCAAAATTGTGGACCATACTGTTGACTCCAATTGCCATCAATGATAACACAGGCAGCCAAAAAAAATCTCTCAAAGCCATATGCCAACAAATATTTTGAAATTTTATTAATTTTGGTTTACAACTTTGCGGGGTCATAACTTTTGATCCGACCATCATATTTTCTATTATAATACCTTTTCGGAAAGATCTCGAGAAATATTGTGCCAAAAAGTAGGTCCTAAAGGCCATCCACTTTCATTTTCCACCAATTTTCAGGCCCATCCGGAGCCTCTAAGTGCCTCAAAATTGACCCCAAAAATTTTACTAGGATTTTCAAAAATTAAATTTTTAATATCTCTCAAATGACAAATGGTATTGAAGTGATTTCTTTTCCATTAGCCTCAATTTACCATTTTGGAGGTCTGTGTAAGATTTTGTGTCCAACTATGCATAAATGAAAACTTGCTAAAATAGTAACCCTACCAAATTTAGTTGTTATTGAAAAGAAACAATATTTTTCTTTTGGGTGATGCAAGATTGTTCTTACACCCTAGATGCTCCTACATAAAATTCCCATCGAAATTTCGAAGATTCATTGTAGCAACTCACACCGATATAAGAAGGTCTCACCAATGAAGTCCCATTGAAATGTCAAAAAGACATTGTAGCAACTCACACCGATATAAGAAGGTCTTGCCAATGAAGTATCATCAGAACGTCGAAGAGAAGCTATAGCAACTCACACTGATATAAGGAGGTCTCACTGATATACCTTGCAACTTTGATTGGGTGGTCCCTACTACCTATGTGTCACCCTTGTCATCATCGTACAGCTAATGTCACTAGTGTGACTTGATATATTGACCAAACACTCATCAACACATGTCTTGCTGATGTCATCCTTCACGGTCGTTTGGTCCCACCTTATCGGCATGTCGAAGATTCTAATCATTTTTTCCCATCAACATGTGCATGTCTCTTCAATGAAGCACTTATCAAGATGTCGAGGAGACTAGCCACTAAGTCCTGTCAAAATTCACCTATCAACCTGATGAGCCCGAAGCCCGAACTCCAAAACCTGCAAACTTAGCACAATTTTAGCTAAGTATTCTACACCATTAAATTTGAGACACCTTTTTCTCAACATTCTCCCACTTGACAAAGAACTTACTAGCTCCCAATCAACACTCAAAGGAAATGTATCACCCTAGGCCTCAAGGCCCATCGAATTTGCACACCATCTGAACTTCTTCATGCTTATTGGATTTTTCAGTGCATCAACAACATTCACCAAAGTTTCAACCTTTTCCAAGTTAACCTTTCCATCTTCCACCACGTCATGAACAAAATGGTACTGCACATCAATGTGTTTTGTTCTGGCATGGAAAGTTGGATTTTTTCCAAACATATGGCACTCTGGCTGTCACAGTAGATAGTAATCTACCCTACATCGAAACCAACATCTAAACACAGTCTTCTAAGCCAAATGGATTCTTTAAAAGCATGATTTGTTTCCATGTACTCCGCTTCAGTAGTGGACGAAGCAACTACAGTTTGTCACTTGCTCATCCAACTTATTGCACCACCAAACAACATGAAAACATATCCACTGGTGGATTTTCTGTTGTTAATATCACTTGCCCAATCAAAATCCACATATCCATGAATACTTATTGAATGTTGAGATCTAGTAGAATAATCATGATAACATAAGGCATACTCTGAAGTAACCTTCAAATATCTGAAAACTCTTTTCAAAGCATCCCAATGTGTATGTTCTAGATTAGCCATAAATCAACTAAGAACTCCCACTGCTTGGGTAATGTCTGGCTTAGTAAAAACCATTGCATACATTAAACTGCAAACTACACTTGCATAAGGTACCTCAGGCATGTCCTCCATCTCAGTAGGATATTTTGGGCAATCTTCCACAAAAAGATTTGTTCCCTGCAACACAGGAACCACTAACTATTTACAATATGTCATATTGAATCTCTCTATAACAGAGTTCATGTACTTTCTCTGGCTAAGTCAAAGCTTTCTATTTTCTCTATCCCTTTTGATTTCCATCCCCAAAATATACCTTGCTAAACCTATATCCTTCATTTCAAACCATGCTGACAATAGAGACTTCAATTCAGAAATCATACCCTTACCATTCCCAATGAACATGTCATCCACATACAAGGAAATAATAAGAAGATGACCATTTTCAGTCTTAAAATAAATACAATGGTTAGACTTTGATCTCACAAATCCCAAAGACAACACATAAGTATCAAACTTTTGGTACCACATTCTAGGAGACTACTTCAGACCATAAAAAGATTTCCTTAACTTACATACCAGGTTCTCTTTACCTTTCTCAATGAAATGCTCTAGCTGAGACATAAATCTATTTCTTTAAATCACCATGAAGGAAAGTTGTCTTCACATCCATTTGCTCGATTTCTAAATCATATGTTGTTGCAAGTGATAAAAAGAATCAATGGATGTCAACTTTGCTACAAGAGAAAATATTTTCTCGTAATCAATTCCCTCCACTTGGGAATATCCTTTCATGACCAACCTAGCTTTATGCTTCTCAACACTACCATCAAGACCTATCTTTCTCTTGAACACCCATTTACTTCCAATAGGCTTTTGTCCTTCAAGAAAAGGTACCAGATCCCATGTATCATTCTTCTTCAATGATGCCATTTCTTCATTCATGGCTCCCAATCAAGAATTTGCATCAGACATACCCATAGCCTCTCTAACAATCCTAGGCTCATCAATGTTAGCAATCAAAGCATATGCACAACTAGAATCTAACATAGAATATCTAAACCTTTCAAGTTGTTTCTTACCATGCATAAACCTCCTCACAAGTTGAGACTGAGGTTCTTCATCTTGTTCAAAAAATTTAGAGCTACTTGAGCTCTCCTCATTAACAAGTCCACCTGGAGTACGTAGTTCATCTTTATCAAGTGTAAGAGGAACTTCAACTATCTCCTTTCTTTCTTCATGCATCTTTGGTTGTAGATCAGTTGTGGAAGGTTTCAACTCATGGAAGATCACACTTCTACTATAGAGCACCTTCTCTATAACTGGGTTCCAAAGCTTGTACCCTTTCACACCAAATCCATAACCAATGAAGATACACTTCACTACCTTGTTCTCCAATTTAGATCTCTTTTCACTAGGCACATAATCATATTCCTTACAAACAAAGACTCTAATATGTCTCAACGAGGGCTTCTTACTAGACCATGCTTCCATAGGTGTCTTATCAATGAGCACCAAAGTAGTAGATCTATTAATTAGATAACATGTAGTGGCTACCTCAGCCCAAAACTTCAATTCAAGACCAACACCACTCAGCATACTCCTTGCCCTCTCCATCAATTTTTTTCTCATCCCCTCTGCAACTCCATTTTTCTATGGAGTATAAGGAGTTGTTTTATGTCTCTTAATCCCATGGTTCTTACAGAACCTGTCAAAATCTGCAAAAAAAAACTCGCCATCGTTATCTATCCTCAAACACTTTATTTTCCTACTAGTCTGATTTTCTACCAAGGTTTTGAACTCCTTAAATCGACTAAATACCTCAATTTTACTTCTGAGAAAATATACAAATTTCCCTCTTGAATAATCATCTATGAACGAGACAAAATACATAGATTTCAATAATGAAGGAACATTAACTGGACCATACACATTAGCATGAATATAATCTAGAATTCAAGAAGATTTATGAGAACTGGAATAAAAAGAAACACGGTGTTGTTTTCTATATATACAATGTTCACAAAAATCAAATTTGAGATTATAATCATCAAGCCCATCAACCAAGATTTTATTCTTCAAGGATTTTAAACCCTTTTCACTAATGTGGCCAAGCCTCTAGTGTCACAACATTTTCTTCTCCACTGGGAGCTTCACCTCTAAAGAATTAGCACACTCAGGAATAATTTTATCCTTCTCTACTTGATTAGATGAAGAATCCATTTTCCCAGACTTCACAAAAGTACTATCGCACTGTACTATTCAAGCATCCAATTTATATAGAGTTCCAATTCGCACACCCTTAGCAAGCACCATAGAACCTCTGGTCATATTACAACTACCATTCAAGAAAGATACCTGCACACCTAAATCATTTAACTTACAGAAATAAATTCTATGCCAAACCAGGGATATGCATCACACCATCAATTCCCTTTATCCTTCCATTAGGAAACCAAATCATGACTCTTCCACAGCCAACAATTTTTAGGTGAGAATCATCTCCCAAATACACCTTTCCACCAGCATACTCTTCATATTTTGAAAACCAACCCCTATGAGAGGTCATATGAAAAGACGCATCTGAGTCAATTAACCACACATATTCTAATGTATGAGTTGCCAAGGTTGCTATGAAAGCATCTACATCATCCTAAGAAGATTCATTATCAGAAGAATTATAGTTTTTTTTCCTTCTTCTTCTCTTCTTTGCAGTCTTTCTGGATATGTTTGGATTGCCCATAGTTCCAGCATTTCACCTTGGACTTCTTACTAG
Source organism: Sequoia sempervirens (assembly GCA_007258455.2). NCBI lineage: Eukaryota > Viridiplantae > Streptophyta > Pinopsida > Cupressales > Cupressaceae > Sequoia > Sequoia sempervirens. The sequence continues at coordinate 91,538,518 of VDFB02047397.1, read as the reverse complement.
GAGACTTTGATCTCCCCTCTAACTTGGATTTAGAAAAGTATTTTCCTTCTTTCCTTTCTCCTTTGATCTTCCTCGAACAGCAATGGCCTCCTTTCCCATCTCAAAAGACTTCCTTCATATTTCTTCTGACAGTCGTGAAGCAACCGCATCTTCCATATTGAAAGTGGTTGTTTGATGAGGGCACAGCCCGAGACACAGAAAATAACCCACAAACAAGAGAATAATTTTATTATTCAGAAAATGGAGCTTCTTACATGTAGAGGATATCAATCCCCAAGTTCTACAACACATGCAAGTTACAGAAAGCTACAGAATAACCCTTTCGCAATATGTGAGCTTGTCCCCAAAAAGTTACCCAAAAATTAGAAACCCGCCCATAAATAGAGCTCCTCATTAGTTTGGAGCGAAAACAACATTCAAATTTGAGTTTAGGTGGTTTGGCGCCAAAAATTTACAACATGAAGTTCAAATTTCAAAAGAGCATTTGCAATTGTATCTTCTAGAAAGTGCGGCAACTTCCCAAGGCCATAACTTTTGATCCGGGACTCCGATTCGCGAACCGTTTGAACTGTTGGAAAGGTCTCGAAGTCAATAATGCGCTCAAAATTGCTACACCAATTTTGGCAAGTTTCAAGGCCGTTCCAGGAACTCTAAGTGCCTCAAATCTAACTCGAAAGATTTTCAGGTGCAAATCTGGGAAACTAAAATTACAATATCTTTCAACCCAGGAACATAAAATAAAAACTGTAAATTAGGAATTTCATTATGACGAAAAGGGTATCCAAAAATGTAAAAAATATAAAAATTGAGAAACTTGAAATTTAACTATTTTTGGGTGATGCAAGATTTCCCTTACACCACTGGATGCTCCTGCATCATTGTTGTACTCCCAATAGCCATTACCAAGTGATCCCATGTGTCATGCAAAGAACACAATAGGAGCATGCAATGATCCTCATCATGTATCTTCACACCAACAGACCCCAATTGAGCAACGATCATGTTAAACATATTTAGATGATCTACAATGGACGCTCCTTCCTCCATCTTCAAAGAGTATAACTTCTTTCTCAGGAATAACTTATTTACCAAGGATTTCCATTGATAAATTTCACGAATATTTTTTGAGAGAATTTTGTGATCTTCTCTTCATAGACATCAAAAGAACAGAATCATCCAAGCATAATCTGATCAGACCCTTTGCTTTCTAGTCCATTAGATCCTAGTTAGTTTGTGAGGTTGTTGATGGTTTCTTACTGGATACCACATCCCACAACTCTCAATCCACGATAAAATCTTCCATCTTGAGTTTCCACAACTCAAAATTATCGTCGTTGAATTTTTCTATTTCTATTCTTCCAAATATGCTCGCCATCTCTACAATAAGATTACAACCAGATTTCTCTACAAAACTCCCATTGAAACCAGATCAAAACAAAAAACCCTTCTAGCCCACAAGGATAACAAAGCTAGCCAATGCTCTAATACCAAATGAAAGGAAAGCAAAGAGAGAGAAGAAAATAAACCATTTAAAAAAAATTAATTACAGTTTATTTAAGATGCACATATTAAAAAAATATAATTAGATAATAAAGCATCAACACAATATTTACATGAGAAAACCCTTTCGGGAAAAAACCCACATACCAAAGTAGAGATCTCTTGTATTACAGTAAAACAAATATTACATACAAGTGTAGAGCTATGTTCTTTCAGGTGCTTTTTCATAATGAAATTGGCAGCACTTCGTTACATTCACTCTGATCTCGATGCAATATTCCAATGCACTGCAAAATTGCATACATACTCCTTAAGCATTACACAAAAATTGTCATTCCAACTTTCATACCAACTGAATAATCATTATCTCTCTGAATTCCCACTATCACCTCAATATGCTTATCGTTCCATCAGAGGGACTCCCAAGTGACTCCTTTTGATATGGTGAAGTCTTGTTGATGAATTCCCATTGAAATGTTGAAGAGTCGTTGTAGCAACTCACATCGATATAAGGTCTCGTTGATGAAGTCCCATCAAAATGTCGAAGAGACATAGCAACTCACATAAATATAAGAAGGTCTCGCTAATGAAGTCCCATCGAAATGTTGAAGAGATTTTGTAGCAACTCACACTGATATAAGGTCTCACCAATGAATTCACATCGTAATATCAAAGAGATGTTGTAGAAACTCACACCGATACAAGGTCTCACCAATGAAGTCCCATCAGAATGTCGAAGAGACACAATGGTAACTCACACCGATATAAGAAGGTCTCACCAATATACCTTGGAGCTTTTATCAGGTGGTCCCTACTACCTATGTGTCACCCATGTCATCATCATACAACTAATGTCACCAGTGTGACTTGATATATCGACCAAACACTCATTGCCACATGTACTGCTGATATCATCATTCATGGTCGTTTGGTCACACCTTATCGGCATGTCGAAGAGACCAATCATTTCATCTCGCTGACATGTTCATGTCTCTTTTATGAAGTGCTTATAGGGATGTTGAGGAGAGTAGCCACTAATTCTTGTTGAAATTCACCTGTCAACCCAATGAACCCAAAGGCCAAAGCCTGAAGCCTAAACTCTAAAACCTGCAAACTTAGCACAATTTTAGCTAAGTATTTTACACCAATAAGTTTGAGACACCTTTTCACAACATTATTGTTATGCATTTGCATAGATTTTATTCTTAAATTCATCTCATTTAATTTTTGAATTGTATGCTACTATTTAAAGCATGTAAGTTAGATAGTTAAGTTTTTTTTGCATTGCATTGCTTCATTCATCACAAACATTTGTGTGTCTTGAACTTTAGATTGATTTTCTTAATAATGATATTTTCTTGTTAGAATATAATTGAGTATTTTATGTACCATGTTAATTAGATCATTATTGTATTTAATTATATTGTTTAATTAGATCGTAATGGAATTTAATTCAACATATGTGCACTAGGTAAAATGTTTTGTATTTAATTAAATAATTTTACTAAGTTGTTTAGTTAGATCACATAATCACATATCCATTTCATGTAGCAATTGGATCATCATCATATTTATTAAATAGTATCAATTAGATTGTTTTATTAAATCAAAAGTGTATCTAATTTTCCATATATGTCAATTAATCCACTTTAGCATATATTTGTTGCATTTAATTAAATCACAAACATGTCAAATAGAAATGCTCATATATACATTATAGTATCCATTAACATATGCATATCACCACTCTAATAAAATGTGGTGTATCATACATAACCATATCATCAACCTACAAGTCTATGGGTATTAGATCCCTCAACCCTTCCTAGTGGTGCTCAACACAAACAATAGATCGTAAGTAACTTCAAGAGCTAGTGTATACCTATAGACCCCTAAGCTCACCTCTAAGCTATGTGATTTCCTCTCACATATCTACTACTGGTGTAGTTGATATCTCTCATATCACACTCTCTCTAGCTCTATCTATAGGATCATCTAAGAGAAATTGGTTGAAAATGATACTCCTACTCTTGAATCTCGAAGATCACCTAGATCTTGATCTGTCTCTACACTAATCTTCTCATATGCAACTCTCAGTCTTGTCATAGGCTTAAATATCTCTACATGTCATCCTACAATCAATTGCATTCTACAATTAGCTTGCACTGGTTGATGAAGTTGTATATTGGGAACAACCTCTATCATGACTTGACCCATATAATCAAGCCAATCCTGAGTGCCAACTGCAAAAATAAAAACAAAGAATCAAATCATATATTTCTTCATATAAATCTAAACTAACATCAAATACAACATCTAGTATACTATGAAATCATAACAAACACACATATCATATCACTTGGATCACCAACTCGACAATGAGAATCCATGGGTGTAGCAACTATAGTGTTGTAAATTGTCACCCATGACAATTTCACACTATGTTTTTCTCCCCCCTAAGTTATTAAACCCTATTAAGCACTTAATTTCCTAAATTATGCATTTTGTGGCCCAATTTAAAATAGTTTACGACAATTTTCAAGAATAATAAAAATGCTCCCATTTAATACTTTGTCTCTGACACTTTAACCCCCCCAAAAATAGGGTTGGGACATTGGTGCCAAGGGCACCTATGTCCCCCTATTTTGGCTCAAAATTAAAATATGTTGATGTCAACATTTTATTATTTAAAATTCAAATATCTAAAGTCATCCATCGGGATTTAATTTTTGGAAAATTAGAATAAATTCCTATAGAATACCTAGTTATTGCATCATTTGAACACTAAATGGAAAATTTGAGAATCAAGAGTAAGTATTGTGATCAAGAGCATTATTCAACAAGTCAAGAGAAACAATTAGAGGATTTATTGCAGCAATTAAAGATCCAACGTCATGTCAAAGTGTATGTGAGTTCATGTTACCATTTTTTTGTGAAGGCTAACCTTTGTTGTAGGTCTCCAAAGCATTCAAGCATTTCATCCAATCAAGAAAGCAAGATCCAAGACCTTGAGGTGATGTGCATGAATTTAGTCCCTCAAGGAAGCCATTGAAGGGTGGTGAGTTGCAACACTTTGTGATTTCATCATTCCTTCCAATCATTAACCATTTATTAAGACATTGCCATTGTGGAAGTGGAAACACTAACACGAGGTTTGACTAAGGCAAGCTCCTAAATGGCACAACCTTTCTTCTCTCTTTGAATGTCCAAGTTTCATGTATGAAGAAGATTGAAGGAAGATTGAAGTTCAATTATTTGTTGTTGCATTTGAAACCCTTCACCTTACAACTCACAAAAACTCAATTTTAGAAATATTTGACAGTGATCAAACCAGTTTGTAGATGAAAATCGAAAGCTCAATCTGACACTTGAGGGATGTGAAAACATATCTGAAAAATACCTACAAGGATAGTGGTACTCCCGGAGGAAACGTCTTGAAAAATTTAGCTTAAATTTATATCTCAGGTGCACCATGTCCTCCTCAAGACAGATTTGGTGTCAAAATTTTTGTTACAGTGTCCTAGTTTTTGGAATTGTATTTTCAAATTAGGGCATGTAGTTTGATTAGGTTAATATAAGCAATCCAATTCCAATTCATTTCCAAGACCCTAAAGGAGAAAAATCCAAGTCTAATTAGCTCGCCTTCAAGGTTAAAATTCAATCTAATCACCTTGATTTGCATCCTAATGTTATTTTGAAAAAGGAATTAATCCTAGTGTTATATGGGTTGGAATTAGGACCCCTTTTTCATCAAAACATTTTGGTGAACCTGATATTTTGACACCATATGCCTTCTGAAATCTATAATAATAAATCCTAGATCTAGGTTTTTCTTTGCATCGCTTTGCATTTCTCATTTAGGGTTTAATTTTTTGCATTTTAAAAAGCATAAAAATTAAAAAATTGCATATCATATTGTATTGTAAATTGCAATAGGGTTTGTTCCAGTAATCTTAGATTATATTTACTTTCAAAATGCATTCATTAATTCATTAAAAATTTGAAATTTCTCATTGCATTCAAATTACATATTTCATATAGGTCAAAAAAGTGAAAAATTTGCAAAGTTTTCTTTCAAAATTGCATCAAATCATTATTTTTCAGAATTTTACATCTTCAAATCAATCAAATAGTTCATATTAGATTTGAAAATTGCATTCAAGATTGCTTTTTACTATTTAAATATTTTCAACATTGTTGCACATTTGCATTTTTCAAGTTTACAATAATAAATTCAACAAAATCTAGAAAAATATTCACTATCAGACATATTTGCACACAAATCTGAGAACCTTAGACAACAATAAGGAAAGCCAAAATTTGAATTTTCCAAGGCCCTATCTAGGACATAGGTGCCCTAGGTGCCTCTATTCTGCTAGTTTTGGCTCAAATTTGACTCAGATTTTTATTTTTGTGCTTTGAGTCTATTTCTATTGTTTGATTTTTGGTTTGGGTTTTCAATTTCAAAAAGTAGTGTTACATTTGAAAAGATAGTTTACTTTTCTTAGCTCATTGTAAATTTGTAAAAAAAATTGTCATATTTTACTACTAGAACTTATCATATATGGAGGTGCACTGCATGTATTCTTTCAAATGTTGCATAATTGGGATAAAGTGCATTTCATTTTTGCAAAATTTGAAAATCTTAGGTTGTTGCATTACATTGAAAAATTTGTAAAATCATAAAATAGAAACAAATTCAATTCAAAATCAGGGTTTGCACAATGTCACATAGTCACTTCCTATAACCTCTACCTCTAAAACTAAAATTTCAAAAAAGCCCTAACTAGGACATAGGTGCCTCTATCCTACCAAATTTGCTTGAAATTTTAGGTGTAGAAATATACCTACTATCAGTTTGCAAATATGGAGTTTGATTTCCATAACTATGTTTGTAGCAAGTCTATAATTTTTTTTTCAATACTATTTTGCTTTAACACACATAAACCTAAGTTGCAATTGAAATTTAGTTATTAATCTTGGCAAAAGCATAGTAATCTAATCATGTTAGATATCTTTCCACAAGTACACTATACACCTACTAAGCCCTTTAGTTGTGATGAATTTGACATGTTAGATGAATCCCTTGAGGACTTCATCTAACATATATCATCTACTAAGGCTTGTAACATTCCAACAAATGCAATCATTGATACTCATGATAATCATAGTAGCTATTCTCATAATATCCCTCCTAATTGTGAGAATATATTAACACAAGAAAATGAAATCATTGACACATTTCTTAACATCTCTTTGCCCAATCTTCATTCACCTCCCAACATCTTCCCTACTTTTGAGAACACTTTGGTGCAAGAGGGTGCAATCATGCAATATCACAACAATCATATTTTTTCTTCTCTCGATACCTCACCCACTTGTGAGGAAGGTACTTTGGTGTTAGAGGATCCAATCATTGAATTTCATGAGAATATTGTTTTTTTCTCTCCTAATACTTCTCCTACTTGAGAATCCATTATGGCACTAGAGGATGAAATCATTGATACATTTCTTTCAATAGACAATAAGATGGATGGCATAGATGAAGATGCTAAGTTGACATTAGATCCCCCTTCAATAAAAGTAGATAACTCAATTGAGGTTATGAACACACAAGTAACAATTGGATATCCTTTAACTAGTGGACCTCCTAAGTCACCTCCCATTATAGGACCTCCTAAACCCCATAGCCATATCTTGAACTTTGCAAGACAACTCACTAGTAAGTAGGTGTCGCAGCAACCAAGTTATCACACAATTGCTCACACATATATCATTCCTTGGTGTAGTGGTAAAGAGCATGATATTTTTGAGCTACTTCATCATACTCCAACAAACATCTCCCTTTGGTATTTGATTCAAACATCACCTACATACAATAGGATGCTCTAAGAGGTTTTGTAGAAGACTGATATCCCATCTTTGTTAAATTGAATGATGTAGCTACCTTATTTGATTGTATGCAAGTGACAAAGTCGGATATTACATTCCCTCAACATGAGTTACCCTCACTTGAGATCTAAAATAAACATGAGGCCTTAATGATACTGGTGATCATTAATGAAACTAGAGTTAGGCGTACTCTCATGAACAATGGAGTGGGTCTTAATGTTTGTAGCATTGACCTCATAGATAAAGTTGGTGTGGAAAAGAATCTTATAGAACCTAATGATGATAATATTTGTGTCTGGAATGATCATGATACCCATTGAGGTTGGACATGTGGTTTTTCCTACCCCTTTCCATATCATGCCAAGACCTCTTTCATACAATCTTCTCCTAGGTAGACCATGTATTCATTCCATGAAGGGAGTCCTATCTACTCTCCACCGTGAGATGAAGCATGAATATAATAATAAGATATACACAATTAAAGCAGATAAAAAAGTTATAATTCACAAGTTCAACATGATCACATAACACTTCCAACTCTCTTAGTACTTTGATTCTAACTTCAAAGGTAGAATAGGTACAAGTTGATGGTAATTCAAATTTTCTTTCACCTACAACAAAACTCTTAGACAATGATTGGGGGTCATCAGATTTTACACCTTGTTTCAAAGAGGAGACTAAATATTCACTATCAAGGTCTAAAGAGTCAGATACAAATGATTCATCTTCAAACACATGTTTTGGGGTTGATTGGGGTGCATTATATTTTACATCTTCCTTTATGGAAGAGTACAAAATCTCACAATCGAAACCAAAACAGACTTGTGTTTCATTTTCTTAACTTGGTTATATATCAATAACATCAACCCATGGTGGTGATGGGGGCTCTTCAACTCCTGTCCCTCATGAGAGGAAGATGCTTAACATTAAAAAACTTTAAAATTATTTGCATGCTCAGGAAGAAGCCACTCCTTCTCATAAGCATGTAGATAAAATCTCTTCATTTGAGTTGGAAGAATGTTATGGTCTTGGATACAAAATTCTTTCTAAACACGGAAGTAATGGAAACATGAAAAAAAATAGAAATCAAGTGAATTCTATACCATACTTTTCCAAGTGGGGTCTAGGTTTCCAATCTTCATCTCCATCTTCATCTAATTCTTTATCATCTACTATATGTATGAAATCTTGTGATAAGAAAGAAAGCTTTTCTTCACAAGAGAAACAAATGTCCCCTAATATTAATCAATATAATATCTTATCGAGGCTCCTCAAATCCCACTTGATTACTCTTCCTCTAAGAACATGAAATAAATTCTACAAAAAAAACTCATTTTGTTCATATCATTGAGTTCATGGTCATTCTACCAATGAATGTCAGGCCTTGAGTAATAAAATACAACTTAATGATTGTGGTGCTCTTCCATGTGTTGATGCACCTAATTCCTCTAATCAATAAATGATCTTCATCTTATCGTGTTGCTCATCACTATGTGGAATTTGTAGCTTTGTGTGTTTTTTCTCATTGTCATTCATGGTGGTACAATCTCAAGTGCAACCATATTTTTCATGGCAGCAACATGATAGTCCTTGGTGTGGTTGTCCTTGTCTCTATACATGGGGGCCTACAGTAACTAGCTTTGGGATGTGTACATTCTTTTCAGGGATCCCATGTTCCCCTCTTTTCTCCATAAAATGCTAACATAGAAAGTATTTTGACATTTTAAGGGGTGGCCTATATTCCCCCTATCCATTATGTCTTGTGATATTTTACCTAGATTAACATTACCCCTTTGGCAATAGTGTTGTTTGTAACACCCCCTGAGCGGTGGTTATCAATTTGTACCTCAAAACATTAAAATTTATGCACCTTCTTAGGTGATTTTTGCTCATCCCCTAAGATGTTAAACTTTATGCACTCCCTAAGGTGATTCTTGTTCATCCCCCAAGATGTTAAACTTTATGCACCCCCTAAGGTAATTTTTTGCAAGATAGTTCATGGATTCAACATAATGGAGCTTGTTGGGTCATGAACTTGAGCATCCCTTTTTAACATGGCCACATAGCATAACATAACTTTCTTTCCAATGAAGCCATGTGATCATAAGTGATTTTACATCCTTGTGAGAGCATTATTTTGTTAGACAACACATTCGATGGATAACATTTGGTATTTGAGAAAATTTAAGACTAAGGTCTCTTTGCCTTACTAACTCGAATCTCTTAGTACTAACCTTGTGTTTTATTGTGTGTCTTCTTCATGTTTACATTTTTCTTTTTTTCATTTCGTCATCTTTATGTTCCATCATTCCATGTGTTTTCATCATGTATGCTTCGTATTTTTTGGCATGTATTTTTGTGTATGTTGTCTTGATGCATATCATACATGTGTGTTCCTTTGTGCTTATGTTGGTTTTCCATTGGATCTTGGATCATGGGGGCTTTTGCACTCCCCTAGATCCATAGTCATCCTATCTCTTCATCATTTGTACATTTGGACCCCTCTTGACATATTTTCTACTTTACTGTGAGTCTAAGTGTAAGTTCATACTCTCACTAAATTAAGGGCTAAATATAGTGTCTTAAATGATCACCCATGACAATTTAACACTATATTTTTCTCCCCCTAAGTTATTTGATCTAATTAAGCATATAATTTCCTAAATTATGCATTATGTGGCCCAATAGTTTCTAACAATTTGCAAGCATAAGACAAATTCTCTCATTTAATACTTTGTCCTTGACACTTTAAACCCTCAAAAATAGGGTTGGTACATTGGCGCCTAGGGTACCTATGTCCCCCTATTTTGGATCCAAATTCAAATATGTCGATGTTGAAATTTTATTATTTGAAATTCAAAAGTTGACTATCGAGATTTAATTTAAATCAGGAAATTAGAATAAATGTCTATCAATTACCTAGTTATTGCATCATTTGAACATTAAGTGGAAAATTTGAGAATGAAGAGTAAGTATTGTGATCAAGAGCATTATTTAGCAAGTCAAGAGGATTTATTGTAGAAATTCAAGATCCAACATCATGTCAAAGTGTATGTGAGTTCATGTGTATTCATGTTACCATTGTTTTGTGAAGGCTAACCTTTGTTATAGGTCTCCAAAGCATTTGAAAGAATTCAATCCAATCAAACAAGAAAGATCCAATCCCTTGAGGTGATGTGCATGAATTTAATCCTTCAAGGAATCCATTGAAGGGTGGTGAGTTGCAGCACTTTGTGATTCCATCATTCCTTCGTATAATTTATCCATTTATCATTGGCATTTCCATTGTTGAAGTGGAAACACTAACACAAGGTTTGACTAAGGCAAGCCCCTAAATGGAACAACCTTTCTTCTCTCTTTGAATTTGCAAGTTTCAGGTTTGAAGAATATTGAAGGAAGACTAAATGTCAATTATTTTTTGTTGTATTTGAAACCCTACAGCTTCACAACTCACAAAAACTCAATTTCAGAAATATTTGGCAGTGATCCAATTAATTTGTAGATGGAAATTAGAAGCTTAGATCTGAAACTTGAGGACTATTAAAAAAAATCCAAAAAATACCTACAAGGATAGTGGTGCCTTAGAGGAAACATCCTAACAAATTCAGCTGAAATGTATATCATAGATGCACAGTGTCCTCAACCTAGAGCTACTGTCAAAAAATTTGTTATAGCTTCCCAGTTTTTAAAATCTTGCATTTTCAGATTAAGGCACGTATTTTGATTATGTTAATATAAGCAATCCAATTCAAATTCATTTCCAAGACCCTAAAGGAGGAAAATACATGTCTGATTGGCTCACCCTCAAGGTTGAAAGTCAATCTAATCACATCCTAATGTTCTTTTGAAAAAGAAATTGATCCTAGTGTTCTATGTGTTGGACCTAGGACCCATTTTTCATCTAAGTAACAGATATAGATGCTCTACTCATCTACCCACACTCATGGATACTCACTCTCCCATATGTAGTAAGATGTGCTCATGATACACGAGGAAAAATATATACATGTCTCTCCTTGAGGGCATCATCAGCCTCTTCCTACTCCTTGAGATCTCCTCCTAATTTTTTTGTTGGCTAATCCTCCTCCTCATCACCTCTACCACTACCACTTTTATCTATCTCCTCCTCAAAATCCTTTCTATGTCATGGCCATGGCTGTAGATCACTAGTGGGATGATCTACAAGAAATATAGGATCTAGACAAGTGGTGCTCCACCGTGTTGAATATGCAATGCTCACTCCACAACATCTATGTCAAACATGGGATGTGCATCTCACTCTTCATCATCAAAGTCACTCAAGGGGACATCCATGATGGTCAGTTCAGCCACATCTCTACATTTAGCGTCTCTACAAGCTAATCAAAGGTATGTTGGTCAAGTAATAGGAACTCCCTCAAGTTGACTGATTTTTCAGGTCACTCAATCATACTAAAAAATAATTATAGTGTAATATTGACTAATAAAAAATTAGTTGAGCACTACATCCTCGTTAGCTACTATGGATAACCTACCCAATCCTATAGCCTTCTATATGGCCTCCATGTCATGTCTTCAACATGTAATCGATCAAATACCACTTTCCAATATATTAAATAACCACACTGCCAGGGTCACTTCTATTAGTTCTCAAAAACATTGGTTAATAAACCACAAGAGGTTGCCAAGCTCTTGGTATGTTTCAGGCTAACGAACAAGGCCAAATAATGTATTCCAACCTTCTTCTCTTCATGCTCTACCAGACCTAGGTGGGTATACCTATGAAAATGAAGCAGACTCAAACTGTGTGTTTCCTACTTAAGCAATCTATCCACAATGGAAATTGGAAGTGGAGAGATGCAAACCTAATTTGGTGTAAATTGTATAAGCAATATCAAGGTAAAATCTATGAAAATGTTCAATTGACAGATGCGAGGTTTTGAAAATAAATATGATAAAACTAAAAGATGAAATGGATAAGACCAGTTCCTTGTTGGGTATATGGAGTCCAATGAAAGTCTAAGATAAGTGGCTTGTATTTGGCAGTAACTCTAACTATTTGGCACACTAATATTGGTTTATAACTTGTATAAAAATGCAAGAATGCAATTACCAAGTTCTTCTTATCGATCCAAATGACCTTTTCCAAATTATTGTGATTAATTAAAAGAATTTAATCCTTCCTTGAAGGAGCCAGTTAACTGAACCACACAAGAACAACAAATGTGCCTTGATAAATTGAAAATATCCTTGATACACCAATTTAAATAATAAGGAAATGTCAACCTTGGAGACAACCTGATAATATTTTTTAATTAATTCAACAAACAATTAATACCAATATGATGCCACAAAATTAGAGATCTTTCAATAACTTCTTCAGAATTGTGCTTGCAACATGGCCTTTTGAGATGTAAGCATTATGATAGCCTTTTGTTATCTATTTATCCCTATTCGCCTATTTCTTTCTCCTATCTCCTGATTTCTTTTGGTCCTGGTCTCTCTTATATATGAGAGGCAACAAGTTTTAGACCAAATGACATGTCTTTTGATAACAAAACATAATTTTGAAATTAAACATAACTAAAGAAAACTAATCATAACATGTGTATCAATCTGTTAATCATCAAGTAAAATCTCGTGGTCATCTAAGACATGTTCAAAGCTTTTACTGTATGATACTTTCTCTTCATGATGTATAGAATCAATCTTCATCAAAGCCCAAATATTTTTCCTACCACTTCTTAATTTTCAAGTCACTTGGCCATTTAAATTCTTGTGCAGCTGCGAAGTTTGTAAGATGACTCTTCCATCTGTTATCTAGGAGATTCCTAACATCCACCACAAAATTTGTATATCCATTGTCTAGCATGATAATCCCATCGAGAAAAGTATGGAACTTGTTGAGATTGATCTCCCCATCATCATGTATGTGTCAGTCACTTAGAAGTCATTTGATCAAATTCTTCTCTCCATTCATCTATACCTTTCAACTGATTGTCATCTTTGAGGATTGATGGGATGAAGAGGTATTTGATAGAATCAAATGCACTCCTTCTACTTTCCAATTTCTTCCTTATATCCATCAAATACTTATACTCATCAATCACACCTTTCACCATTTCATGTGTAGGTTTGAGCCTTGATGGAGCCTCTAGATCCCTATGTGTGGCCTTGCATAAATTAGTCAGTATGTGGAAGGTAGGTTTCCATCTCTTTTGAAGCTCTTCAAGGATAGGGAGTTAGTATTTATCTGTTCCAAAGCTTTAATCAGATTGTTGAAGTTTTAATGTACTCCATTTATCTTTTCCTTTAGTATCCCTAACTCTATACTCTAATATCCTTTTTAGAGTCTATGTGATATGATGCTTGAAATCTTCCATGTTATGTTTCTTCAGCTTATAAATTTCTTCTCTCATTTGTTGTATTTGTGGGTCCTCTGCCTGGACAGGTGGGTGATAGACAATTAATTCATCTCCTCTCACTGTGGTGGCCTATTGCAACTATTGTTTCAGCTTTATATTTTCAATAAATAACTTATTCACCTCATCATTCGATAATTTCAATCTCTTCTCATACTCATTAATATTTTTCTCCATATTTTCAACTACATCCTTGGTGAACATTGTAGAATGCATGATCATAGTGGTAGCTTTTGTAGGAGTTGTATCCCTCATTGTTTTGACCATAGCTAACCCCCTCATTTCTTGCACTACATCCAAAAGTTAAGTCTTCCTTGTACTTTTTTGTTTTGTCCATAGAGCAAGTGTTTGGGTAGTAAGGTTATACCTTGTTCCTGAGACACCTTCCTCTAAATCAAAATCTGCTACCAACATGGGGTCATCATGTGCTCTGATTTGATCTAGAAGAAACATTTTGGACAACTCCATTCCTAATATAATTAGCATATCACTTTTTAATACTATCTCTCTCACCTCTTGGGGGTGACATGAATGCTATCAACATTTAACTCTACAAATTTTTGAGCCTGGATCTCAGCTTGCTTTGACTCATCAGCCCCAATAAGATTGATTTTCAACATTTCATCAAATTATTTCATCTTCATTTTAATCCAAAAGTCCTTAAATTCATTAGTATGGATAAAATTATCATCCTCCATAAACCTTAGAGAGGCTACTACCCTCTCATTTTCTTGAATTTCATTAGCTCCTTCCTCTGAAAGCCTGGCCTTAGGATCATGGGTAATTTGACTTCTTTGTTGTTCTACTGCCTCCTTTATCTATGTTAGAGCTAGGACTGCTTCTTGTTCTTCATCATCACTTGAGCCATAATCAACCAATGACTCAGTCTTCTATCTCTTAGCTTATGGTTCATAAGTAGGAGATGGAGGGGATGGATGTGTAGGTGATGGGGGTGGTGCCTGTGATGTGGAAGCTTCATGTGGTGGTTGGTGAGGTGTGGGAAGTGGAATCAACCCCTCATCTTGGGCCATTTTGTATAATTCATCAAATTTATCAAGGATCATTTGCATCTTTTCAGAAGGTTAGGTTCATCTGCAAAAAACCCTTGAAACTTTTATCATTCTCCTTCTTCTGATTCTCCCACTTCATCATTATTATCCACCTTTTTTTGGTCTATATTACATCAGCAAAATACACCAAATTCCTTATAACATCCTCCTCAGGGTCAAACTCATGTGAGATGGCCCTCTTTTTCAGCAAGGTTCTTCTAATCATGTTGATATGACCCTCTAGGTCACACACTCTTTCTTTTCTAGATTTGAGGGGATAGTTAACCCTCATGAACCTTTGCAATTCTTCTAACATATCAGATCCAACAGCCAACTCTTCAAATATAGTTAAATCAAGCAAAAATGTACCTTTCCTTTGATTTCTCATCAAATCATGCTCCATCCAAAGCATATGCCACATAAATTCTAGAAAACATACCTTTGTAGGTACAAACTTAAGCAAAATATGTGGTGCTTAGTCACATCCATATACTCTGATAACTTTGTGTTGAGGCATAAAAAACCAATCAGCATAGTTATGGGGACATCCTTGATTTGGCTTATATTGTATAGGCCGCATTACTTTCATCAATGACTCAGGAAATCTTGGTGTTGGGTAACCAAGGGAATCTATTAGTCTAACAACAAAATCATGTTGAAATACTGCAAAATCACATTCTATAGATCTGCTATCCCAGATGTAACACCAATTTTGAACAGGGAGTCTTACTTCACTATCTTGTGTACACAATTTCATTCTTTTAGTCCACTTCACTTCATTCTAGTATAGGATTAAATGACATAATAAAGAATATTTCCTAAAAGTAATAGGGGCCTTAGCTTCCCTAACTTGCAGCAAGCCCTCATGTATGTGTTCCTCAATTATGGATGCAAAATCAAACTCTACATTCGACTTAGAATGTTGAATTATCATGGCCATTCTCATCAATCCTATTGGCATATGCTCCTCTGCATCTATCCACAAGACTTGACACAATGCATGATAGGTATTCTTGAAATAAACCTAAAACTCTGAGGCTTGGGAAGGTTCCATTCTAGAGGAAGGGATGGAGATTTTTCTATTATCATCACCCCTCTTCATGTGTAGGGGGAGCTCATCACTTTTATATGTTCTTCTCAATCTTTTATACTCTTGCTCCAGTTTCACTAAATTAAGCTCTGTTACAACTTGCTTATTTAGGTTAAAACACTTTATAATGGTATCTCTTGTAAAATCAACTAAGCACCCACCATTTGGAAGCCTGACAATTTTGGTTGGGGCATGGTAACTATTAGCAAGTGCTTTGATTAGCTCAATATCAATGAAAACATTATGGACAATTAACTTAGCCAAATCTAGGGTCCATGGGTTTGATGCCAAAACTTTGTCGTTCCTTTTCTGATAGAAGTACCAATAGAGATTCCAACCTGACTAAGGTATAATGGGGTCCCTACAGCCTTGAGCTAAGTCTCTGAAAACTTTCTTAGGTCCCTTGTCTACTAAACCAAGCAACAAGGAAAGCAACGAGGATTGCAATGATGGTTTACTGGTTTTGGCCTCATCCTTTTTAATTCCTACTTCACTCTTCTTTAGTGTCATTTTATAAAATTCACAAAAGATGATGAGAAAAACTTACCCAAGAATAGAACTCGCTTTGAAAATTTTCCTTTACTCCTGCAATTTGAGCTCGTCTGCAACTTGGTTTCAGCTATAATGAATGAAAAATATTAACTTATTTTGTGCATTTTAACACCAAGATGCATTTACTCCTGACTCATAAATTCACACAATTCAATTCTTTGTATCGAGCTCAATTTTATATTTTGATGTTGACTGATGTGATTGGTATGTTTTAAATGACCCAACGGCTTGGTTACCGCACTACCTTGTGTCACTTTTTACTCCCCTACAGTACCATGGTATATCTTTAGTATCCTTCTCCAGTGTACCGCTCTACCATGGTGCCTCCGTAGTACCTATCCTCAATGTACTGCTCTATTGCGGGCTATGTCTTGACCCCCCGAGGTATAGCAGTATAGTGTATATAGTAGTAGTTGCTCTCACCATCATACCACGAGCTGCTTGGGGATGATCTGTAGTAGGGAGGTATGATATGGATGTTATGAGGGGTGGCCAATGTGATAGTGGTAACACGGTAAAGGGTAAAAATGACCTTGAAAGGTGATAATGTGATTTATTATGACAATAAGAATGGGAATTTTTGATTTCTCCTGATAAAATACTTGGAATTTTTTATGAAAATTTTGGTTCCAATAGCTTCAAAGGGTAGGTGTATGATTGAGGAAAGGTTCATGTTGGCTCTATTAGATAATCCATAGGTCATGTGCATGTGATGTGCTCGAACATCCATACCTAGAGAAGAGTGCATGTCATCAAAATCTATGTCTTGTAATGTACATAATGACCTAGATTATGGTAGAGGTGGGCTAACATGCTTTTCCCCTAAGTGGACAAGGTGTGTTGATCCTCCATCACATGAATGGTGTGTACAAGACCCCGTGAAGGTGTGTGCCTCACCCATCAGGTGCTACTGCAAGTGTTATGGTCACAATCAAAACCCAATGAATAATGGGGATATCTACATCACCATGTAACTTATTCATCGTAGATATATTCAACCTTTTCCATCATCTGAAATAGCATAGATGATGTAATACATATGATCATCTAGGACATCATTTGGTGTCCTCCCCTTCTCAAGGTGTACAATCCTACCCTATTTGGGTAACCGTAGAATCCTGTATACATCCTCAAGAGTCATAGTCATCTCTCCCATTGGAAGATGGAAGGTAGCGGTATCTATATCCCATTGTTCCATAAGTGCCATCAACATCACATCATGATATCTCATGGTTGACATGGTATATACCCATAGTTTTCTCACATCTTTAAGGCACCTCTACTCTTTCGGTGATAGTATCCTAGCATGCATGCATAATAATCTATACACATGACCTCCTGAGTGCTCCCACATATGAGGTGGTACTTGTCAATCATCAAAATACCCATTCATTAATTCCTTCATCATATCTAATCAATCTTAAGTCAAATCGCCTAAACAAGGGCACCCATTCAGGACATTGTTTCCCATGTTGGACAAAAGCACCCACATTGGACAGAGGTGCTTGATATTTCAAAAAATATCCAAAACCATTGAAATTTGAGCTCCTAACATGGTGAAAGTGAAAATATAACTTGTCTCTCATGTTGGCACTTTGTGTGTGTTGCAATCTCTCAGGGCCTCTAGCCTAGGTGTGTGGTACAATCTTCGTTGTGGAATATTCACTCCTGAGGATGCTCAGACCCATTCAAGAGGCTCTCACACTGAAAATTCAAAATGAATGGTGAAAAGGTTAAAATAACTTACTATTTATAGTGAAAATAAGCAATGAGACATATATTCTTGATATTTCTTTCAAACCACTATTTACTCAAATCATCATATCTTGGGCTTGATAACTTTGGTTTTTGCACCATCTGTTATGTTGGAATCTTGGTTCTACCCTCGTTCTTCTCCAATTCTTTTATTCTTGGTGTTATTTTTATAAATGATCCTACCAAAAGAATCTTCATCAAACACCCTAAACAATTTGACATAGAAAGATCACCACCTTGTTTCTACATCTATAAAGCAAGAAGAAACAATGGGGCATACATCCACCCTTAAATTTCAATCTCCTTAGAATTTTTGGACTAACACATTCATTTGTATGTGTTGGATGATTTTAGATTTTTGGCAAGTTGGTTTTGCAAGATGTTGTTCCTAATGTTGTGGTTTTTTTAGGTTATTATGTTGAGGGCTTCATTCTCTCGCTTGACAATATTATGCATCCTCTACAGTATCCTTTTGGATATCCTTTTTCATATTCTATAATTTACTTTCCTATACTTTAGCTTACATATGTACTCAGTGTCATAAGACTGCTAAAGTGAGGGCTAAATGTAGCATCGTAAATTGTACTCCCTAAGGACTTGAAACCACAATTTTACACTTTATTTGGGGCTCGCTTCAATGTCCACTCCCTATTGCATTTTAGAACCACTTCCTAGCCTTAACTTTACCTTCAACTCAAGAGAATGTGCTAGTACTACCCTTAAAACACCTTCTTGATAATATTTCATTATTTTAACTTCAATAAACACTCATTTTTTGCATAAGTCCTGATTAAGGAGACCCTAAATTCATGGATCACACTTTAATGTGTGCAAGACACATGGACAAGGGTGAGGGTGCCCTACTCAAGGTGTTTTTCCTGATAAAGTAGGTCCTTAATTTATGTCAATCTTTAATTTATGCGATGTGATTTCAATTTTGAAATTTGGTGGTAAATTAATCTTGAAAAATCATTTGAATTAAATGAGTCGGCCTACACTTTATTTTATTCCTATGTTCCACTATTTAAACATGAATTATTAATTCATAAAGCATGCAATCACAATTACATTGAAGCTCTACTAAAATTGACATCCTATTTTACAAAATTATAAGCAATATTTAGATTTATCAAATTTTATTACAATGATTGGAGTTTGATGCCAATGGAATGACCAAGTTGGAATCTAGGGTTTGTGGATAGATTTGGCTTCTTTCAAGCACCTAATGACTTTATTTTCAATGTGTTCTCATCTTCAGATTTTGATCTCCTTGCTTCCCTGAGTAAGGTATTTGAGCATATTGGTTTTCCCTTGAGTAGTTGACTTTCTCTTGAGTTGGTCTTACATTTCATGATTGTCATTTGGGAATCATTCTCTAACACATTTGAATAGGGTTTTATCACTTATCTTGCATATTATAGCTTATTACAACCTTAGACACTTAAATTTCAAAGCACACACTTTTATCAATCGACCAATTAGCTATTCGTGGAGGTAAAAATACCAAAATGAGAGTTTGACTACGGTAAACTCATAAATAGCCACCCCTTTCCCTCTCTTTGTTATGTTTTTGCAAGCTTAGATCCGAAAATGACAAATCTCGAGACATGAAAGTGCAGTGCAGACTTGTAGGTTGCAGATCAAGATCCGAGTGCTCAAGAATCTCCACTTTCAGTCAAGGGTTCCCTCACCCTTCTCTACTCAATTCAAGCTCATTTTTTATCACAAGTGCACCTCCATATTCCCTTTTCAAATTTGTGGTTATTTCATCAAGTTTTGTTTTCATCTATGTGAATAATTTGTGTTTTCTAATTAGTTTTTTATAATAAAGTAGGTCAATAAATTTATATTAAATTAATTATTTTTTCTTGGAAACAAAGGACCTAAACCCAAGGCAGATTAGCTCTCCTAAATTACTAGTCAATCTTAACACCCTTGTTGGTTTTAGTTCCAATGTTAGGTCAAGGAAGGAATGATCTAGGTAATCTATAAATTAGATCTAGGATCTCCTTTCCCCTTAACAATTACTATTTTTTTTATACAGGTAAAAATAGGTTTTGAAGGGACCCAAAACCCTTTACAAACAAGAACAAAGCTACAAAAAGGACAGCCTACAGCGAGCCAAAAAACTAGCTCCTATACAAGACCCTTCAAGATTTACGTTTAGAGCTACTAGTGAGAGCGAAGAGTCATGTCAAAAGAAGGCCTAGAGAATTTAGTTTTCTTGCTCTTAATAGTGATCCAGCCGCCTTCTACTTGCGTTGCCTTATCATGCCAGGCCATCTCACTATTTTTCAGAAGGTGAATGCCTGCAACGATAGTCTTAGATATTTCATCATTATTCCTTTGTGTAGACAAAGACTTAACTAAAAAGCCACCAGGAATGGAAGTTGTGGTGCTATCACCAGAAATGGCAGTATGAGACCTAGTCACTTGCTCATTAGGGGTAGTCTTAGCAGCCCCACCATTTGGTACATCCGGAGGGGATGCCATAACAATTACTATTGTTAAAGATATGATGTTTTTATATTCCATATAAATGAGATAAGAGTGTTTTTGGTAATAAAAGATATGTGAGATTTTAAATCAATACTTAGAATACAACCAAAAACACTCTATTTTATATAGAAAATTGTCATAAATTGCATACCTTCAACACATTTTTAAAAAATCATACAAGTAAATAATACACGTAACGTATATAATATATTAGTATATATTAATATATTAAATATTATGTATTGTAAATAATATAGGTAACAGATATTCATTTTTTTTCTGACAAAATCATTAGGCTCAAGATTTGGCTCAAAATTTGGTTTGGGATCGCCAAACCTGGAATGTCAACTGAAAAAACATGTTTACAAATTTTCCTTAGTTTTTGAAGTTCGCCCTTGTGGCTGACGACTTTTTTTAATCCGAATTTGATGAAATGAAAAGGGTTTATTGAAAAAATTGTCAGCTTTCTAGCAATATAAGATATGCCTTATTTTGAATTTAATAAATTGATTTTCTACATACATTACGACTAAAGTTCTGAATGATAGGTTGATTGAAAATTTTCTATAATTTTCAAACTATTTCACATTTTTCGAATCTAAAAGATGTGTCACATTTTATGTTTCACATACTATAGGATTAAAAAAATTGAATTTCATTTTTTTTAACCAAGTTATGGTGGTGAGACAAACATGTTTTAATAATTTTGAAATGTTCTAATAAAAAAAAAAAAACTAATTATTTGCAAATTAAAAATTATAAAAAAATGTAGCACATCTAGGCATGTGTCATCTACATATATTGAAAGTTTCAAAAAATAAAATAAAAAATCTTTTACTTAGGTTGGTCAAACATACAACTGCTTTTTATTTTTTTTCAGGAAATTTACTACTATTGCATTGAAATTTCATTTTTTTGTAAAATAGATTTACTTTTTTTCCAAAAAAAGACTAGTAGCCTAGAAACTACATTCAATTTGCTACAAATTTTGTTCTTACATTTTTTTCAAATTATGTTAATAACCTATTCAAATTTTTATGTCAAGTTGTCTAACTCTATTTTTTTGAGTTTTCATTGCCACTTAGGGGCCTAATTTGGACCCCCATAATCCTGCGCTAACCCTCTACCAAAATATACATTCAATTTTACAAAGTTACAAGCAATTTTTAGATTTATCAAATTGTATTACAATTATTGGAGTTTGATGTCAATTGAATGACAAGTTAGAATCTAGGGTTTTTGGATGGCTTTGGCTTCTTTCAAGCACTTAATGACTTGATTTTCAATGTGTTCTCATCTTCAGGTCCTTCGATCTCCTTGTTGCCCTAAGTAAGGTATTTGAGCATATTGGTTTTCCCTTGAGTAGTTGACTTTCTCTTGAGTTGGTCTTACATTTCATGATTGTGTCATTTAAGAATCATTCTCTACATTTGAGTTGGCTTTTATCATTTATTTTACACATTGTAGCTCGCTACAACCTTACACACTTAAAGTTCAAAGCGCACAGTTTTATCAATCAACCAATTAGTTATTCGTGGAGGTAAAAATACCAAAACGAGAGTTTGACTAAGGTAAACTCATATATAACCACCCCTTTCCCTGTTATGTTTTTGTAGGTTTAGGTTCAAAAATGATAAATCTCGGGACATGAAAGTGTAGTGCATACTTGTAGGTTGCAGATCAAAATCCAAGTGCTCAAGAATCTCCACTTTTAGTCAAGGGTGCCCTCACCCTTGTCTACTCAATTCAAGCTCATGTTTTTATCACAGTTGCACCTCCATATGCCCTTCTCAAATCTGTGGTTATTTCGTCAATTTTCATTTTCATCTGTGCGAATAATTCATATTTTCATGTTAGTTTTTTATAATAAATTAGGTCAATAAATTCACATTAAATTAATTAATTTTTCTTGGCAACAAAGGAGCTAAACCCAAGGCAAATTGGCTCTCCTTCTAAGTTGTTAGTCAATCTTAACACCCTTGTTAGTTTGAGTTCCAGTGTTAGGTCAAGGAATGATTGATCTAGGTAATCTACAAGTTAGATCTAGGACCTCCTTTCCCCTTAACAATTACTATTGTTAAAGGTATGATATTTTTATATTCCATATAAATGAGATAAGTGACAAATTTTAAATCAATACAACCAAAAACAATCTATTTTATATAGACATTTGTCATAAACTACATACCTTCAACACATTTTTAAAAAAACATACAAATTTACACAATTAAATACATTATTGTCATTTAACTAAAAAATATTTATTTTTTTTTGCCAATAAACCCTCACAATCTGAAAATGAGAATGGAGTAAAAAACTAAGAACACTATGATTCCCATGCATATTATTTCCATTCAATATAAATACACAACAAAATTGATCTCTTACACAATGAGAATCGCTTTAAACTCGATTGTCACTTAGTACAACTGCAGTCAAATACTTTAATTTTGAAGTGAAGTCCTTATAAACGCTCAACGTTAATGAGCAAACCCTTTTCGAACTCCAGATATGGATATGACATTGGATTGTCAGGCTCCATCATTCTCCACCTGCCACACCCCAAATTCCACATCATACTTCCACTCTAAGAAAGAAAAAATCTCAAATCAATAATCTGCTTACAACAACCTGAATTTTAGTAGGAGATGGTGAAAAAACACAGCTGCCTCCATTCTAGCCAGTTCATATCCAGGACAGAGCCGTGAGCCTCCGCCGAAGGGAATAAATTTCTTTCCAGTTATGGGCACCTGGTGTGCCAACAAGTTTAGTCAATAAATTAGACCATAACATTCACACCTGTCAGTTATGTAAACAGTTTTCACAACAAACCTGCCACCTCCATGGATTGAACTCAAAAGGATTGTCATAATTAGATGGATCTAAATGCACAGCACTTAGAATCGGAAGCACCTGCCAACCTGCTGGAATATCGTACTCTGCACAAGGATCATCTTGTCATGGTGAATAATGCAATACTAGGTATATCAAGAAGAATATTGCAGATCAAAAAAGCTTTGTACCTTTAAACTTAATGTCCTTAATAGCCTTCCTATGTACAAATTTCACCACGTTTCCCAATCGTAGAGTCTCATTGATCACCTGAAAAGAATAATTGATAGAACCCATCATACTTTATTATATTATTTGAACATCTAATAACTAAAATAAATGCATATTTGACTACTTACATTTTGAGTGAATGTCATCTGTTTGTAATCATCAAAATTTAAACTTTCATCTTTTCCCTTTGTTCTTTTGATAGCCTTGTGCTCACTCTGAAAACCCAGAACAATCCACCATATTTAAGATCTCAATAAATTTTAGATAAACACTTTCAGATAGAGTTAGGAAAGAGGATCCAGTATTTGAGCATTTCAATCTCGTGTTTCACTAAATCTTGTTTAGAAATTTTAAATCATTCTTAAATTTTTACAGAAGTTTACTTGGCAAGTCTCTTGTTTATAATTAAAGTTTTAGGGTCACGTCATCAAATATGATGTCACATCAGTATGCATTTTGTTGAGGTGTCCAAAAAGACTTGAAAAAAGTTAGACCGATAGTTGGATAGTTATACGCTAAGTCATATTTTATTAGTGTGCTGATGTGGTGTCACATGATTTGTTGCTTTTTAGATGTAAGAAATTCATTTCATTTAGTTATGAGTACTCATCAACACTAACAATTTTAAAGACACAACTATTGATGCAATATTGTTAAAAAATACTGAACATTAAATCAACAATTACTATAACAATTATTTCAACATATTCAATTACCCAATCTTTTCTCCTATGAAATTTAAAAAAAAAATTAATACTATAAACAAATAGTAGATTTTCCTAAAATCAGTTGAATATAAATATTTGCATTCCAGCTTTCCCCAAATCTAATAGACCTAAATATATGTACCCAATTTAGACAAATCTAACAAATTTTGCTTTGTAATCTTTTCTACCTTTATCTGCTCCAGTGCCTTAAGCAGACTGTTGGAAACTTTAAAGCTTTTGTATTCCACCTTTCCTCAAATCTAATAGAGATCTAAATTTCTGTACCCAATTTATTGTAGAAAAATCTAACAAATTTAATGTATCGATCTTTCTACCTTTATCTGCTCCAGTGCCTTAGGGCAGGCAGTTAGAAACTTCAGAATTAAAGCTATCAAGTTAGAAGTCGTTTCGTAGCCAGCAAATATAAGGTCCATAATAAGATTCAATATCTCCTCATCCGAAAGATTAGCACTTGTGATGAGAGAGTCTAGAAAATCTCCACTGAGATCATCATTTCCGTTTCTTCTTTGGTGTATCATAACTTTCAAAGTAGCAAGAATTCTGGACTTTGACTGTCACAAAACAAGAACATTCATTATAACTCGCCGCTAAGCTTGCTAATTGGAAAACAAACTGATAATTTAATGCATTTAACACTTTTAAAGGAGAATCCACGTTACCTTCAGAGCTTTTGAATAATGTGTACCAGGAATGTTGAGAGGAAGTGAAACTAACCCATCCATAAATGTCAACAAATCCCTCAAAATTTGGGATGATTGGAGACTCCCTGGCGTTAGACTTAATAGCTGCTTCACCACTAGATTGAATGTGTACTGCAAATGACAGTGGATTCCAATTTCCAATATAAATGTCTCCTCTTTATAAGATTGTAATATTAGTAACAAATAGAAATATTTGAACTTTTTTTTTTGTTCAAGGTTTACAGATATTGATATGTAAGGTCAAAGTTATTCTTGTAATATGAGTCACATAGTTGTTATTCTCAAATATCATTCAGTCTAACAATCAAAGATCAATCTTGATCAGTAAAAATAAACAAGTAATTATCACATTTTAATGTGATGAGTTGTAAAATCGCTATTGATTGATTGATCATTGAATTAGATGATGTTCAAATAAAGCGTGAAAGAGTTAATATAAAATATACAGATAAGGACAACTTCCCATTTGTAAGAGATGAATGAGGTAATGTGAAATAGGGGGCTCTAGGAAAATTTATCATCAGTAATTCACTGCCAGCAATTCATCGCCATGACATATTCTTCGCGTATAGAATTCACCTCCAACAATTCATGGTCATGGTATATTCACCATGTATACGTTTTTCAATATGAAGTGGTCAAAAGCACCCAAAAGAGAAAAAGTATAGATATTTTGTTGAACACATAAAAAACGTATATGCAGTGAATATACCACAGAGATGAAGAGCAATCAAAAAAGAAAAAGTACAGATATTTTGTTGAACACATAAAAAAGTATATGTAATGAATATACTACAGAAATGAATTGTTGGTGGTGAATTGTATATGTGATAAAATATGTCACGACGATGAAATGCTGACGGTGAAATGTTGAACACATAAAAAAGGTATATGCAGCAAATATACCACAGAATGAAGAGCAATCAAAAAAGAAAAAGTACAGATATGTTGTTGAACACATAAAAAAAGTATATGCAATGAATATACCACAGAAATGAATTGCTGGTGGTGAATTGTATATTGGATAAATATGTCATGACGAGGAAATGCTGACAGTGAATTTATTGACAATAAATTGCTGGTGATGAATTGCTGACCATGAATTTCCCTGAACATACTATTGAGATAGTTAAGTCTAACCGACACCTGCCTTGATTGTTTTTAGATATTGTTATCTCTGTCTAAAATATTAAAAGCTGGTAAACGTACCTTTTTAGCCTCCTCAGAGAACATTATGTTCTGTTGATGATTCCAGCGATCAAAAATATAAAGTGCATGCCACTCGATATCATTTAAACAACCAGTGCTTTTTTTAGCAGTATTGATCATATTCAATGCCAGAGATCGCATTCGTTTGTGGGCATCACCCACAGTGATCAGCACTGAAAACTCCCCTAGAATAGCATTAACAGACTTCGGGTAGCTGCTCTGAAAAAACCGATCCTCGTTCTGCAAAACAAACATATTAAAATCGGCATCACAAGATACAATTGTGGGCTGCCCAAACACGTGCGAGGCGAAAATCTTGCCGAACCTGCCAAAAACAACACATCATAAAACTCTAGCCCAAATCATCAGAATAGATAGCCATTAATAGCCAAGGAAAGAGCAGAGTTAACAGCAGTTACCGTTTGCAACGGTTCTGAAGAAATGTGCCTGTTGAGGTCGATGGGTGGGGCTTAATAAACGAAACAGTCTCTCCAAGTAAAGGCCATCCCATATTGCCAGGGGGCAGCTTTTTTCCTCTGCTCAGAATCCATATTCGAAAATGAAGAATAACTATCCATGCCAATCCAACTAAACATGCAAAAGCAGTCCACCAGCCTGCTCTGCTCAAAATCATAGTTCTCTGTATTGAATGCACACCAAAGCACCCAACTAGCCAAGTCAAATCTCTTTAAATAAGACTTTAATGGGGTGCAGTTTTGGGATCAACGAAAATATATTTGATTGGGTAGCCGTCCTACGAATTTGTCTCGGGTTTGGGTAAGGCATCGTGCCTAAAACAATGCATCTTTTCTCTATCCCTGCATACTTATTTAGAAAACGATTTCTTCTAAATTTATATGCTTTTACTAAGCTTGTTGTACAGGTCTCTAGACTAGCCATTTTCGCACATTTCACAGCTTGCAAAGATTGAGTTGGATACGAATTTGACTAAAATTTAGAGGAATTTTACTACAATTTAACAATGTTCAAGAAAATTTAGGGACGCTCATCTGGAAAATATTCAATGTACCTCGTGTTCATCAACATGGAGTACATATACTCCACGTTGATGAACACGAGGTACATTGAATGTATATATTATAATAGGCTAATATTGTATTAGCATTTGTTAACAATCTTGAGTAGAGATTTAGTAAGAATGTGGATTAATAATATTAGGGGAGAGGATTCAGTAGTTGTGCACCCTAACTTCGCGCTTCTAATTATCCTACATTGAAATTTCAAATCACTCCCAATTTTTTACAGCAGCTTACTTGGCAAGTTCCCTGCTTATAACTAAGGTTTCAGGGCCACATCATCAAATATGATGCCATATCAGCATTCTTTTTGTCAAGGTGTCCAAAAATGGCCAAAAAAAAAGTGAGACCAATACTTGTACATTCACAGCATGTTTTATTGAGCACTGAGGTGGAATCACATGATTGGTTGCTTTTTAGATCAAAGGAATACATTTTGTTTAATTATGGGTAGTCATCAACAACACTAACAACTTTAAAGTCACAACTATTGGTCCAATATTGATAAAAATATTGAGCATTATATAAACAACTACTATCACAACTATTGAAACATGCTTAGGGTAGAGGGTCCTCTCCCCTATATAGGTGTTTGAAAAAATCTTTTAATAGGCATCTAACAAGTGAGTGACAAGACAATCTATTGGCATATAATATAATAGCTTATTATATACTAACAAGATGTATAGCATCTAGTTAGATGATCTTTTGGTTCATACATATTATCAACACAACAAATTAGATTACATTTATGATTGGTGTTTGTCTTTTTTAAATATTTTTAAGATTTTGAGAGATTATACATTTAATTAGTTTTATTCTTTACCTCATGTTTTAATTCATTAAAATTATATAGATTTGGTCAATACCTTTGATAATCATTCCCAACAAGAAATTGGGGTTGAAGTAACATTGTCCAAATTAGCACAATGTATGAAAGGATCTGAGGAGATAAGCAATATGTGTGTGTTTATATATGAGATCATGTTAGTTAATATGAGTTATCAACCATTTGACATAAATACTCAAAAAGTTTTATATATTGATATTCTCATACTAATGTAAGAGAAACTCAACCCTCATTCTCAAACTCACAACACAAACATGCAACTCGGAAAATTCAAGAAATTAACTCAAATCTGCTAGAAATGTCTTGTAATCCTCATTCAAAATTTGCTGAATTATTACAACTTCAAGGCATAGCTAAAAATACATTCATTTACAACCATATGGGTTGATGGATTTCATTACAAATGTGAAACAAAACTGATAAGAAATAGCAAGAAACAAATACAAAAGTCTTTCTTTCAACAAATCTTCTTTCATAAGTTTTTTTCTCCTACAACCTACAAATCCTCAACTGAAACCTCTGCTAAAATTAAACCATGGATTCTCCAATCCATTTATTGCTGCAAATAGCTCTTCAAACATGCAAAAACATATTTCTTTTCCACTCCCAACGAGAAGATATGCCTTAGAATGATGAGCTTCAAATCTAGGAGCAACAACCCTTGAAAATGACCAAAATAAAGCATATAAATTAACTCCTTCACACCTTTCTTGTAACTCCCAATTTGCTATGCCAAGAAATGGAAAATATGCTTTCAAAATAAATTTAAAATCATTAAATTCTAAAAAGCATATTTTTGTAACCTCCATCCATGATTGGCTAAGAAAAAGCAATCACCTCCTCACAAATAGAAGCTAAACTTGGAAAAAAATCAACAACTTTACACAACATGGGTGTCCAAATTTTTCATAATATAGTTAAGGGGCTTTAATGAGTTGTCCCCACTTGTATTTCCCCAAAAATTCATGACCAAAATATATGTTTTTCTTTTAAACCTCAAAAAAAGCAAAATTTTCCTCCTAAACTATCTCCAACACCATAATTCTTTTGTGACAATATAATGTTGTAAGTATGAAGGTGTTGTCATTGATGTCAACGAGATGTCTATTAGCTAGTGTTGGCATTGATGTTAACTATGTGTTGATGAAGTTTATTGTATGATGAAAATGTCGAGGATATTGAGAAAATTATGAAAATAAGGAAAATAGGTTGTTGTAGGTTGTGCATGTGTAGTTGAGATATTGAGGAAGTGTTGTGAGTATATGGAGCTATATTTATGTTGTAGTTTTTGGAGATGAGTTGGAATGAAGTAATGAGCTGAGATGATGTCTATGGTACTTGGTTTCCAAGTGCTTTTGAGAAAATTTGATAAACAGTGTTGTGTCAGTGTTCAGAATGTGCTCTGGTATTGTGCTTCATGTTTCTTCTATGTTGATTTTATACCTGTGTGGATTTAATATGTTGTTCAAGGTTGTTAGAGGTTTCTATATTCATAATTTGGATTTTTGGATAATTTTATAAAGTGAAATATTTTCATCAGTGCATGAACCAGTGTTTCAGTGATGTTTTCTATGGCTTGGGAGCAATGTATTTGCTTTGTTTTTCTCCACAATTTGGCTTCAGGCTATGCAGATTTGGGGAGTTGCTTATAATGTTTGTATCTTTCTGTATTCAAGGTTTCACTTGATTCAATACAACATAGAGTGAGTTTCATGTGTCAATGTGCGAATAAGGTTTATCAGTTGTTCTGAGTTGAAATATTTGTATGATGCAATCTTGGATGAAGTGTTTGATGAATCTCAAGTAGTTCATGGATTATTCTAGATCGTGTTCAAGTGAATTTTGTTGTTTGGAAGTTACGGATTGATTTAAGGAAGCGTGTACTTAATGTTTACTATGTTTAGCATGGTATTGGTTGGCCTTGTGTTGGAACTACATGTGAAGTTTATGGAAGCATGTTGAAGGGTGTTGAATCTATTTGGGTCCTAATTAAGGATTTATTTGATTCACCTTCATTCTTATCCACCACAAGAATGTTTAGGTGTTGACCTATTTTGAATTTGTAAGTGTAAAAGATACTTGTTGTCCTTCCAAAGAAAGTTTTAAAGATCTTAAGATCAATATAAATAAGTGTGGTGTTGTTGCGAGATGTAAGAGAGAATCAAAAGAGAAATGAGATCGATGCGAGTGATGTGTGTGATGCAAATTTCAAGTTTTTGGATTCCTAAAGGTGCAGTGCACTGAAGGTGTCTGAAATATTTCATGCAAGACTATGAAAGTGTTGGAGCATTTGTGGTGGATTTCTTGCTCCATTGAGAAAGTGTTCTATGTGTAACATTTATCTTCTATCTTCTTATATTTCTATATGTAGCAGTGAGCCCTGGCTGTGAGCCTTTTTGGATAGTGTCCCCTATTCTAGCAATGAGACCTTGTACTGGTTTTGCAATTACTTATATTATGAGTTAATCCTCACAGTGGTTTTTCTCTCATTGGGTTTTCCATGTAAATTTGGTGTTCTCTTGTGTATGTTGTTATTTCAGTTTCAATTATCTATGGGTGCTACCACAATAATGGGTTACACTTTTTGGGACATCCTGATTTTTTTCCTGAAATCACATATTTTTAGAAAATACAATGATTTATGACTTTAAAGGTTCCATTTAAATTATTTTAATTAAAGAGGGATCAATCAAACCCCCTTGCATAGAACCTTGTTAGATTTAAACCATACCTATAATCAAGTCTCCTCTACACCTATCAAAATGTTGATAAAAACCCACTTCTGATTTACCTTTTGGGTGATCAAATGAATTTATTTAAAATTTATGTTTTGTAAGCCTACAACCCTTATTATAAGCTTCCCAAAAAGTATAATTTTAAATATGTTTAATTTGATTATTATATTTATTTTTTTATTTCTTGTGAATGTAGGATTTTCAATGAACATCAAGTTCTTTATTTCACACATACGAAAAAAATAGAAAAATAGAGAAAAAATTCTAAAAAATACATATGCACTAGGTATTGATGTCCTTATTCCAACAAAAAAAGAATAAGTTAATTCAAATGAATACAAAAAATTTATGCGGGCCGAAGTACACCTCTGTCAAATTATAATTACGTTGACTTGGAAAATTAATTAAAAAAAAATATGTAACAAAAAATTATGAAAAAATATCCATTCCCTAGATATTGGTGTAAAAAAATTGTATTTTAAAAATTAGAATTGTATCCTATCTATAAAAAAAGTTACGTGGGCCAAAGTAAACATCACTTTTTAAAAATGTTGATTAGTAGAAAAAATAAGTTATTAAAAATTACATAAAATGATTCACAATTTATTTTTTAATTTTTTAAAAAAAATATAATTAGAATCTACACAAAATATCTAACAAATAACTAGTTTCATTCATCTTCAAAACCTTAATGGTTTAGCTACTATAGGTGTAAGAAAGTGAATGTTTGGTGAAAAATCCTGATTTTAATGTCAAATTTGGCCAAAAATTGTAACCCATTATTGTGGGATCACCCCTATATATTTCATGTTTAATCACACTAATAGAATAAGGGTTTAATAAATGCATGTAGATCTAATTATTGTTGAGGATTTTGATGTTTTAATTTGCTACAACTGATTCACCCCCCCTCTCAGTTATCTTCAATAATTGGTATTAGAGAAAGGTTCCTTGGAGAAGAGCTTAACCGCTCAAGGTAGATCCAGGATGGCGAAGAAAATTGATTACCCTAGATTTGATGGAATAGATTATGCATTTTTGAAGACAAAGATGGAAGGATATCTAGCATGTTAGGGATTTGAGATTGAAAAGGCTTGTAAGACTGCATATACTCCTGCTACAAATGGTCTGAGCACAAGTGATGAGATCAAGGCACATGAGGTAAATGCTAAGGAAAAAATTATTATTACAAATAGTCTTTCAAATTTTGAATTGGTTAAAGTTATGAATCTTAAGACTACTAAAGAAGTTTGGGATAAGCTTGAAATTATTTTTGAAGGAGATGAAAAGGTTTAAAACAAGCAAAGTTGCAGAATCTAAATGCACAATTTGATACCATGTGAATGTCTAAAGATGAAAAAATTATGTGTACAACCTACATGCAGAGGGATGATGAGTCAGTAAGCGTTATGAGAGGTCTTGGTGCACAAGTTAAAGAACCTAGAGTGGTAAAGAAAGTTCTCAAAACTCTTCCTGATGCTTATAGTAAAAAGGTATCTACTATTGAGGAAGTTGCAAATTTCAATACTTATTCTAGAGATCGGTTGATTGGTACACTAACTTCATTTGAAATGAGAAAGATTGGTTTGAAAAGGGTACAAAAATGGAGACTACTTTTAAGGTTGGAAAATTGAAGAAAAGATTGAAGATTCACATGGAGATGATCTTGATGATGTGGAAGTTAACTTTATGAGAAAGATGAAAAAGGGCATTGGTAAGTACAAAGATAAACTACCTTTCAATTTTTTTAGTTGTGGTGATATAGGTCATTATTCTTGTAGATGTCTGAAAAGAGTTGTAAACAATATAAGAGTAAGGAGAATAAAGGAAAGATGATCAAAATAGCTTACTATGTTAGAGAAGATGTTGGTATTTTTTATGATGAATTTGATTATGGAGATTTTGATGATAATGAATGTTTGTTCTTGACTATAAAAGAAGAATCTAGTTCTGCTAACTCTAAAAGTTGTGTGAAGGAAAGTGATCTGGATAAGAAGGATAAGGTTGAAGGTACTTTGGTATCTGCTTTTCCTGTTAAAGAGGATAAAAATTATTGGGTTGTTGGCAATGGCTGCTATAATCACATGACCAGAGATAAAAGTAAGTTTATTAAACTTGAAAATTATGATGGAGCATTAGTTAAATTTGGAGATGATTTAGGAGCTAAGATTTGTGGAATAGGTTCAATCCTGGTTTTGATGGCAAGTATATACTGATAATATTTACTATGTTAAAGGTTTAAGGCATAATATTTTGAGTGTTGAACAAATGTGTAGCAAAGGATATATTCTTGTGTTTAAGGATGAAACATGTGAGATCAAAAAAGGGTCCATAATTGTGATTGTTGCTAGTAAAAGAACAGATGGAAACATCTATCAGCTTAAGGGTGTTGATGTTCATTGCTTTATGTATCAAATTAGTGATAGTTGGTTATGGCACTAGAGGATGTACCACATGAATTTTGATAATTTGGCCAGAATCAATTCAGTTCATGTAGTAAGAGATCTACCAAGAATCACAAAGCCTATCAATGTTGCTTGCAAGAGTTGTCAATTTGGAAAATAAACAAGGAGTAGTTTCAAAGGAAAGGAACAATCTACTAGTTCAAACTACTGGAATTAGTACATACAGATCTTTGTGTTCCTACAAGGGTGAAAATTCTACAATGTGTTAGTTATTTTATACTTTTGATTGATGACTATTCTAGAATGACATGGGTTACTTTTCTTAGAGAAAAATTTGATGCATTAGACAAATTCAAGGCATTTAAATCTATGGTTGAGAATGAAATGAATGTGAAATCAAATGTTTAAGGTCTGATAGAGGTGGAGAATTCACCTCCAATAAGTTTAACATTTTTGGTGAAGTTCATGGCATAAAAAGGAACTTGTATGCCCCTAGAACTCCTCAGCAGAATGGAGTTGTTGAAAGGAAAAATTGGACTATTCAAGAAGCTGCTAGGAATATGATGAAAGAAGTAAATCTACCGAAAGTATATTGGAGAGAAGTTATCCATACTACTATTTACATACTTAATAGATTTCAAGCTAAATCTAACAGCACAAAGACTCCCTATGGGTTAAGTTATAGAAGGATTCCTACTGTGAAGTATTTTAGAGTGTTTGGAAGCAAATGTTATATCAAGAGAGATGAAGAAAACTTAGGAAAGTTTGATGCAAGGTTTGATGAAGGTATATTCCTTGGATATTCTACTAAAATGAAAGCTTATAGATGCTACAACAAAAGGTTGAGAAAGATAGTTGAAAGTGTAAATGTGAAGGTTGATGAAAATTTGCATAATTCAATTGCAGTAGATGGATATGTGTCAGATGAACCTGATTGCAAAGAAGAAGAAGAAAAAGTTGATGGAAAAGAAGTGCGGAATGAAGAGGAAGAAGCTCCGGAGAAGACCCCTAAGACCCTTAAGTATGTGCAAAAGAATTATTCTGAAGAAAAAATCATTGGAGACAAAAGGAAAGGTGTATTGACGAGAAGCAAAGCTGCTGAAGTTGAGGTAAACCTATGTTTACTTTCTAAAGTTGAACCTAAAATAGTGAGTGAGGCATGTAAAGATGAACATTGGATGAAGGAAATGGAAGAAGAACTTATGCAATTTGAGAAAAAACAGACTTGTGAATTGGTTCCTAGACCGGCAAACAAGAACATAATTGAAACTAAGTGGGTATTCAAAACAAGTTGAATGAAAATGGAGAAGTGGTAAGAAACAAGGCAAGACTTGTGTGTAAGGGTTACTCACAAGTGGAAGGAATAGAATTTGATGAGACATTTTCTCATGTGGCTAGGATGGAAGCTATCAAAATGTTTTTTATATTTGCAACCAATAAATACTTTAAAGTTTATTAGATGGATGTGAAGTCTGCTTTTTTGAATGGTGAATCGGAAGAAGAAGTTTACATGGAACAACCGAAAGGATTTCAGTTGTCAGATCAACCGGATATGGTATGTATATTGAAGAAGGAATTATATGGATTGAAGCAAGCTCCTAGAGCTTGGTATGCAAGGTTGGATAAATATTTGATATATCAAGGATTCAATAAAGGCATCGCAAATAGTAACCTTTACTTAAAAATTGAGGAAGACAAAATATTGATAGTGGTTATGTATTTGGATGATATTATATTTGGTGGAAATGAAGCTATGTGTAAGAAATTTGTTGAATAGATGCAAAAATAATTTGAGATGTCAATGTTTGGGGAGATGAATTTCTTCCTTGGGCTACAAATCAATCAAATAGATAAAGGGATTTTCATTTCACAATATAAGTATGTCAAAGAGATGTTGAAGAAGTTGGAATGAAAGAATCCAAACCAATATGCACTCCTATGGTGATTGGTTGTAAATTGAGAAAAAATGATTATTCACCTAAGGCTAACTAGAGAAAATATAGATCTATGATTGGTGGACTGCTATATCTAACTGGACTACTAGACCGGATATCATGCATGCAGTTTGTCTTGTGGCTACATTCCAAGAAGATCCTAAAGAAACACATGTTACAGTTGTGAAGAGGATATTCAAATATTTAAAAGGCACTCTGGATTATGGCTTGTGGTATCCTAAGGATACTGATTTCACATTAAGTGCTTATACAGATGCAGATTGGGTTGGTTGTGTTGATGACAGAAAAAGTACAAGTGGTGGTGCATTCTTTATAGGATGTAGATTTATGTCATGGTTAAGTAAGAAACAAGATCCAGTTTCCTTATCCACTATAGAGGCTGAGTATATTGCAATAGAATCATGTTGTACTCAAGTTTTGTGGATGATACAAACATTAAAGGATATCAAAGTAGTGTATGATGAGCCTATATCTATCTTTTGTGATAATACAAGTGCAATTAACATTTCAAATAATCTAGTGATGCATTCAAGGGAAAAGCATATCTATCAGGTATCACTTTTTGAGAGAGAAGGTTATGGAGAATGAAGTAAAACTTGAGTATGTACCTACAAAAGATCAGATTGCTAGCATATTTACTAAGGCTCTTCCTAAAGATACATTTGACTATCTTCGAGAGAAGTTGGGGGTTATTGCCCCTCCTTTTTTGAACTAGATGCATATGGAGATGCATCAGTCTAAGGGGTCTATGGATCTATCTCTTTTATGGTTGATGTTGGTGGCTACCTCTCAGGGGGAGTAGGTAGTGTCATGTGTTGTCATTGTTGTTGATTTGGTTGGGTGTACTCCCAAGGGGGAGTATTCAAAGCGAGTATTTTGGTTCTGTGTCAAAGAGGGAGAACAATGCAAAACATTTTGTCTTTTTCCATTGATGTCAAAGGGGGAGAAAGTATCATGTGAAATTTTTTATCTACTCAGGGGGGAGAGAATCTTGTAAAACAAAAGAGTGTGTAGAAATAGTGTGTATGTTGTCTTTGATGGTTTTTCACATCATGTATTTCCATCAATGACAAAGGGGGAGATTGTTGCAAGTGTGAAGGTGTTGTCATTGATGTCAATAGGATTTCTACTAGCCGGTGTTGTCATTGATGTCAATTATGTGTTGATGAATTTTATTGTATGATGAAAATGTCGAGGATATTAAGAAAATTATGAAAATGAGGAAAACAAGTTGTTGCAGATTGTGCATGTGTAGTTGAGATATTGAGGAAGTTTTGTGAGTACATGGAGCTATCTTTATGTTGTAGTGTCTAGAGATGAGTTGGAATGGAGTAATGAGCTGAGATGATGTCTATGGTACTTGGTTTCCAAGTGCTTTCGAGAAAATTTGATAAATAGAAGAAATAGTGTTGTGTTAGTGTTCAGAATGTGCTATGTGTTTTTTTTATGTTGATGTTATACCTGTGTGGATCTAATATATTTTTCAAGGTTGTTAGATGTTTCTATATTTAGAATTTGGGTTTCTGGATCATTGTATAGAGTGAGATATTTTCACCAGTGTGTGAACCAGTCTTTTAGTGATGTGTTCTATGGCTTGGGAGAAATGTATTTGCTCTATATTTCTCTATAGTTTGGCTTTAGGTTGTATGGATTTTGGAAGTTGCTTATAATGTTTGTATCTTTTTGTATTCAATATTTCACTTGATTTGGTACAGTACAGAGTGATTTTCATGCATCAGTGTGTGAATAAGGTTTAGGTTAGTTGTTCTAAGTTGAAGTATGTGTATGATGCAAGCTTGGATGAAGTGTTTTATGAATCTCAAGTAGTTCATGGATTATTTTAGATCGTGTTCAAGTGAATTTTGTTGTCCAAAAGTTACGAAATGATTTAAGGAAGTGTGTAATTAATGTTTATGGTGTTTAGCACAAGTATTGGTCGACCTTGTGTTAGCACTACATGTGAAGCTTATGGAAGCGTGTTGAGGTGTTTTGGGATCTATTTGGGTCCCAATTAAGGATTTAATTGATTCTCCTTCATTCCTATCCATCGTGGAAATGTTTAGGTGTCGACCTATTTTAAATTTGTAATTGTAACGAATAGTTGTCATCCTTGGAGAAATTTTTTAAGGTTAAGATGGATATAAATAAGTGTTGTTTTGTTGTGATATGTAAGAGATAATCAAGAGAGAAGCAAGATATATGTGAGATCAATGTGAGTGATGTGTGTGATGTGAATTTGAGCAAAGTAGTGTGAATTTTAAGTGTTTAGATTCTTGAAGGCAGTGAATTGAAGGTGTTTGGAATCTTTCATGCAAGACTGCGAAAGTGTTGGAGCATTTGTGGTGGATTTATTATTACATTGAGAAAGTTTTATTTGTGTAACATTTCTCTTCTATCTTCTTGCATTTTTTTTTGTGGCAGTGAGCCCTAATTGTGAGCCTTTTTGGACAATGTGTCCTATTCTGGTAATGATCCCTTGTATTAGTTTTGCAATTACTTATTTTGTGAGCTAATCCTCACTGTGATTTTCCCTCATTCGGTTTTCCACGTAAATCTAGTGTTCTCTTGTGTATTTTTTTGTTATTTCAATTTCAGTTATCTGCATTTCATGTTTAATCACACTAACAAAATAAGGGTTTAATGAATGCATGTGGATCTAATTACTGTTGAGGGTTTTGATGTTTTCATTTGATACAGCTGATTCAACCCCCCCCCTCTCAGTTTTCTTCAACATATAATAAGACCAAGTATTTTCATTCAATATTTTGGCCTTAATGTCACATTTATTTCTCACACAAAAATTATTAAAATCACTCCTTTTTTTGGTTGATGTTGATCGCACTTTCACCTAGGATGTTCTTGCATTAGACACCCCAAGTAAAAAGAAATATTTCATGAGTTGCACTTAGAAACATTTATAGACCCTGTGTATATCTTGGATACACCTCATTTCCTTGTCCACAGGAATTTTTCTATGCACCACTTTTTGCAAACTTACAACATTATATCCTTACATTTTTACTCATCTACCCTTCATGTATTTCAAAACTTTTAATTTGACCTCCCACCAATATATTCCAACAGTATTAACAATCAAACATATAACTCCATCTTCAACAAAACAAATGTACTTCATTACCTCTATTGTTGTTTTACCTTTCTCCTCTCCTTCCACCATGTCTCCTCCATGAAATTTCATTGTTTCAATGCATTCTATAAGACACAACATCGCTACAATATTTATTTATTTCACTCAAAACAATATTAGTGCCATTATCAAGAGACTCATTTTCCACTTTCCCTAACAAGGAATCATAGTCACAAATCAAAACATTTTTATCTCCACTTTTCTCTAACAAATATTTATTAGAAAACTCTTCATTTACCTTCACTTTACACTCTTCAAATTCAACTTTGTAAAATTGATCTACTGCAGCAAGAAATTATTCATCAAATCAAACATCAAAATCTGATTTTACCTCACCTTCTACTGCAACATTCGTCTCACCTAAGATTAACTCATCCCATTCTCTTTCAACAGTTGCCATCTACATCAATAAATCACCCCTTCACTTTCTTCTACGTCCTTCAAAGAACACTCTTCTATTGCAACTTCATTATACTCACATTCATCTTCATAACAACATTTATCAAAATTAAATTTTTTCTTAATATCCTCCACTACTACAACTTTTTCTTCCCCTATAATAAGTTGCTCCCATTCTCTTTCAATATGAATGAGTAAATTAGCCTTCTCAACTTCATAGGTGTTCTCTAAAGAACTCTCTTCTTTTGCTGCAATCTCTTTATTCTCATCCTCCATGTCTTCCAAGAGACATCCCTCAAGTACATATTCTTTAATCTTTTCGTACTCATCCTCTTCCTCTTCCTCAATGTCATATGCATGACACTTCGTTGCATCCTCTTTCTTTCCTGCATTCAAAGCATCATTAGAAGGATAATCAAAATTACCTTCAACTCTTCTCTTTTCTCATTTTCTCCTTTCAATCTATCGTCTTAATTCATCCACTTATTTTTACAATTCTATCATCTCAACTTTGATTTCTTCTTGCTCTTTCTCTAATTCTCTCTCTGATTTTCTCAAGTTCAGGAATCCTCAAAATCCATCCAATGACAAAAGTCCTTTTCTTCTACCTCTTTTCCATTTTCATATCCTCACAAAGCCTCAACACAAATCTTCAAATCCTCAATTTTTACTTATGTAAATTACCTCCTTCGGTAATCTGTTTACAAAACCCTCTTTCAATATTCATCAATATTATTGTAAACTACCTCCTTCGACAATTTTTTCACAACCATGGGAACCTCGATTCCCCAAACCATCTAAAATTTTCTTCTTGCAGGTTGCACATCCATCTACAAACAAAATCCACACACTCTCCACCCTCAAGTCCTAGTGCAAACTACCTCCAATCGGTGCTTCTACTTGCACTCTCAAGAACTCCCGCTCTAATGCCATTGATGTTAGAGAAACTCAACCCTCATTCTCAAAATCACAACACAAACATGCAACTCAGAAAAATGTAAGAAATTAACTCAAATCTGCTAGAAATGTCTCATAATCCTCATTCAAAATCTCCTTAATTATTACAACTTCAAGGCATAACTGAAAATACATTCATTTACAACCATATGGGTTGATGGATTCTATTACAAATCTAAAACAAAACTAATAAGAAATAGCAAGAAACAAATACAAAATTCTTTCCTTCAACAAATCTTCTTACATAAGTTTTTTTCTCCTACAACCTGCAAATCCTCAACTGAAATCTCTGCTAAAATTAAATCATGGATTCTCCAATCCATTTTTTGTTGCAAAAACCTCTTCAAACCTACAAAAACATATTATTTTTCCTCTCCCAACAAGAAGATATTCCTTAGAATGATGAGCTTCAAATCTGGCAACAACAACCCTTGAAAATGACCAAAATAAAGTATATAAATTAACTCCTTCACACCTTTCCTATAACTCCCAATTTTATACGCCAAGAAAAGGAAAATATGCTTTCAAAATTAAATTTAAAATCATTAAATTCTAAAAAGCATCTTTTTGTAACCTCCATCCATGATTGTCCAAGAAAAAGAAACCACCTCCTCACAAATAGGAGCCAAACTTGGCAAAAATCAACAGTTACACAACTTGGACGTCCAAATCTTCCATAATATAATTAAGGGGCTTTAATGAGTTGTCCCCACTTGTATTTCCCCAAAATTCCACACCCAAAATCTATTTTTTCCTTTAAAACCTAAAAAAAAAATCAAAATTTGCCTCCTAAACTATCTCCAACACCACTTTTTTTTGTAACAATATAATAAGGCCAATTATTTTAATTACATATTTTGGCCTTAATGTCACATTTATTTCTCACGGAAAAATTATTAAAATCACTCCTTTTTTTGGTTGATGTTGATCGCACTTTCACCTAGGATGCTCCTACATCACATACCCATCATCAAAGAATACATTTTCAATACTTTTAGTTTATTTTATAATTTATGTTCTAGTGTATTCTACCGTGACTTTATATTATTCAAAAAAATGTTATATATTATTGTACCTCTAGGATGCCCCCTCATTCCTATAAGTTTCATTCAAAGTCAAATTTTAAAATTATACAAATGAGTGGACTTTTTAGCATAATTTTCTAATTCTACCAATAAATATTATGTTAACACCATTCAACTAAAACCAAAGTAGTATAGAAAGCTCGTTAGATTTGTGGATCCTCCCCATATAGTGTTACAACAACTATTCTAACATCAACTTATCTCCTATTAAACCAATTAATACATGTCAATAAGTGTCCCACCATATTGCAATGTATTATTTTCGTGATTATCACTAGACACACAGACACACTATAGATAGGAGCA
This sequence comes from Sequoia sempervirens, assembly GCA_007258455.2. NCBI lineage: Eukaryota > Viridiplantae > Streptophyta > Pinopsida > Cupressales > Cupressaceae > Sequoia > Sequoia sempervirens. The sequence goes on along the minus strand of VDFB02047397.1, from coordinate 91,497,202 downwards.
TAACTAGAGCATAAAATATAGAATCTTATTGACAATAAATTGATTCAAGTGTATGTTATTAATGATAATGCAAACAAATATGTAGCACCCACAAATTGGAAACTCAATATATTCACTTATCCTTCCATACATCAATAATATGAATTTGATCAATTGGAAGTGGACAATGAAGATCCTTCCAATTTTAGTCACAATGATAATATTAGTTTTATTGAAAATTTCAAGACTATCTCACACATCTCACATCAATGTTCCACATAAAAATTTCAAGCATGACAATAATGAAAGAAAATTTACATAGAAGTTATTACCAATGGTGCCCAATGTGGTGATATTGTGATTGAGACTAGACCTCTTACAAATATTACAATGAAAACAAATATAATCAAAGAGAATTAATGCCACACTTTGCTACCTTATTTCTCAATTGACCCTTTACCACCAAGTACACTAACATTATTGGTTAGCCACTTCTTTATCTCTCACTCGCATTCTATTACATATTTTAGTATTATATTCACATATGATATGTTTATTTTATTTCATTTCTTGAGCACTTCATCTTGTCACTTGGGAGCAAGATATATTTTTGTAGGTTTTATGTAACCATTATATCTCTCAATTGGGGTGAAATTGAGGCGTATTTCAAATCAATTGCACATACATGCAATTGAACACCAAGTGCATGTTCTACATATTTAATTTTTAAACATAGTTTTCAAAATTGATTTTTTTTTACTCTTTTATTACTTAATTTGTTGTCATTATTTATGTGGAGCATATTAGTTTACTAAGGGATGAGAGCTTGAGGCATTAAAGCTAACTCCTAGACAAAAAATACCTAAGGGATGAGAGCTTGAGGCATTAAAGCTAACTCCTAGACAAAAAGGACCTATGTATGTAACATGATAACATGACTCCCATCGACCATCCCAGCGCTGGACAAAATGGACGACAGAAAGATTTGACAGTGGACGGTGGACAGAGACGAAGACGGAGACGAAGGACAAAACGGAGTTGACAGATGATACGTACAAATTTTGAAAAATGAGCTGAAATTTAAAAATGAGCAGGAGGTTTTAAACGGAGCGGGAGTTTTAAAACCAATTTTCATTTTCTCCGTAGATTCCCTCGTGTCTAGTATGGTTTTGCTGATCCTGTGTTGCGGGTGCTCGGCCGGGGGTCATCTCTGTGAAAACAAGCCTGCGCCTAGTAATCGAGGTACATAGAATGCCCATAATCGAGGTACAAAAAAAAAGCTTGTGCCTGGTTTTCTTGTACTTTATGGTGCAGGAACAGAGGGAGTGAATGGCGGCAGTAGCGGCTTGATTTCTTAGTTGTATATAATTGCTCTGTGGGTGTTTGTTTTTTCTGTTTCTCCTTTTTTTCTATTTTCGTTGTTGGTCTGTTTTATTTTGCAGGATAAAATGGCTGCGGATTCCCCAAAGAAGGCCTTTAGGAGGACTGAGGAAAGGCAGAGACATCCAATGCAAGAAAATTCTAATATGGGAAGTCACCTGGTCAGCCACAATAGCGTAAGTATATATGTTTATTATTAGGAATGTCCATGATTTCGGGTGCAGAAGAAGGACTAATGGTTGTGATTTCGGGTGGAGAAAGGAGGTCCATAATGTTTTTGTTGTATCATTCAGTATATCAGAAAAAGTCTCTGAACTAGTGCTCCTCTCTAACGTCTTTTCTTGTTTTGACTGCATTTACAAACAAGACAATGAGAAATGCTAAAAGAAACGAGCATTTCTTCTGATATACTAAATGATACAACGAAATCATTTTGACAATTTATAGTCATGGTTTTATTTGTTTTCCTTACAAGAAAATTATGTTTTAGGGTGCTACTTTAGTAATGCTTGATTTTCCTGTTGAAATTGGACTGTAATGGTGATTTGCACAGTAGGGTGAGATTTATTAATTGCAAAGTCCTGCCCAGTTTTTACTGAGATTATTGCTTTCTCTGAGGTTGATTTCCACATTCTTGAGGTTTCTATGGTAAAGTGATAAATCCAATCCAACCCATTCTCTCAGTGGATTCGAATCTTATTACCCATAACTAGAGTAAGAGTTTCTATTTCAGTTTTATTTTTTGCAGAGTCATGCTCAGCATTTACAGAGTTCTTTTACATACATAGGTGCATTTTGTGTACTCTTTGTTGAAACGAAATGAATACCTCTTTTTTTTTATTTGGGTGCTCTCCAAATTCTACTGTGAGAGCTACGAGTTTCTAGCTTCACTTTGGAGATAATTTTTTAGACTTATATAGTTTAACCGCATTAACGAAGGATATTTACCAGGGATTTTGATTTTGGTGATTTTTTAGACTTTAGAGCATTCGGTTAAAAAAAATGCAAGGTGAAGCTTTGAGGAGACAGATTTGATTTGTAGATTATATTCTTCTATTTTCTAAATTTTGTCTTCCTCTATTACATTTTCTGCACAGAGTCGATTTGTAGAGCACAGTATTTTTTAGCATATTTATACTGCCTCTGTTACATTTTTTGTACAGTGTACACATGGTTACACATATTGATAAAGATTTTTTGTTTTACTATAAATGCTAACTATTTGATTCTTTCTAAAATCGATGGTCTCTAGTTCTATTCACAGACTGCCATTTACCCTAACAATGGCCACCAGACTAAGGGAACTTATGTTTCGGCCAGAGTTAAACCCAGGAAAATTAGTATGAGATGTTTAAATATTTCTGAATTTGATTGTATGATTTTTTCATATATGTTCGTTTACTGCAATCTATGAAGGCATCAAACTCGAGGTTTATATTTAGAAAAAAAAAACAAATTTATTCTAATACACACTATTATTTACTAGAAAAATAGGTGAGGCTTTCTTCCTTTTTGGACTTGGGTAAAGATTCACTAGTAGGTTTCTTATCGGCCTAGAACAATATTATCTTGATTTCTTTCAACTGAGGAATTGAGTTGTTAAATTTGTTCCTGTTGTTTTTTAGCCATTCTTTTTAATGTTGTATGTGTACTATTGGTTATGTATGTTTGATTTATTCAAGCCAATCTGTCACACAACACATCACATCTATACGGAAGATATTGTCATAAGATAGGTTATATGCCCATGTGTTTAAGGAAAGCTATATTCTTTGTCTTATGAATCCAAAGTTATTTACTAGGCTCTTTTACAAATTCATGCTCCATGAAGCCTTACACACTTGGTTCTCAATCTAATGAGTTCAAACTAATGTTTGAAATTTAATATTATTGAAACTTTTCTCCAATTCTTGGTTGCAATATATGCATCTTCTATCTTGGCTATATCAAATGCTAAAATGATAATTCACATTTATTTGAACCTTTTGATACTGTGTTTCTTTTATTGGTGTAGAGAGGAGACTTATAAATAGAAAGTGAGTAGCATGATCAGAGAAGACACTTCATAAAGTGATCTATGTGACTAGAGGAGATGTTACATATTTCAAATTTCAAAGATTATGGTTACAATTATGAATCTTTGTTTCAAAGTCTTTTATTTAGCTATATAAATTTGATGTGTATTTTGGATGTCTTAGCAGGTTAGCACTCCAATTTGGATAGAGGGAGAATACTTCACACTTGAAATCATTCACAATATAAAGAAAGTCTTTCCTAATATTTGAGAGGAAAATGAGAACTTTGAAAATGTTGAGCGCTCAGGAAGAGTAGTTGCTATTGTAACTATTGTAAATGCATAAAATATCTCATTGTAGAGAATGGATCACTGTCATTTAGGGTTTTTGTCTTTCTATTTGAGGACCATCTTCCTCATTTCTATGATCTTGAATTGTATAAAATCTTTGGGGATGACAACCCTTCCATGTAGCATAGATTTTTATATCTAATCTATGTAAAGTTGATGTTATCAATAAATAAACTTTTTGTGTACAAAATTTTATCCTCTTAAAGAATAGATCAAATGTGTTTTTCCCAATCTACTTTATGTTCTATATCAGCATTTAAAACAATATGAAACCATGGGTGAAAAAATAGAGATAGTTTCAATGTCATGCACTAGTATCCAAAGTATTACGAAGAAATTGAAATTCTAAAATGTTGGATTCATAAGATAGCGGTAATTTTTAATTTTATGCATCATCCTCAAAATATACAAATATGCACTCAAAACATACCTAGATGGTTATAAATCACCTACAGTATTAATAAGATTGGTATACTTTAACACAAAGTCTATGTAACAGGTAGGCAATAACATTTGTATTATTGACGAAAGATGTGCCATGAATTTTTTGGGTTCATCAACCAAATTAATGTCATCATCATATGAACAAGGGGTACATCATTAGAATATAGTGATGACACACTGTCCCCTGTTAGTTATTTCCAATGTTGGAAAACACACTATCCCCTGTTAGTTATTTCTAGACATCTTACATTCTAATGATGTCCCCTGTCCACTTTTCCTACACAGGAGACTGTGTTTTCCAACACTACAAACAATGTGAGCATTTTTTGTTCCAATCATATCAAGAAAGTGAAATGTCATTTTCACTATAACCAAAGAGTTGTTCTAAAATTTAAAGGTGGGCTTCATTACATAACTGACAAGGGACAATATGTTTTCCAACATTGTGTTTTCCAACAGGGAACAAATAAATGACAGTGTGTTTTCCAACAAGGAAATAACTAACAGGGGACAATGTGTTTTCCAACATTATTTGCAGTGTTGGAAAACACACTGTCCCTTGTGGAAATAATTGACAAGGGACAGTATGTTTTTTGAACACTGCAAATAATGTTGGAAAACACATTGTCCCCTGTTAGTTATTTCCAATTAGTTATTTCCCTGTTGGAAAACACACTCATTTTTTTTGTTCCCTGTTGGAAAACACAATGTCATTTTTTGTTCCCTATTGGAAAACACACTATCCCCTATTAGTTATTTCCAGTGTTGGAAAACACACTATCCCCTGTTGTCAAGGATAGTGTGTTTTTCAGTAGGGACTGTGTGTTTTCCAACATGGAACAAAAAAATGACAATGTGTTTTCCAACAAGGAAATAACTAATTGGAAATAACTAACAAGGGACAGTGTGTTTTCCAACATTATTTGTAGTGTTGGAAAACACACTGTCCCTTGTGGAAATAATTGACAAGAGACAGTGTGTTTTTCAAACACTGCAAATAATGTTGGAAAACACACTATCCCCTGTTAGTTATTTCCAATTAGTTATTTCCCTATTGGAAAACAAACTGTCATTTTTTTGTTCCCTGTTGGAAAACATAGTGTCATTTTTTTGTTCCTTGTTGGAAAACACACTATCCCCTGTTAGTTATTTCCAATGTTGGAAAACACACTATTCCCTGTTGTCAGGGACAATGTGTTTTCCAACACTGCAAATAATGTGAGCATTTTTGGAAAACAAACTGTCCCCTATTGGATAACACACTGTCCCCTGTTGGAAAACACACTATCCCTTGTTAGTTATTTCCAATGTTGTTCTAAAATTTGAAGGTGGACTTCATTACATAACTGACAAGTGATAGTGTGTTTTCCAACATTGCAAATTCATAAGGAAATAATTGACAAGGGATAGTGTGATTTCCAACACTGCAAATAATGTGAGCAGTTTTTTGTTCCAATCATATCAAGAAAGTGAAAAACACACTATCCCATGTCAAGGTATAGTTGGAAATGTCATTTTTACTATAACCAAAGAGTTATTCTAAAATTTGAAGGTGGACTTCATTACATAACTGAGAAGGGACAATGTGTTTTCCAATGCTGCAAATTCATAAGGAAATTAGTGACAAGGGACAATGTGTTTTCCAAAACTGCAAATAATGTGAGCATTTTTTTGTTCTGATCAAATGAAGAAAGTGAAATTCTAGTTTTATTGTACCAAATAGTTGTAGATGGAGAGTGAGAGACAGAGAGGGAGATGGACAGTGATAGAGAGACTTAAGACAAAGATGGAGAGTGAGAGACAGAGAGACCAGAGAGGGAGAGAGAGAAAGACCTGAGGAGATAGAGAGTGAGAGAGAGAGATTTGAGAGGGAGATAGGAAGTTGTAGGGTGGGAGGGATAGGAGGGAGCGAAAGAGGGAAGGAGAGATTGTGGCTTATGTAATAAGAGATTGTTGTATTTGGCATTTAGTATAACATTTTCTTCATTCTTAGATGCATATTAGCCTAAAATAAGGGAGACATGGAGAGGTAGGTAGAGAGAGGTAAGGTTGAATGAATAGAGGGAGAGGTAGGTAGAGAGAGTGAGGAAAAGATGCAACACAAATTTTTCCTCGTCTACATTGCTCTTACCTGTTAACACCCCCTACTATTCATTGTCACGTGATCTTCTAACATTTTTTCATATCTTTTACTAGAATCTTTAGATTAGTTGCTCCCTCATCAACCCTTAGGATAGAAACATCCCTTTCTTGGATAGAGTTTTCAATATTTTCAATACTTTTATGTAGCTTTGTAGCCACTTTTTTCTTAGCTTTGAGAGTGTCTTTACGATTAGAGAATGTAGATGTTTATTTTAACAAGTTCTTTACAAGACTTGTCTACCTTTTTAGATAATCCTTTCATATCTCCACCCAACTAATTCTCTTTTTTTGCACTTAGATCTGATTTTTCCTTTTCCTTGTTATCTATTTCCAATTGTATTTGTTCCACGGAATTCTTAAGTTCAAGAATTTTTGAGTTCATTTGTTCAAATCCACTTATAACATCATCTCTCACATTCTTTACTTGCACAAATTCATATGCAATACAAGACCTCTTGACTTTATCCACTTCAAATTTTAGAACAACTCTTTGGTACAATAAAAATGAAATTTCACTTTCTTCATTTGATTGGAACAAAAAATTCTCGCATTATTTGAAGTGATGGAAAACACGTTGTCCCCTGTTAGTTATTTTCTTATGAATTTTTTGTTTCGTACACACCAAGAATGTAATGAATTCCACCTTCAATTTTTAGAACAACTATTTGGTACAATAAAAATGGCATTTCACTTTCTTCATATGATTGAAACAAAAAAATGCTCACATTATTTGTAATGTTGAAAAACACACTGTCTCCGATCAGTTATTTCCTTATGAAAAGTTTTTATTCCATACACATCAAGAATGTAATGAAGTCCATCTTCAAATTTTAGAACTCTTTGGTATAGTGTTTTTTCCAACATTATTTACAGTGTTGGAAAACACACTATCCCTTGTGGAAATAATTGACAAGGGACAGTGTGTTTTCCAACATTGCAAATAATGTTGGAAAACACACTGTCCCGTATTAGTTATTTCCAATTAGTTATTTCCCTATTGGAAAACACACAGTGTCATTTTTTGGTTCCTTGTTGGAAAACACATTGTCCCCTGTTAGTTATTTCCAATGTTGGAAAACACACTATCCCCTGTTGGAAAACACATTGTCCCCTATTGGAAAACACACTATCCCTTGTTGGAAAACACATTGTCCCCTGTTAGTTATTTCCAATGTTGGAAAACACACTGTCCCCTATTGGAAAACACACTATCCCCTGTTAGTTATTTTCAATGTTGGAAAACTCACTGTCCCCTATTGGAAAACACATTGTCCCCTGTTGGAAAACACACTATTGCTTGTTAGTTATTTCCAATGGAAAACACACTATCCCCTATTGGAAAACACACTGTCCCTTGATGATAAGAGTTACCAAAAAGGTATACTCCTTTAGAATTATAATTTAATTTCCCTCTACCTTGTAGTAATGATTTCAATGGTATTTGGTGAAAATTCTATAGGAGAGTAATTAAATCATGCAAATCATGGACACATCAAGGGATTTCAATGGTATTGGGTGAAAATTTTATTTAGTTTTGAATATCATTTTTGTCTTACATAGATGGTTTATTAATATGGCTAGTAATTAAATTAATTTTAATATTATTTTTGTTCAAGAATCTTTGAGTTCATTTGTTCAACTCCACTTATCGAATCATCTCTCTTTTCTTGCACAATTTCATATGTAGTACAAAACCTCTTGAATTTATCCACTTTTATATTTCCATTTTCCCATTACACATACTACACACACCTTCCTCAACTTCTCAAGAGTGGGAAGAATCTCTTCAATCAATACATTATATATTTCATTCAATTTCTTCATTATAAGGTCTTTGAACACCATATTTATGTTTCTCTTTGGATTAATCCATCATCATCATTGCATAAATCCATTAGGTTAAACCTTAAACCCTAAACCTAATATACATCATCATTGTATTAATCCATTAGGTTCATTTGAGGCTAATATAAATTTATTAATCTAAGCATTTTTCATCCATCGCAATCCTTTCATTATCCATGCATCTTTCCATCCCAATCATTAAATATCTCCCAACCCATTAACCTTCAATCTCCCCATGCTTATATTCCTATCCACCATCCATCAATCTTACAACCTCGTCCAATCATTCCATAATCCCTTGTCATTGGTACCTAGCTATAGGCTACTCCTACAAGAAATTTAATTCCATCTATCTTATTATTGCATCAATCCTTCCAATCTAAAATTGTAATAAAATCATAATCCATACAATTCGATTATGCAATCTACAAGAAATCATCCAATAACATATTACATAAAGGCTCCATTTGATATGGCCTCTTAAATGCTTGATTGACTATTATGAATGGCATGTGGATTTGTCTTTAAACCAACATAGCCTTGGTATAGTTGGATGATTTTTAATAGAAAAATGGTACCACATACCTACTAGAAAATGTTTCGATGATAATGAAGGGTAAGGGTTATATTTGCAGACTCTTGTTGTGGGGGATGATGCAATTCAAGGATCAAAGGGTATAGTAGCAATTGTCCTAGATGATAAGATTTTTTGAACTTAAGAATTCCATGGAACAAAACAATTGGAAATAGATGATAAGGAAAAGGTAAAATGAGATCTAAGTATAGAAAAATAGAATTAGTTAGGTGGAGACATGAAAGTATTATCTGAAAAGGTAGACAAGTATATTATAATTGTTACTATATGGGATTCTTATTGAATACAACCCATGTATAATATAATTGTTACTATATGGTTTTTCATCATGTTTATTTCAATTGTTCTTAATATTTTTTTTAGGATTAAAATTATAATTCTACCTTATTGGTTGTAACATATTTGTGGTAATTTATCAAAAATAAAAGATCTAATTATATCTCCAATATTTAAAATTTACATAAAGTTATAAGTTTATCACATGATTTTGGATTGAGTGGTAGGGATCTTCATATATTTCTTTGATACAAAATAAAATCATTTAAATTAGATACCATCCCCATCTTTGTCCTTCCCTCTTTCTCTCCCTCACATCATATACCACTTCATATCTCTCTCTCTCTCTCTCTCTCTCTCTCTCTCTCTCTCTCTCTCTCTCTCTCTCTCTCTCTCTCTCTCTTCCTCTATTATGATTCCATAGCCTTGGGGATCCCAAAATGATAACAAGTACCTTATGTTATTTCTACAATTGCAAAAATCTTATATGGACTTGGATATTCTAAAATTTTCAATTTTAACTTATCAACCATCTCTTTTGGTGCTAAAAAATATTTACTACCATTGTTTGAATTTATAACACTTATATTTAGTCTTGTATATATTTCTAAAGAGACTTCTCCTTTGTACTAGTTTTTTATCAATACCATCACTGTTTAAAAAAAATCTAGTTGCTCTATCACTTTCTTCTTTAATAAATCATAGCTTTTATAAGGCATTTGAATATTTCAAACTCTCATCACATGCTTTATAAACACATTTCTTATTTTAGAGATTATGAATGTAATGAAAGGAACTTTTAAAATTTACCAAACTGTTACTTAAAAGTAAAAATTATGTTTAATTTCCTCATATGAATTTTTCCAAAGAAAATGGAGAATTGGTAGAAGGCCTGAAAGGTTGCACAAGAGTTACAATGGTTATCTATCTCATTTACTTTGGTCTACTTCTTTTCAAGTGTTTTCAAAGAAAGAGGCAAGGATGGAGATAGAGAGGGTTAGAGGAGATGGGAGGGTAGGTAGAGAGAGGTTGTGTGTGTGAGGGAGAGAGAGGGGGAAGGAGGGAGATAGGGAGTGGTAGAGTGGGAGGGATAGAAGGACCCAAAATGGACTTAGTAGGAGGGGGAGATATACTGGTGTATTATGGGACATAGGGACCCAAAAAAACTATAAGGGTCTTTGTATGGATTAAAGTAGTCAATTTGGTTAGTTTTATAAACTCATAACTTTATGTAAATTTCAAATGTTGGTAGAAAGAGATATAGATATAGGGTAGAACCACTATATAATAGTCTCAAGATACTTCCTCTAGTTTAACCATATAGCTTATTATATTATCCATATTTCTATGTATTTATATACCAAGGATGCGTCTTATATCTCCTACATATTTCATCTCAAACCTATAATCCAACTAAAACTTGAGTTCTCTAATCAATTCTCTCTATGTACCTCTCCCTCTATTCCTTCAACCTTACCTCTCTCTACCTACCTCCCCCTACCTCTATAATTCTCTCTATATCTCATCTCTCACCATCCCTTGAGAGAGAGAGGAGGGGAGGAAGAGGTGGAGAGAGAGGGGTAGGTAGAGTGAGGGAGATATGGGGTATGAGGGATATAGGGAGGGAGAGAGAGGAAAGGAGGCAATGAATGATAAAGGGAGGGGTAGGTGGAAAGAGAGAGAGAGGGGAAAGAGGGACAAAGGGAATTCTTAATTTCAAAAATATTTGAGTTCATTTGTTCAACCCACTTATAGCATCATCTCTAACTTTATTTTCTTGCACAAATTCATATCCAATACAAAACCTCTTGACTTTATCCACTTCATGCATTACCATTTACCCATTGCACATATTACACATGCACCTTCCTCAACTTCTTAAGAGAGAGAATAATCTCTTTAGTCAATACCTATCTATCTTATTCACTTTGGTCTGCTTCTTTTCAAGTATTTTTAGAGTATGTGCAATGGGAAAATGGAAAAGTAGAACTAGAGCAACAAGTACTAGAATGTATGAAATGAAAAAGGAATATTTTCTAATAACACTTGAAAAGAAGCATACCTAAGTGAATGAGATAGATAATTTAATGAATGAATAAATTATTTATGTTCTTGAGAAGTTGAGGGAGGAGCCTGCGTAGTATGTGCAATGGATAAATAGCAATGTAGAAGTGGATAAAATCAAGAGGTTTTGTATTACATGTGAATTTTTGGAAGCAAAGGAAGTGATAGATGATGCTATAAGTGGATTTGAACAAATGAACTCAAAGATTATTGAACTTAAGAATTCCATGGAACAAATACAATTGGAAATAAAGACAAGGAAAATGAAAAATCAGATCTAAGTGCAAAAAAGAAAATCAATTCCAAGTGGAGACATGAAAGTATTATCTGAAAAGGTAGACAATTCTTGTAAAGAACTTGTTAAAAGAAACATATACATTCTCTAATCAAAAATAAACTCTCAAAGCTAATAAAAAAGTAGCTATAGAGCTACATAAAAGCATTCAAGACATTGAAAACTCTATCCAAGAAATGGATGTTGCTATCCTAAGCGTTGATGAGGTATATCATGGGGTTTGCATCATATATTTCTATACACATCTTTATGAAAATATGGTTATGGGGTAGGATGGTATATGTTATATGGTATGATAGAGGAGGGGGGTGAAAATGGTTTGATCATGTTTCATAACACCCAGTGTTTTCCAACCTTCAATTATTGTGATGAAAACCTTTTCTTATTTAGAGAGTATGAATGTGATTGAATGAGGTAGATAATGTATTGATTGAAGATATTCTTCCTATTCTTGAGAAGTTGAGGAACGTGCATGTGCAGTATATACAATGGGAAAAAGGTAATGCAAAAGTGGATAAACTGAGTATTGCATAATTTGTGCAAGCAAAGAAAGTGAGAGATGATTCTATAAGTGGAGTTGAACGAATGAAGTCAAAGATTCTTGAACTTAAAAATTCCATGGAACAAATACAAATGAAAACCAATGATAAGGAAAATTAGAAATAAGATCTAAGTGCAAAAGAAGAGAATCAATTGGGTGGAGACATGAAAGTCTTATCTAAAAAGGTAGAAAAGTCTTGTAAAAAACTTGTTAAAAGAAAAATCTTCATTCTCTAATCATAGAGACACTCTCAAATGAGCAAAAAGTGGCTAGAAAGCTACTTAAAATTATTCAATACATTGAGAAATATATCCAAGAAAGGTATATTGTTATCCTAAGTGTTGTTATCCCCCTACTGTACCAAAGAGTTATTCTAAAATTTGAATGTGGACAAGTGAAGAAGGCTCTTTTTTACCATGTAGTTTATGCAATCATCATAATTAATCATTAATAATTTTCCTAAAATGTGTTTATAAGGCATGTGGATGAGAGTTTTAAATATTCAAATCCCTCTCTCTATCCCCCTGTATCCCTCCCACTCTCCATATCTCCCTCTATCCCTCTCTCTATCTCTCTGTATCCCTCTGTATTGAGAACTTATATCCCTCCCACCCTACCACTCCCTATATCCCCCTTCTCTCTCTCTCTCTCTCTCTCTCTCTCTCTCTCTCTCTCTCTCTCTAGAGTATGTTTCTTTTTTTCCTTCATCATAATTTTATTTATTTTTTTCCTTTGTACTAGTTATTTATCAATACCATCATTGTTTAACAAAACTCTTTTCATGATCAATGACTCAAATCTCCAATTGTATTTGTTCCATGGAATTCTTAAGTTCAAGAATCTTTGAGTTCATTTGTTCAAATCCACTTATAGCATCATCTCTCACATTCTTTACTTGCACAAATTCATATGCAATACAAAACCTCTTGACTTTATCCACTTCAAATTTTAGAACAACTCTTTGGTACAATAAAAATTAAATTTCACTTTCTTCATTTGATTGGAACAAAAAAATCTTGCATTATTTGAAGTGTTGGAAAACACGTCCCCTGTCAGTTATTTTCTTATGATTTTTTTTGTTTTGTACGCACCAAGAATGTAATGAAGTCCACCTTCAATTTTTAGAACAACTATTTGGTACAATAAAAATGGCATTTCACTTTCTTCATATGATTGAAACAAAAAAATGCTCACATTATTTGCAGTGTTGAAAAACACACTACCTCCGATCAGTTATTTCCTTATGAAAAGTTTTTATTTCGTACACATCAAGAATGTAATGAAGTCCATATTCAAATTTTATAAGAACTCTTTGGTACCCTACCACCCCCTATCTCCCTCCTTCCCTCTCTCCCTCACACACACCCTTACCTCTCTTCCTACAAAGGCCCCTCTTTCCCTCTCTCTCCCTCCCTTTCTATCTCTGTCTCCACTCACCCTCTCCCTCTCTACCTACCTTCCCCCTAATCCATCCCATCCCACCTCTCTTTCTAGTTCCTTTATGTATTTAACATGGTCTACAATGTCTACAAAAATTAAAAAAATCATGGCTCATAGTCATAAATAATGGATGTTGGTAAACCAAAATTGACCCAAAAATGAGTGAAGAAAAGACACAAGACATTTATCATGGTAAGATATTTATGCATGTGATATGATGGACATCGTGGAGAACCCATCAACCATAATTCTTATTTACTCATGTTGGTGATTTTTTGTAGGTATTATGTTCAATAAATCCATGCTAATGGATTCTTATGGTTATGTTAGAATTTCAAGAGTGGTATAGATTCCAAGCTTCCTATTTTTAGGGATGGATGATTTGATAAACTATTTGAATGTCATAAACTATTTTTTGAAGACCTAGATTTGAAAGTAGTTATGACTAGATCATAATAGAGGGAGGGAGAGAGAGATAGAGAGAGAGGGAAGGAGGTAGATAGGAAGTGGTAGGGTGGGAGGGATAGGAGGGAGAGAAATATGGAAGGAGAGAGATAGGGATAGGTATAGAGAGTGGTAGGGTGGGAGGGATAGAGGGAAGGAGGGAGATAGGGAGTGGTAGCATGGGAGGGATAGGTATAGAGAGAGTTAGGGAGGGAGGAAAGGAGGGGTAGGGATTTCATAGGGTATCCTTCATAGTACACACTTCACACTATACATGTTGCTTGATATAAGAAATTGGTCAATGTCAACAACCAACATTTTCTCATTATGCAAAAAAATACCAAAGTGTGTGTTGCTTAATATAAGAAATTGCTTCATATAATTATTAGGGATTTCATAAGGTATCCTTCATAGCAGGTAGTAAAATGTATGAAATGAAAAAGGAATCTACTCTAAAAGCACTTGAAAAGAAGAATACCAAAGTTAATGAGATAAATAATGTATTGACTAAAGAGATTATTCCTAGTCTTGAGAAGTTGAGGAAGGAGCTTGTGCACTATGTGTAATGGGAAAATGGAAATGTAGAACTAGAGGCAACATGTACTAGAATGTATGAAATAAAAAAGGAATCTTCTCAAAAAACACTTGAAAAGAAGTAAACCAAAGTGAATGAGATAGATAATGTATTGATTGAAGGAGGGAGATAAGGAGTGGTAGGGTGAGATAGATAGAGGGAGGGAAAGAAAGATGGAAGGAGGGAGATAGAGAAAGGTAGGGTAGGAGAGGTATTCACAGAGTTATGGAGAGAGGTAGGGCTAGGTGGAGAGAGGTTGTGTGTGTGTGAGGGAGAGAGGGAGGGAGAGAAAGAGGCAAGGAGGGAGATAGAGAGAGGTAGGGAGATAGTTAAGGAGAGAGGGAGGGGTAGGTGGTGAGAGGTTGTGTGTGTGAGGGAGAGAGAGGAGAAATGAGGGAGATAGGGAGTGGTAAGGTGGGAGGGATAGAAGTACATATAGAGAGGGTGGGAGAGGTATGTATAGAGATAGTTAGAAAGAGAGGAGGGAGGGAGGAAGGGCGAGATCGTGGGAGGGGTAGGTGGAGAGAGGTTGTGTGTGCATTAGGGAGAGAGAGAGAGAACTTGAGATAGGGAGAGAGAGAGAGAGATAGAGACCTGAGAGAGAGAGGGAGTGGGAGAGACCTGAGCGAGAGAGAGAGAGCAATTGATCTAAAGCTTCAAGTAAAAGATATGAAGGAAGGAAGGATTAACGTTTCTATTTATCCATTGCACATAGTGCACATGCTCCTTCATGAACTTCTCAAGAGTAGGAAGGATCTCTCTAGTCAATATATTATCTAACTTTTTTTTTCATATCTTTTACTTGAATCTTTAGATCAGCTGCTCCCTCATCAATCCTTAGGATAGAGACATCCCTTTCTTGGATAGAGTTTTCAATGTCTTGAATAATTTTATGTAGCTTTGTAGCCACCTTTTTCTCAGCTTTGAGAGTGTCTTTACGATTAGAGAATTTAGATGTTTCTTTATCAAGTTCTTTACAAGAATTTTCTACCTTTTTAGATAAGACTTTCATGTCTCCACCCAATTGATTCTCTTTTTTTGCACGTAGATATGATTTTTCCTTTTCCTTGTCATCTATATCAAATTGTATTTGTTCCATGGAATTCTTAAGTTCAAGAATCTTTGACCTCATTTGTTTAACTCCACTTATAGCATCATCTCTCACATTATTTACGCACAAATTCATATGCAATGAAAAACCTCTTGACTTTATCCACTTCTACATTGCCATTTTCCCACTGCACATACTGCATATGCACCTTCCTCAACTTCTCAAGAGTGGGAAGAATCTCTTCAGTCAATGCACTATCTATCTCATTCACTTTGGTTTGCTTCTTCAAATTCCTTTTCCATTTCAACTTCTCAAGAGAAGGAAGAATCTCCTAAGTCAATACATTATGTGTTAAATCATTCTTCCAAACCATTTTTCACCATCCCCCTCCATTATACTAGCCCAAAAATGTTATCCCTATCCCTATCCAAAAACATTATCCCTATCCCTCCTTGATGCTATAAATCCAATTTGGGTGCCTATGTCCCATAATCCACCATCACATCTCCCCCTCCTACTAAGTATAAGATATTAATTTTTTTTGTTTCCATACCATTTCCCATTTATAATTATTACTATATAATTTGTTATCATGTTTATATCAAATATTCTTAATATTTTTTTGTAGGATTAAAATTCTAGTTCTAGGGTGGAAGAGCTATGTATAGAGAGAGTGAGAGAGGGAAGGAGGGGGCGAGGGATAGGCAGAGAGAGGTTATGTGTGTAAATGGGAGAGAGAGAGAGGGGGGGGTTGTGTGGGAAGGAAGGAGAGATAGAGGGAAGGAGGGAGATATGGAGAGGTAGGTAGAGAGAGGTAAGGTAAAAATAATAGAGGTAGGTAGAGATAGGGATCTATGTAGGGTGGGAGAGGTAGAGAGAGGTGGTGTGTGAGAGAGAGACAGAGGAGGGGAGGGAGAGGTAGAGAGAGAGGGGTAGGTAGAGTGAGGGAGATGTGGGGTGGGAGGGATGGAGGGAGGGAGAGAGAGGGAAGGAGGGAGTGAGAGATAAAGGGAGGGGTAGGTGGAAAGAGAGGGGGGAGAAAGAGGGACAAAGGGAGGAGAGAAAGGTTAGGAGGGATGGTGGGAGATGAGAGATACAGAGAAGTATAGAGGTATGGGGGGAGGGAGAGGTCTAGAGAGGTGGCATGGGAGAGATAAAGGGAGAGAGAGGAAATGAGAGAGATATGGGGAGGTAGGTAGAGAGAGTGAGGGGAATAACATGCAATAGAACCTTGTACCTAGGTTCCAATTACCTCCCTCTTTCTCTCCCTCCCTCTATCCCACTTACTATCCCTTGTTAGTAGGTAGAGAGAGTGAGGGAGAGAAAGAGGGAGATAATTGGGATAGTAGGTCCAATGATCTTGGAGTGGGGAATAAGATGTACTAGAACCTTGTACCTAGCCTTTAGTTCTTAGGAGAGGTGATAATTTCATGAAATAATTGGTTGCATTAATGAGATATGATTCCATATGAAAATCCCCTCCATTTTTATCCTTTACAAATTATTTATTAAGAGTTACAAAAAAAAAGATTTCAATATAGTTTGGAAGAACTTATTTCTCTAAATTAATGTGTAACTAGAGGACCCTATCTCCAATAAAATGGGTGTAATACTTGTCACAAAACAATGTACACATTAATCCAAGATGTCTTTAAAATATCTAAAAAAGATGTTAATTGAGTACTTTTTCAACCTACTATGCTAAGGCACATCCACCTTATCTCTTGATATCATCATACAAGTGAAGCTTCCTTTTATTCCATTAGATCAAAAATAATATGGTTGAATAGCTACAAGAATCATTTCCATCCAAAATAAAGCTTTTGGATTCAAGATTATTTGGCTAATGAGATGGGAGATATGTAATTATTAGGATGGAAAGATGCATGGATAATGAAAGGACTATGACAAATGAAAGATGCTTAGATTAATAAATTTATATTAGCCTAAAATGAACCTAATGGATTAATGCAATGGTGATGGATGTTAGGTTTAGGGTTTAAGGTTCAACCTAATGGATTAATGCAATGATGATGACGAATAAATCCAAAGAGAGAAATAAAGATGGTGTTGAAAGGCCTTATAATGAAGAAATTGAAGAAAGAGGAAGTAATAGTTCATAATGAAATAAAAGAATAGATGAATATTATATAGATGGAGGATGATACAATAGCTAAGAGGTTGACTTAAGGGGTCCTAAGAGGATGACTTAATGGGAGTTAAGATAATTACTTTAGGGGATGCAAGAGGATGGATTTAGGGTAGCTAACATAATGACTCAAGGGGTCCTAAGAGGATGGCTTAAGGGGAGTTAAGAGAGTGACTTAAGGGGATGCAAGAGGATGAATTTAGGGTAGCTAAGAAAATGAATTAAGGGATCCTAAGAGGATGGCTTAAGGGGAGATACAAGATCCTTGACTCAAATTATGTGTCACACGAGAAAATTAGTTCTATAAATAGTAGATGGCTTAAAAGGGTACATAATTTCAAATAAGGGGTATAGAATATTTGGATTGTAAACTATAAGGGTCTTTGTATGCATTAAAGTAGTCACCATGTATGTTGTATCAAAAAATTGATCCATATGCATTAGAATTGGGTTTTCCAAGGAATTGAGATGAGTTAATCATAGTTTTACATATTGATGATATCTTAATCATTAGGAATAATGAAGTGTTCATTAGAAAACTCAAGGTTTAGTTGGATTATTGGTTTGAGATGAAAGATGTAGGTGCTATAAGATTCATTCTTGGTATATAAATACATAGAAATATAAATAATAAGAAATTATGGTTAAACTAGAGGAAGTATATTGAGACTATGGTTAGTCACTCCTCAACTCAATTTGATTAGTTTTATGTATCCCCAAAATACAACTCCTCCTCGTACTCTCCAATGTTTAAATTTGAACATGTAAAATGAAATGATGGACAACTGACATTGTGTTTTCCATTATGCAAATATTTTGTGTAGGTACTAGAATGTATGAAATGCAAAAGGAATCTGCTCTAAAAAACACTTGAAAAGATTCAAACCAAAGTGAATGAGATCAATAATGTATTGGTTGCAGGCTTCATAAACCATCTACTCATTTAACCCATTGTGTTTTCCAACATGCAATTATATCTTGCATTTATTTTTCGAACATATGAAGAAATTGAAACACAATTTTTACTCTAAATAAGACTTGTTATAAATTTTGAAGGTGAATTTCATTACATTCTTACTCTTTTGTAAAATTGCAGGTTGGAAAACATTGTGTGTTATGAAACATGCAACCCATGTACTATTGTAAAACCCTCTACATGTAAATTCCCTATTGGTTAGTTAGCCCTCATCTCAATTTCGTTAGTTTTGTGTATTCCCCACCTATAAATCCTCCCCGACCTCTTTTCCCTTGAGCTTTGAACAAGCACAATAAACTAACTGATAACTAACATTGTGTTTTCCAACCTCCAATTATATTTTTCATTTATTTTTCAATCATATGAAGAAAATGAAATACAATTTTCACTCTAACTAATAGTTGTGGTAAATTTCATTACATTATTACTTTGTAAATAACAAAACTTTTTTATTACATTCATAATGTTATGTAAAACAACAGGTTGGAAAACACTGGGTGTTATGAAACTTGCAACCCACATGTTGTTTTAAAATTGTAAACACACAACAACCCAATTGGTTAGTTACCCATCTCCTCAATTTGGTTAGTTTTATGTATCCCCAAAATGCAACTCCTTCTCGTGCTCCCACCATTAAGCTTTGAACATCCAAAATGAAGTAACATAAAACCCACACTGTGTTTTCCTACATGCAATTATTTTGTGCATTTATTTTTCAATCATATGAATAAATTGAAACACAATTTTACTGTATCTAACAATTGTTATAAATTTTGAAGGCACCTTACATTACATTCTTATTGTCTAAATAAAAAATGTTTTAATTACATCCAACTGTTTTGTAAAATTGTAGGTTACAATACATTGGATGTTATAAAAGAGAATAGTATGAAAAAAAACCAGACCATTCAAATCACAACAAGCAGTAAAAACTACCTACTACATAACACTTGTTAACATGTAAAATATCTAAGTTATTGTATTTGCTGATTTGCACATTTGCACATAAAACATGTCTCCCCCAAATTGGAACAAATAGAAAAGCTCTTGTCAAGGGATCAAGTTTACTATTTGTCTCATTATATAATTACGCTCACATGATCGTTCAACCATCACACATTCACGGACATTGATGTCAACTTAACGTTATACAGAGACTCTCGACAAATACTAACCAAGTGCAGTCCCATTATTGTACCACTTTCACGGGCATTCATTGAACGTCGTACAAATTGGCAATGGCTATATAGGCAACAGAATGCACCGCACGATCCTCATACGTCAACATGTCAGAGATGGAGGATTTCCTCAATTTTCTCGCCTTAAACTCCGTGCAAACGACTTTGTCCTTATTCTTATATTTTGCCTTGGGTTTTGTATAAAATTTAAATGAAATTTATTTTAAAAATAAGATTATATTTTATTTTATTTTATTTTTTATTAAATATATATTATATTTATTATTATTATTTTAATTTCAATATTTAATCATAATTTTAAAATTATAAAAATATTTTAAATATTAATAAAATTAATAAAAAATTAAAATTTTATTTTAATGTAAATATTAAGTATAAAAAATATTTAAATTTTTAAAAATGTTTCTATTAAATTAATTTAAATATTTAAATTTTCATATCTTTAATATATATTAATACTAAAAAAAAATTGATAAAAATAAGTTTAATATTTAATATTTAATATTTAGTATAAAAAATATTTAAATTTTTAAAAAAGTTTAAATTTAAAGATTTACCTAACTCATTTTAAACTTATAAATCTTTAAATTTTAAACTTAGGTAAAAGTTTACATTTAAAGATTAAAATTTAAAATTTACCTAAGTTTAAAATGAGTTTTTTTTTTTAAAAAAAGAGGGTAAAAATTTATTGAATTAGAAAAGCATTACAAAGGAGAAGAAAACTCCCAACAAAAGCACCAAAACAACACCAAATTAAGATACACCTAAGAAGCACCTCATATCTTCCATAACCAAATCTTCAAGAACCAAAGCCAAATCTTCAGGGAGGTTGTCCCAATCCGCCACATTCCAAGTCCCCATCTGCTCAGAAGCCCACCTAGCCAAGCCATCAGCCACCTTATTCCACTCCCGAGGGACATGACAAAAAACAATAGAGTCTAAGGTAGTTCCCAAAGCAACAATTTGCTTGACCACCACTGCCAACCACCAATTCACCTCCTCAAACCGCCTCTTATTTAAAAGGTCAATAACAACCTGAGAATCAGATTCACAAACAATCATTCTCCATCCCAGAGCACAAGCCCATTCCAAAGCCAGGAGAATAGCAGTGGCCTCCATGAGGTTATTAGTATGCTGACCTCTATAAATAGAGAAGAAAAACACCACCACTCCTGAGCCATCTCTACCAATGCCACCAACACCAGCATGCCCAAGATTTCCTCTAGAAGAGCCATCAGTATTAATTTTTAACTCCCCCAGAGCAGGGGGACACCAGTGACTAGCCCGACTAACCTTCTCCCTCCCACGACCATGGCGAATAGTCCTCACAATTCCTTTCCCCCCTAGGGATAGCCTCAAAGCACTAGCAACTCCAAAATCACCAAGATCCATAGGAACAGACAAATCGCACTTAGCTGTCAAAGTTTCCTGAAGACCCCCCAAAATTCTCAACCAAAGCTGACCAATTAGTAGCTTTCTATCCAAAAAAATTCTTCGATTGCGTTCCAACAAAATATGCCAAATTATCAGACTAGGGCCAATAACCCAAGCAATTAAAAGAAAAGAAGTCCTAACCAAAGGAGACCCTTGACTTTCCCAAAATTCCTTCAAAGAGAAAACATGTCTACACGGCATATGCCACAGATTCCACCAAAAGTGCCAAATGGCTTTCGCAAAGAAGCACTGAAAGAAAAGATGAGAAATACACTCTTCATTTCTAGAACACATAACACACATAGAAGGTCCCTGGAAACCATGCTTGCAGAGATTCTCCCAGGTAAGACATTTTCCTTGCACCACTAGCCAAGAAAAGAAATTGCACTTAGGCCATGCAAACTTATTCCAAACCTTCTTCCACCAAGAGATCTCAGTACTCCCAAATAATTGCTTATCAAGGACTACATAACCTGAAGCAACAGAGAATCTTCCTTTTGGATCAGAGTCCCAAGCCAACACATCACGCCTAGAGAGGGAACTACAAGCACGTCTAGACAAAATCCCTACAAGCTCCTGACGGTCCTCAACTGTGCCATTAGGAGGCCATTTCCTTGGGTCCTTCCACCTAAAAACAATAGCCTGCCCCAATGTTTGATGAGATTTAAAATCAGCCACGTGACAAAAACCAGCATCAGTGAAGAGTTGACACAAATTTTGCAAATGAGGATGTGAAGCCAAAATGGGAGGATATCCATCCCAAGAATCATGCCAGAAAAGAGCTTCCTTACCCTCATTACAATCCAAAACAACCCCTGTTTGACCAACTTGGCACCCCTTTTAAGAGTGCACCAAATCATAGAACCCTTCCCTTCTAGGCTAAAGCGAGCCACATCAGCACTCTCGACCTCACCAAGATACTTTGAGGTAAGGATTTTTTCCCACAACTGATTTTGCTGAGAGCACCACCGCCAATATAGTTTTATAGTTAGAGCTTGCCCATTCAAGTCAGTCTTGCATAGCCCCAACCTGCCTTCCTGCTTCGGTCTACAGATGACATCCCATTTAACCAAGCTTCACTTTCTATGAAGAAGGTTGCCTGTCCAAAGGAAGTGCCTAAACAACTTTTCAAAATCTTTGATAAAACTAGAAGGTACCGAGAGAACAAAGCATCTGTATATAGGAAGATCTTGTACCATAGACTTTAGCAGAGTCACTCTACCAGCAGAAGAGAGCCACCTGCAAGTCCAATGACTGATTAGATTCCAAAACTTGTCCATAATCCCCTTCCAAAACATTTTAGGAAGCAAGTGAACCGCAAGCGAGATGCCAAGATAAACAAAAGGAAGAGTACCAATCTGGAAACGAAGAATACCAGCAATCCTCCTTTGAATAATCTTTGGAGTATTAAAGAAGTAAATAAAGGACTTACCTTCATTGATTCGTTGATCTGAAACAACCAAGTAACAATCTAGAGTGCTACGCTATCTGACAGCTTCCTCAACCTTGGCACGACCCATGAGAGAAGTATCATCCACAAACTGCAGATGAGACTGAGAGGGAATGTTATTTCCCCAGCTCCACCCCTGTATCAAGCCACACTCCACACAAGATCTTATAAACCTCCCTAGGCCTTCCACAAGCAAAATAAACAAATAGGGAGACACGGGATCTCCCTGTCTGAGCCCCCTAGAAGCCTTGAACAACTCAGAGGGTTCACCATTAACCAACACAAAGAAGGATGATGAAGTGACACAACTCCTGACCCACTCAATCCAATCACCAGCAAAACCAAATGCTTCCAGAAGCTTGAACAAGAAGGCCCATTTAACACGATCATAAGCTTTAGCCATGTCCAACTTGATGAACATGGCTTTCTCTTTAGAGTTTGCCATAGAATGAATGGTCTCAGCAACAATAATGACACCATCCAAAATTTGTCTACCAGCAACAAAACCCCCTTGTTCTTCTGAGATTAGTCTGCCTAACCAAGGTTTCAGCCGCTCAACAATCAGCTTTGTAATAATTTTATACACCACATTACACAAAGCAATGGGCCTAAAATTATCCAAAGCATTAGCCCCCACCTTCTTTGGTATGAGGGTTAAAAAAGTAGCATTCATAGATCTTAACATTTGTTTGTTCAATAGAGATTCTTGAACAACCGCCAGAAGGTCCAATTTAATCACTTCCCAAAACTCCTGGAAGAATTTAGCTGGAAACCCATCAAGCCCTGGGGCTTTTCCTCTTTTCATCTGAAAAACAACTGCTTCAAGCTCAGATAAAGGGATAGGATGGAGCAAAGATTCATTCATTTCTCTAGTAACCAAAGTCGGTATGCTACCCAGGATCAAAGCTTCATCCTCCTCCGCAAGAGGGGAGTCCTCAGACAACAACGCAGAGAAGAAACGGATAGACTCAGTAGAAATAGATGCGGAAGATGAAAAAATCTCTCCATTCTCTGACACTAAAAAGGAGATAACATTACCTTGCTTTCTATCCTTCACAGAGTTGTGGAAGAAGGAAGTATTCCTGTCTCCAGCCTGGAGCCACTCAATTCTGGATTTATGTTTCCAAAAAATCTCCTCCCTTAAGTTCCATTCTTCCACATCCTTCACCGCAACAGCTTCAAGCAATCCAAGCTCCTCTATGAAACCTTGGTCTTGAATCTGCCGGGTAATTGAATCCAATTGAGACTAAGCATTTTTCTTTTCTTGGAAGAGATTACCAAAGTGTTGCCTATTCCAACGCTTCAACTTATACTTCACAAACTGGAGCTGCTTCGAGAAGGAGTACATAGCAGTCCCATGTGTCGGCTTCCCAAAACTCCACCATCCAAGAACTAAGTCATGAAGAGAATCATCCCTGAGCCACATAAGCTAAAACTTAAAAGACTAGTTTATACCTTGTCGGGGTAATGCAGCAGTAAGTTTGATTGGCCAATGATCAGAACCCCTGCCATCCAAAATCTCAGAGCTAGTCACCCACCTATCCCCCATCCAAAAACTAGAAACCAGGAATCTATCTAATCTTTTAGAAATAGCCGCTTCCCCACATCTTCTATTACTCCAAGTAAATAACCCATTACCCAGCTTGATGTCAACCAGGTTCAAGAGTGCAATATTATCCTTCAAGAGCGTCGAAGCAGAATCCAGACGGACATTACCACCCCTCTTCTCCTCTAAAGATGTGACGGCATTAAGATCCCCAGCCAGAATCCAAGGAAGGTATGGCTCCAATGACCTCACATATCGCACATGATCCCACAACAAAACCTTACCCTGAAAGTCAGTCGGTGCATACAAGTTCAAGAAGAGAACTCTCTCCCCTGACTCAAGATGAGAAGCAACACAAGAAATTGAACCTCTACAAGAGAACCACCAATAGGTCTGACTCTGCGTGGATCCCACAAACAAGCCACCCCACTAGAATTACCAGACGCCCCAACACATTGGCATTGACCTCGACCCAAAATCTTAGAAGCCACTGCCAACATACTATCAACAGACAACTTAGTTTCCTGTAAGAAAACCACATCAGGAGAATGAGACCAAATCAAATCTCGAATAGCCTTTTGTCTAGGGATGCTATTCATACCCCACACATTCCAAGAAAGCACAATTATCGAGGAGGCTTGGAGAAGTGAGTATCAATAGTCTTCACCGAACCTGACTCTACCAGCGTCTCACTAGTTAGCTTGACTTTTTCCTGATCCTTCTTTCTACCCACCTTAAGAGGTTTCTCAAGAGCCCCTTGAAATTTTTTTGATGCAGACCTAAACCAGGGGAGTGAGTCTTCTGTTTACCTAGATAAGAAGCACCTTGCATCTCAAGGAGAACTCCACCAAAGTCAGCAGGCCCACCAGACGCCTCCATCACCAAATCAGTCGTAGCCAAAGCAAGGTCTAGAGAAGATTCAATAGTAGCTATCTGAGCACCTTGTACTCCAATCTGAATCAAACTTGGAGGCCCAGTAGACTGAACTCCAGGCACCTCCTCAGCTAAAGAATTCACTGATCTCTGTAGGACTTCTTGAAAACCCTCCTCTTGAACTAAATCTTCAAGTGCCTCAAACCTGTTGAGAGTCTCTTCCTCTTGCCTATCTTTAAATGATCTCTTTTGGCCTCGTTACGATTCTGAGTCTTAACCGGGATAAATCCCTCCTTATCAGCCCCCCCTCCCTACATGGGAGCTTTACCCTTATCTGCATTCAAAGAGGGCTGAGAAGAAGAATTACTTGTACCAAAAGCACCTAAAGCACGAGGACACCTCCGTTGGAGATGCCCATATTCATGACATACTCGACACCTAAAAGGTAGCATCTCGTAGTCTAACGGTTGAGTCCAGGAGCAGGATCCAATAGTCATATCAATAGAATCTAGTAACGGCTTACTCAAATCAATTTCAACACAAACCCTAGCATAAGAAAAAAATTTGCTTATTCAGAGTCTGTTGAGAAGGACCAATAGGTCTTCCTAGCAACAACGCAATTGACTGCAGTATATTACTTGTCCAACATTCTAGTGGTAGTCGAGGCAGATGAACCCAAACTGGGACTCTAGAAGGTAATTCCTCTGCCGAGTTAAAGCCAGCATGCCATGGTTTGATGAAAAGACCCACCTAATTATAGAAGTACGGACCACCTTCAAAAGCCCTATTTTGATCAGAAACACACGAGAAATCTACCATTAAGAAGTTATTTGCAGCCATTAGAATATCAAAGTCACCTTCCAAGTTCCATGTCTTACAAATCCAATTATCAAGAAATGCGAGAGAAACCCTCATCCCCAAGAACTTACAAATCAAAACATGGTTGCAATAGTATTTGATATCTTTAGCTACCGATTCTGATTGTACTACTAAAACTAGTCGTTCTTGAGTCCCCTCCAAACATCCATTCACCTTATGCAGCTTAAGGGCACCATTTCGAACCCCACCTGATCCAGAAGAATGTTGAGAAGGAATTCTAGCATTCACCCCAGCCGAAGCAGAATCAAGACCCGCCATATCTAAAGACACGTGAGCAGCCATTTATAACAACAATATGAGGGCTCCCGCAGCCCCCTGCTCACCAGGCCAAAACCAAAACAAGAGCCCAAAACGGGCGCACCAACACAAGAATCAGCAACACAAAGGAAGAAAAACGCCCCTCTCCAAGCATGCACCAAGCACAAACTAAAGGATGCTTAGAATGAAGAGAATAAACTCCGATTGGAACCCACAAAAGCTACACTCAACGCAGCACCAGAGGAAAATTACGCAGCACCCAAAGACAGAAGAAAACCAAATGGAAGCCTGGTCCCCTTGACCCCCCGCGAGCATGCAAGAACCCTGCGCACAGAAAATCCAGTCTGCAAGCTAGGGCTCGGGTGCCCTAGCTCGCCCGCACTCACACGCCGTCGCCATTCTTCCAATCCAAATGAATCAAGTTTAAAATGAGTTAGGTAAATCTTAAGTACTTAGATTTACCTAACTCATTTTAAACTTACGTAAATCTTTCAATTTTAAATTTAAATATTTTTTATACTAAATATTTTACATTAAAATAAAAATTTATAAATTTAAACGTTTTTTAAAATTTAAATATTTTTTATACTAGATACTAAATATTAAATTTTAAACTTATTTTTACCAAAAAATTTAGTATTAATATATATTAAAGATATGAAAATTTTAATATTAAATTTTAAACTTATTTTTTTCAAAAATTTTACTATTAATATATATTAAAGATATAAAAAAAAAATTATTTAAATTAATTTAATAGAAACATTTTTAAAAATTTAAATTTTTTATACTAAATATTTTATGTACCTTACATTAAAATAAAATTTTAAATTTTTATTAATTTTATTAATATTTTAAATATTTTTATAATTTTAAAATTATGATTAAATATTCAAATTTAAAAATAATAATAATAAAAATTATAATATATATTTAATAACAAATAAAATAAAATATAATCTTATTTTTTAAATAAATTTATTTTAAATTTAATATAAAACCTAAGGTAAAAAATAAAATAACAATAAGGACGGGGAGGAGTTGTTTGCGAAAATCCAGTCCTCCATCTCTAATAGCGTCCCACAGGTGTATCATCCTGCAGTAAATTGGTGTTAAAGTTTAAAATTGCCGCTGTTTTTTTTAAATTTCCTCTATTTGTTTGCTAACAGCGTTTACTCCCGAGGCAACCTCTGTAACTTCCACTTGCTATTTGTGTTGGGCCCCATGCTACATCATCCATCATGGTATGCATGTTTTGATGCATATTTTTATGCGTTTTTGTCTGTACATAGGTGTGTTTTGTCTAGGAGTTAACCGGGCTCTGAGGTAATGAGGAATAAAAAAACCAAAAACTAGAAACTTTTTACTTAAAAATAAGAGTTATATTTGCTTGTAGTAAATATTCAAAGAGGTAATTGCACCAAGTTGTGACACAAAAATGGCTCTTCAGATGACACTTTTTTTCTCAAATCAGAAAAGTCTGATGTTCACAAGAAAATGTAGTTACGCTCAAAACTTGAAGATGCAACGAGAACAAGAGTTGTAGTGCTTTGAATCTACTTTCTAAGCTACTATTTTTTTTTTTAAATGAAAATTAAAGGTTTGAAAAAGGGAGGCCACCAAAAGTGGTCCTATTTTTCTCAAAAAAAAAGCATAGCATCTATTGTAGCTTCCCTAAAAAGCTAAAAAAATAGAATTTCAAAAATCCTGATGGTGAGAAATTAGCTAACACCATGTAGTTTATCCTAATATTTTTGGCTAATTTTTTAATGAATATATAATATTTTACGAATTTTCGAAGTGAACACATTCTAAAAACCTGAAATTTGAGCATGCACCCCCCTAAAAATTTGAAAACTAATCAAAAATAAATTTTTTATTATGTGTATAGAAGAGTCTAATTTAAAATATATATTTTGTTTTCATCTATAAATTCTCTTGTTAGTGCCTCCATTTTTTTTTGTCAAAATTCAATGAACGAGTAAAAATCTATACCAAAACTAGCACATGTTGGTTTTTGACAAAAAAAAATGGAGGCACTAACAAGAGAGTTTATAGATGAAAACCTTAACATAATCAAAACGTTAAAAAAATTATGTGGTTATATAGGTAAGAGAGAGCCTAACGTCATCACAATTTTTTTTGTAAACTTGCATTGAAAGGCATGCAAACTTTACCATTAGCATGACCAAAAAAGTGCAAAATTTTGTTACACTTTCACAAAATCATATCCTTGGCATGAAATGGTTATCCAACCCTTTGGGTTGGATGTCCAAGTAAAAATCCAACCCTTTGGGTTGGTATTTCCCAAAGCAAACAATTTGGCAAGTGTCAAATTTAGTGCTCACCAAATGAAATGCAACATTTGACGACTGCTAAATTTGTCACTCACCAAAATGATTGCATTGGTAAATACTAAAGCCAACTTCACTTTCTCTTTATCTCTCTCCCCCACTTTGATAAGGCTTAGATTTTACAGTTTATGGTCAATGATGGATAGTCAAGGTTTTACCTTTCACTCCCTCTATGCCTCCTTCCCTTTTAACCAATACTTACCCTATTCTCTCTCAACCCTCTCTACATCTCTCCCACCCTCTCTGCCTTTCCTTCCCTCCTTAAGCCCATCTCCATCCTTGCCTCCCTACCTCTCTCTTCTTCTCTCTCCCTTTGTTACTTTTTCTCACCCATCTCTCTCATTTCTCTCGATCGCTACCTCTCCCTCTCACCCTATCTCTCTCCCCATCTCCAAGTCTCTCCCTCCTTGTCTCATTACCCACCTCTCTCCCCCTCTATTTATCACCTCATTCTTCTCTCTTGTCTTCTCTCTCCTTCCCCTCTCTAGGCCATCACCTCTCTATCTCCTACTCCCTATGTCTCTCACTTCCTCCATGTGTACCTCTCCCTCCATCCCTTGTTACTCCTCTATTGATACTTCCTTTTCTATCTCCCTCTCTTCTCTCTCTCCCCTCTCTAGGTCTCTCCCACTCTCTTGCCATATCTCCCTCTCTAGCTTGCCTTTCATATATATCCTTGCATCCCTACCTTTCTCTTCTCTCTCCCTCTATTATTGTTTATTTTCCATCTCTCTCTTTTCTCTCGATCACTACCTCTCCCTCCCACCCTCTCTCTCCCCATCCATGACTTTCCCTCCTTCCCTCTTTACCTCTCTACCTCTCCCTCCTTATCTCATTACCCACCTCTCTCCATCTATCTCTCACCCCTACCTCTCCCCTTATGTCTCTCATCCCTTTCTCCCTAGGTTGTAGGTCTCTTGTTGGAATTGTGTGCCTCAATCCCACTGGCCTAAACCTCTGAGAGAGTAATGTTGGTGTGACCGCTAAGAAGTCTGGCCAAATTCTATAAGTATATAAGTGTTTCATGCTTGTACCGCTATACCACTGGATGATTGTGAGAGAGGTGCGATAGTGAGGTATACCACCATACTCCGGGATACTTCTTACTGCCTAGTGGTAGTGTGGTGTACCGCCATACCGCGAGAGCCTTGTGACTGACTAACAGTAGCACAGTGATACCGCCATACCGCGGAAGCTTTCTAGCTAGAGACCAGTGTTACCGCCACCCCGCGGCTATGTTGAACACCTCCTGCAATGGTGTGGTGTAGTCATTGCCGCACCACGATAGGACTTGGAGAAGTCTGCGATGGTGTTTTGTAGTCACTGCCACACTATGAGGGTGTTGTGTCTTGGCTGCAACAGAGCGATGGGCGTTTGAATCTATTTGGCTGGACGAAGGATGCTAACTTGGTTGACCGCCGACATGTTTGATGTTCATTAGAGGATCACGAATGAGTTGGAGAAGTTTGTTCGATGTCCAAGACTGGATGACAGTTGGTCCAACAAAAGGAAAATGAACTGATCTACAGAGGAAGTTGAATTGTTTCATGTCAGTAGAGAACGAATGGTATAAACATTGAACGTTCTGTAATAAGAGAAAGAGAGGAAGATCTAAGCAAGGTTATGCTGCCGAAATCTCTCCTAATAGGATGTCTTGATCGATCTTTCATTGTTAATCTGCATTGTATAATGTGTGAGAGTATTGTAACAGTGTGAAGGTTGTAATAGATTGGGAGGTTGATCAGGTAAATGTAAAAAGGGGAGAGAGGGTAATAGAACAGAGTTTTTGCCAGTTTGTCTCCAGAATGAAACATGATGTAATCTTTGTAAAGGCTTAGTGCTTGAGTTGTATTTGTAACTATTTTGTTGCATGAATAATACAATGGCGATCTGGGCTTTTGGAGTGTGGGAATTTTTACCCAAAATAGTTTTCCCCATGTAAATTTGTGTGTTATAGTATTTTGTTCCATCTTTCATGTTTATTGGTTATGTTTGTTGAATCTGTTTATGCAAGTTGTTGAAACTGAATTTACATGTGCTTCTCTTATAAGGATTAATGTGGGAAATGAATTATGTCTGATTTTGCTTTGTGGCATAGTTGTACGTGTCTTTGAGGCAATTTAATGAAATTAAAAGTTAATGAAGTCACTACTATTCTTGGATGTCTCTACGATGATAAACATTTCCTAGCATCTCTCACTAATATATCTCTTCAGGCTCTCTAGTTATTTCCCTCCCTCTCCACCACTCTCCCTCCTCCTTACCCCTCTTTCCCTCTTTGTAAATTTCTCTCTCATTTTACTCTCTCTCTCCCCTCACCTCTCTACCTCTCCCCTCTCTAAGTATTTGAGTCACTCCTTGCCAGCCTCTTTATCCCTCCTTATTGATCTCTTTCTCTTTGTTCTTCTCTCTCTCATCTTCTTTGTCCCACCCCTCTCTATGGCATCACCTCTCTAACTCCACCTTCCCTATTCCTCTCACTCCCTCCATTTCTACCTCTCCCTCCATCCCTTCTTACTCCTCTACCAATACTTCCATTTCTCTCTCCCTCTCTTCTATCTCTCACCTCTCTCCCCCCTCACCTCTCTATCTCTCCCCTCTCTAGGTCTCTTAGTCACTCCTTGTATGCCTCTCCATCCCTCCTTAGCCATCTTTAGGTCTCTCACTCCTTGTCTCTTTACCCACCCCTCTCCCCCTCTATCTCTCTCAGCCCTATCTCTCTCCCTATGTCTCTCACCTCTTTATCTCTTAGGGTTATCTATTTATTTCCCTCCCTCTCCACCTATCTCTTAGGGTTATCTATTTATTTACCCCTCTTTCCCTCTTTGTGAACTTCTCTCTCTCAATTTATTCTATCTCTCCCCTCACCTTTCTACCTATCCCCTCTCTAAGTATCTAAGTCACTCATTTTTAGCCTCTCTACCCCTCCTTAGCCATCTCTTTCTCTTTATTCTTCTCTCTCCTCTTATTTGTCCCTCCCCTCTCTACGACATGACCTCTCTAACTCCTTCCCTATGCCTCTCACTCCCTCCATTTCTATCTCTCCCCAAATCCCTTGTTACTCATATAGCAATACTTCCTTTTCTCTCTCCCTCTCTTCTATCTCTCACCTCTCTCTCCCCCTCACCTCTCTACCTCTCCCCTCTCTAGGTCTCTCAATCACTCCTTGTTTGCCTCTCCATCCCTCATTAGCCATCTCTTCCTCTCACTCCTTGTCTCATTACCCACCCATCTCCCCCCTTTATCTCTCTCACCCCTATCTCTCCCATATGTCTCTCACCCCTCTCTCCCTAGTCTATAGGTCTCTCACCTTTATATCTTTGTGGGCTCTCTAGTTATTTCCCTCCCTCTCCACCTCTCTCCATCCCCCTTACCCCTCTTTCCCTCTTTGTGAACTTCTCTCTCATTTCTTCTCTCTCTCCCCTCACCTTTCTACCTCTCCTCTCTCTAAGTATATGAGTCACTCCTTTCCAGCCTCTCTATCCCTCCTTATCCATCTCTTTCTTTGTGTTATTCTCTCTCTCAATTTTTTCCATTTTCTTGAATTATAATTATGGGAATCCTTTGGATCTTAGTCTAAAACTAGACCTAAATTTGAAGCTATTTCATTTCCATTTATTCATAGCCAATATGGACTAAAATAAAACTTCTCATATTTTTCACCATTTATCTTTCTCATTCCTTGCATAGATGATTCTTTTTTAAAAACTATTTTTAGCAAGAGTGATATATAATTATCTAATGGTGGGCAAGAAATGAACTAACTACATTTAATTCACTTAAATACCATCATATTTGTATATCAAGTAGTTATATTTCATATAAGCATATCATAACATAAACATCTAAATGTGTGCATAAATAAAAAGTGAAAATTAGGTCAAGTATTAATGCATGTTATCAAGAATATGAATTATTTTCCTATTTGTACATGTTGACACTCTAAATCTTGTTTAGAGAATAATTTATTGAATGAAAATAGTGCATTCATTGTTATAAGATAAAAATGTATCACAATTAAGATGGTTTAACTTTCTAAGATTAGAAAATAAATTTATTTATAATTTTTTAAGTTTGCAATTACATCATTTGTTGATATATACACATATTGTAAAAATATACTATTATATTATTATCATTGGACTTACAAATTGCTAAAAGAATTTTTTAGAAAAATATATTTTTATGTGCAAATACTTTTAAATATATTTTTAGATAATAAATTATTTGAAACACAATTATATATAGATACATATACATTAAAATATAATAATGAAAATATGTTTACTCATTTTTATAGAGAAACTCATATATAGTTAAAATATATATACCCCCATTAATGAAGTTGGGGGAGTTGAAAAGTTGAAAAATTGCAAAGAGGTCAAAATACAACCACCATAACACTGGTGGTTCAAACTCAATATCAATGGAGCATCTGGAGGAAATCTTAACACCTCTAAGGATGGTTTACTAATTCGAGACTGGACTGGGAAATTTTTATGCAAAGCTTCAAGAAGATTGCCAAAAGAAGCAAACAACAAAGAAAACTTGCATGCTTTAATCTTCAACTTGCAACTATATTGAAGTTAAAACTCTCCAAGGTTGAAAATTGAAGGGAACCCAACCTTGGTGATAAATGCAATTATAAAAAATACTTTGCAAGGGTGGAGGCTCAAGGATCTATTTGATATGTCTCTTGCATTGTTATCAAAGTTTGATGATTATATTGCCAATCATACCTATCACAAAGCTAATGTTGAGGTGGACGGTCTTTTCAACATGGAAAACGATGGAATCGAGTTGATTGATGTGGCACCATCTCATCATGACATGGAAAAATTTCTTATGGGTGGATATCAATAAAGCCTTATAATTTAATCATTCCCCAAACATGAGGAAGTTATTGATTTCCTACGAAAGGATTGGCACGTGAGCTCTCCATGCACTTGCAATTAATTTGAGTCCCTTTGGCTCGTGTGAGATGGCTAGGGAAGTGGCTTTAATTTGAGGAAGGCATATAATTTCATCATTCCTTTTGGGAGACTAAGATTCCATAGTGAAAGAAATATGGACACCCCCATCTAGCTGATGAGCTCTGATGGAACCCCTTAAAAAATTCATGATTTCATTCCTGACTTTACCAATTTCAGTTAGTTTCAAGTGTCTGGACTTAAGGTTTTGTTCATTCATATTTCCTGGGGATTTTTTTGTCAAAATCTCACCCAAGAAACCCTTAGGGTGAAGCCCTTGTTAGGGTTCTAATTCATCATTGAATTCTTATCACTCATTTCCGATTGTTTTAAAACATCTTGAGTCATTAACGCTCATGGATTATTTGATCCCTTGTCCTAGGTATAACATTCTTATTTTGTAAGGTTTATCTATTGACCTTATTTGGCCTTTACATCCTTTGAAAATATTATGATCTAAGTCCTTGAGGCCTTTTATACATCGCCCTAGATGGTCCCCCTCTTAAAACAACTTGCAAGCACATGCTAAATTGTTTTTGCTTAAGTATCGTCCATCACTTCCCTTTATCGCTCATTGCAAATGACTTTTGAAATGTAAATTCAAATGGGTGATGAGCGATGAGCAACTTTTCTTTGGTTTTGCTCATCACGGATGGCTTTCTGAAAACTAATTTGCATCAATGATTGGCGATGAGAAGCTTTTCTCTTGTTTCGCGTATCGCGGATAGGTTGTGGGTTTTAAGTTTCACATTAGCGATGTGTGATTTGTAGGCTACTTTTGTTATCATTGGTTTCTTTCATATCGCTAATTGTTCATGAATTTCATGATGAGAATTAGCGATGTGCAAAGGACCCTAGTGCTTATCATATCTTCTCTTAACACTCATCACGTATTTTCTCTGAGTTTTGAGTTTCAAATGGGTGATGAGCAATGACCTCAGGGCCCTTTGATTTTTGTCCCATCGCTCATTGCAGATGGTTGTGTGATTGTTTTGTTCAAATTGGCGATGAGTAATGGAGTGCTTTGTTCAGGGTTACCTTTCACTGATATGAGGTGTTCTCATGAGTGATATCTCTGGTGCCTTATATTTTCATGCAAGTGCACATGGCCTAGTATGGTTTCATCACTAGTTTCAAGATGTCGCTGATATGGTCTAGATTTTCAAATTTGAATCAGTGACACGCGATGTGATGAATATTTCCAAAGTGAGTTGTGATCCCACGGTCTTAATTTCATCACGCCAATGCTCTCACCATTGATTAAACCCTAGAGGGGTGGGGAAAATTCATGACACACGATGGGACATTTTATGGAATATTCTCTTCAAGTGTCAGCTCAGTGTACTTTGCCGATATAAATGAAAAGGCACAGATGGAGCTAGTGATGCATGTTAATTGTCAGATCATAGGTGACTAATGAAGATTAAGGGAAGATGTGGCAGCTTTTGAGATGGTATCGTTGTTTTTTATGAACAAGTTGTAAAGGCCAAAAACGGTGTTCTAGGTTGCCATTGATGAAGTTTTAAATCCTCAAAGATTGGCGGTCCAGATTCAAAGCTGAGCTGCTAAGCTATCAACTCGCTCGCGCAAGGATTTCTTCAATCATTAATTACTACACGCTCCAAATTGTCTATTTAATGCAAATTTCCTACCATTTGATCTCACCATTTTCAGTCTACAAAAAATGTGAAGTGTGGGTCATTGAAGGACTGTGTGAGTGTCGAGTTTTTAGTTGCAGAGACATTGATTTTTTTTATCCCGGGTGAGTTGGTTCTTCATATGAGCTTTGTTTAATTCATGCTCTAGTTTGTCTAGGAGTTTTATATTTTTGGGGCTTGTCGAAATTGTTTGGGTTTGTGGATGTGCTTTCCTACAATTTTAATTTAGGACTTAAAGTTGGTTAATCTTTGCTCAATTTAGATTTGGTATAGCTTCCAACCTATGTTCTGCAAAATGGGTAAGTTGGGTGAGTCAATTCAACCAACGAGAAGATCTAGACAACTTAGTGTGTTTGAGTGTCATGAGGATATGTTTGTGGCTGACCAAGAAGTCCCTAGGAATTCTATGGCTCCAAAGGGTAAAAAGAAGGCTTGTAGTCAAAAGAAGAAAACAATTATCCAGAGTACCTACAACTTAAGAAACAGGACCATTTCAGAAGAATTGGTCAAGTTTAAGGGCAACGAGCCAGCTGAGCCTAAGAGGAAGGCCAAGAAAATAAACAAGAGTCACAAGGCTTACCTAGGAAAACAAAATTCTCCCATCGTGATCTCTGATAACCCTTCAGATGATGGAGGTGACACTGACTTGGGATACAACCATTACCTTTTCTCTCTGGTGTCGCATGATGACTCTGACAAGGATGTAGTGATGGTTCCTCCAATTGCATCATGAACAAGGAGTGGTCGAGCATACTCTGATGCTGACGACTTAGAGTAGCATCTTCTCCTTGTTTTTGTTTTTGATGACACTATTGCCACTACATCAGGATTGTTCTTTTTAATGTGTCCATAGTATTGGTCTTTTACTCTTCCATGTTGATGTGGAAGTCTTTCGACTGGTATAGTGAAGAATCTTTTTGCTTAAGGTTGACACTGCAACTATGGCTAACGGTGCCTTGTGGGTGGTGTGGCTACTTTCCTTCAACAACTTGTGGAGAATGTTGTCTTTTTGTTTCCCCTATATCAATGATTGCATATAACTGTTTGGGGGAATCTCTCAAATTTGGTTGAAATTCATTTTGAAATGAAATGTGAAATGTAATCATAATTCAATTGGATGCTTGTTGCTCCCCTATTCTATAAAGGGGATTTCAAGGTTGGTTACGGAGGGAGGTGGTTCAATTTTTTTATCTCTGTAGGGTCTAGGTGAAAAGGCTAAGCTCAAAATGGAGCATAAATGTAAATAGATAGATTGATGAATATACCAAGAAAAAGTTTAGGGTATGGGTCATGATGTAATGATCTTAAATGGTTTTACAGTAACATCAGTAATAAAAAGTATCATTTTTAAAATATATGTTCTCCTGTGTGATTTCCTTGCAGATTATGAATGAAATTGTTAATGATAGTTTCATTTGTCTTATGTTGTTTAAATTGAATGAATGAGTTTATTTATGCTTCAATTCAAAGGGTTGGTTTAATGCTAAATTAAGGGCATGGGTCTATGAGGAAAGGATATAGGATTTGGTAAGAAGCTATGTTTTAGACGCAATGAGTTGAATGTTACAAAGTAGTATATCAATTTTTCCATCGATTAATGGATTGAATTGTTAGTGTATTACTAGTTAATTGCAAAAATGAATCCATTATCCCCTGGACAAGGCAATGGTCCCTTCATCAGCTTATCTAAGAGTAAGTTGAGTTAGTAACGGACCTAGCCAAAGGCTTAAAATGAGAATAAAATCATAAAAACTTTCAATCATAATGTCCCAACCTGAAGTGTTACTTTATTCCTTGAAATGGAAAATAGTTTATTAAAAGGTCAGCCAAACCTTTGATGAATGTTTCCCATTTGCATTTTGAGGGAATTCATCTATGTATAGAAATGCTCTTGTTAAAATGAATATCACATGAGCATGCTTAAGGATCACCCTCCTAGGTCTCACAGAACCCGAAGTGAAGAAGTAAGGGCCTTAAAATCCTTACTTGTGTGTTGGCCAATCCTCACCCTCACTAGTAATTGAATTCTGGCAGATTCATAGGTGAGGGATGAGATCAAGTTTGGTTCATAAAAAATAACCAATAGAAATGACAACTCTACTGGGGATGAAATTTGAAATTCGGTTGTAGACTGTCCTATCAAAGATTCATTAAATTCTTGAAATATTATTTGTAACCAAAGGTTGAAAATTTTGGACTCTTATTTTCCCATCTAAGTCACCAACAGAAGGCGACTCCGTTGGGGAAGAACTTGAGAAAAGTCTAATAGAAGATCATTCTGTCTTAAAGAGTCAAAATATTTATTAGAAAATTATACTACCTAGCCTGGATTTTGCTATGTGTCCTATGAAAATTTGCACATGCCATCAAGGTTTGTCACAATTTCATGAATATTACTAGAAATTCCAACTAGAAGTAGGTGGCGACTCCAAAAGCTCTTTGTACCAATGTAGATTGTTTTGAGAGATTCCAGTAAAACTAGATGAAAATTTGATGGAAACCAAATAAGAAAGTGTAAAGGACCTATGTGTGACTCTGCTAATTAAGGAGGTTTGAAGTGAAATTTATTGGTGAAAGAGCCTTCATATTGTGGAAATTTGTTCCTCTATAAAGGAGGTTGTGACTCTTGTTGGAAAATAAGCCTCAATCTCACAGGCTGAAACCTTTGAGAAAGCTTAGTCGTTGTGACATTTTTGTTGTCTGGCCGACTGATAGTTTACCTTGTGTTTTGCTCATGTTGCCAAGACAATGCTTTTGTCTTGCCAGAGAAGCCTATTGCTGTGACTTGTGGCCTTCGCTGTAATCTCCTACTGAGTGGAATGTCTCGGTGACATAAGGGTTTGTTATCAGGCTTTGGGGAGACTCATGGTGACTTAGAGTCTTTGGGATAACAAATGGATTCGGTAGGAAGTCATGGCGACCGGGAGAAGTCTCACCGATAAGCAGGTTCGGGGTGACTTGAACTCTTGGGAAGATCTCTTGGCGACTAAGGAATGTCTCATTGACGGTATTCACTCGGTGTAACTCAAGGGTCTCGGTGAAAAGTCTCGGCAACGATAGGAAGTCTTGCCGATATTGACATGACCTACGGTCTATCTAGCCGATGAAGAAATCGGTATGACTTGTTCCTATCGGCATGATCTCTTGGTGACCGGGAGATGTCTCGGAGATAGTGTTAGGGGTCATTAGTGTAACGTATTGTTTTGATATGATGTCTCATCGAATATCGGAAGTCTTGCAGGCAGTATGTGGGGTCATCAATTCGGTGTGACTCTTGGTGAACAGTTGTCTCGGGATAACATGGAAGCCTCGGTAAGAAGTTTTGCGAAAGGTTGGTTCTCTCACCGACAGTGGAACACATCGATATGACTTAAAGGCTTCGGTATGAAGTCTTGGCAAAAGCAATAAGTCTGGCCGACAAGATTGAATCAAGGTGACTTGGAACCTGCGGGGTGATGTCTTGGCAAAGAGCAATTGTCTTGCCGATGAAATCCTGACTTCGGTGTAACTCTTGGCGACTGTTGTTCAGATTTTGGTATAACATGAAGCTCGGTGTGATGTCTCATCGAATGGCAATTGTCTCGCCGATGAGAATGATGAAATCGGTATGACTTGTGGATATCGGTAGAACCTCTTGCCGATGGAGATGACTCTTGGCGACATGTAATCGGGTCTTGTGGCATTAGGGAGACACTTCTAGTGTCTCACCGACATGTGACACAAGTTGATCGCTATTGACCGAGTGAAGATTGTCTGACGTGGTGCGATGTGAACAAATCAAAGAAAGCAGAATGTGAACCGTTGTTGAGCTGGATGATTCGACAGTTGTGATCCGACAGTTGGAAACAAACTGTTTCATAGAGAAAAAGCTAAAGAGAAGGAAAATAGAGCGAACAGTAAAAAGACTGGTTGGCTGGCTAGAAGGTCGAGGCCATGAGGTCAAAACAGAGAAAGTGAGAGGCAGGGTTATGTTGCCGATTTCTCTCCTGATCAAGGATTGAATGCCATGGTTGATCTCTCGTGTTGATCAGTACTGTATACTGTGTGAGGGTATTGCAACAGTACGAAGATTGTTTGGTTTGAGAGGTTGATCAGGAAATGTACAGAGGGAGAGTTGATTACCAGATAGTATCCAGAATGAACAAGATGAATCTCTGAAGAGGCTATGAGCCTGAATTTGTATTGTAACCTTTCTGTTGCTGAATAATACAATGGCTCGATCTTTGGAGTGTGGGGTTTTTTATCCGAAAGGATTTTCCCCATGTAAATCTTTGTGTTTTGGTTTTATGTTTTCATCTTTCATGTCTGCTAGTTCGTATAGTAGAATCTGTTAATGCTTGTTGAATTTACATGTGTTTCTCTCAGATGGATCAATGTAGGAAATGAACTATGTCTGTTCCGCATTTGGACATAGTTGTACATGTCTTTGAGGCAACCTAATCGAAATGAAAGTTACCTAAGGCACTACTGCATGGAGTTTTCACTAGATGTGCTCCTATATTTCCTTACAAGTGGTATCAGAGCCTTCTTCTAGTTGTTGGTTCTGGATATTTCTCCTGTGAAGATTTCTTAGCTTGATAGGCTAGAAGAAATCTGGAGGAATGGACTGATGTATTGATCCTTTGATGAGTGGAAGCCTTGTGGTACTCTGAGATAGCATGCAGCTTGAAGGATGGTCATGATGGAAAATGGAGTTGATCATGTTCTGATCTATGTCTCCTGGCTAGTAGAGGTATAACCTTAGAGTATGAGGTGGATTTTCCTACTCTATGGCTATGTAGTAGTAAAGCTTTCATATCGGTGTCTGTGTGACAGGCTCCTGGGTGATATGGAGAAGCCTAGTTTGTTTCTCAGTCTTGGAAGAGAGTTCTTATGCTAGGGGGTGGTTCCTGGTGTTGGAAAGCACTATTTCTTGTTAACCTCGAATGCTTGAAGGCTATGGAGTTAATCATTAGATGATTTCCAAGCTTCTGAAATAGCCTTTCTCTCTTTCTCAGATGCATGTACATGGTGGTGATTTAAAGTTGGCCTAAAAGGGGCCTGGATTCTTTTGAACTGTTGTTTCCTTTCTAAGGATGATTTTTACTTGCATGGCTCCGTGGTTTTGCAGGTTTTACATGGTTAAGAAAAACTTGTGATCATGTGGAGTTGTTGTTAAGCTATTGTCTAGACACTGGCCTTTTGGGGTGTGGCTGGATGAGATAGTTGCAGGTCTGCATGCATGCTTGGTGCATGGTTTTGAGGAGGTATGATTCTTTCTCTCCATGGGAGTGTTGGGAAGTGTTTTGTCCCTCAGCATTCTTGTGGTAATGCTTGTGGGTTCCTTGATTATGGTGCTCGTTGTGGACATGATTGGAAAATCAGATTTGGTGTGGTCTGGTGTTTGAGTCATGTTGTCTACGTGGTTATTCTCTTTGATATCTCAGTGTTGCAGTTTTCAATGTGATAATGGTTTTGCATGTTCGATGGTTGTGATCTACGAGTTATGTGGTTGATGGATTAGCTACCCATTGGCTGCAGTGAGATAACTTGGATGTGGACTGTCTTTATCCACGAGGTTGATTCATTGATGGTGCAGATTTGTTAGCTGGCCTTGTCTGTGGTCACTTGTGCATTGGTGTGATTGTTTTGAGATGAGAGGATGGATATTATTAGATTACCTGAATAGTCAGTTATGGGAACCTGAAACAGTTAGTCATGATGCTTGGAAAGCTCGGGTGTCACGTTTCAATGGGAGCTCTAGCAGTGACTGTGGATTCATCACATGGTGGTGAATGGTCTTCTTTAGTGTTGCAGAAGGGTTCTTTTGTTTTTGCATGGACATTATTTGAAGATGTGCAACATCTTGGAACCATGGAGGACACTTGGAGTCTTTGGCTAAGGTGTTGGTGGTGCTTGACAGGTGATGTTCTTAAGTCTATTTGCTTTATGTCATGGTATACTCTTGTTTGCACTGGAGTTTTGCCATTGTACATTGTACTTGAGACAATGGTGGAGTCACTTGAAGCATGGTATCTCCTATGGGGATGTGTAGATCATGGTGTCATGATAAGTTCCTGATTCAGATGATTGGAGCTTTGACAGTGATCTGGTAATTCTTTGTGTATTGAGTGCTTTGATTGTTTGCTTGATACTTCATGATAGTGCAGTAATGCAGATGGAGTTTAGCATGAGATGATCAGTTGCTAGTACTCATGGATACATGAAGAATAAGGTGAGGTTGTTTTTCTCTTATGAG
Organism: Sequoia sempervirens; assembly: GCA_007258455.2. NCBI lineage: Eukaryota > Viridiplantae > Streptophyta > Pinopsida > Cupressales > Cupressaceae > Sequoia > Sequoia sempervirens. The sequence continues at coordinate 91,455,783 of VDFB02047397.1, read as the reverse complement.
AGATGTGTTCCTCCTTGTTACTCTTATTAAAGTTTATTAGCAGAAAGTCTGAAAAGCCTACACCTTGGTTGAACGTGAGTTCAATAAGAGACGTACGAGGATATTGCTCTTGGATTAATTGATGATGGCTTATATCTATTGAAGGATTATTCTTGTTCCCACTCTTGGTCTACTCGGCAGTTTATCTGAGAGGTATTTGGCTCATTGTATCTTTCAGATGTATTTAAGTTCACTTTCATGATATGAATCTTGAATTAGTTTAACTTTTGGTTCTGGAGGATTCATAGTGGAAGTTGTACAGTTTGTTTTATCTCCTTGAGCTTTTGTGATATGTCATTTACTGATGAGAATTGGTAGGAGATGATGTATGGGATGATTTCCTGAAATGGGAAATATTTTAGCTTGATCTTCTTTAAGAAGCTTACATCCATATTGATTACATGATATTAGAAGTTGGTTTGATCTTGGTGATTGAACGGATGGATGTTGTTAAGGATTTCTTTTGGGATGTGAAGAAGATCATTCTTGACACAGCTGGCTATTAGAAGTGTATGTAGGAGGATGTTCTATAGGAAGATGATGTGCAGTGTTTCTCTCTGTGATCGTGAAGGTTTGTGGTGAGAGAAATGTTTCTTGTGGCAGGTTGTTGCAGGTTGTTCATATCATTGTGAATTTTTCCTTTGGTACTACAGGGTTACATTTTCTTTGTGTTGGTTTTGGTAGGCTTTCGATGCCTTCTGATCTTTCAGATCTGAATTTCTCAGGCAGTGAGAGTTCTTGTATGTGTCTTTTCTTCTTCGACTGGTTGACACTGGAACTTGTATTTGTTGTTAATGGATTGGCAGAAGTTTACTAATGGTATGTGAGATTGGATAGTATAGCACTAGCTGTGGGTGCTATTTTCAGTCGCATGGGTTTATCAGTTGGATGGAAGCAGTCAGTCTGATTGTTGTTCTAACTGGTGTTGTTTAGTTTCTTGTTTCTGGAGAATGACTTCACTGTTGTGTTATGTTTGAAGCTTTGAAGTTGATATTGGTTTTGTATAGCGTTTGAGCACAGTGAAGTTGTAGCAGTATCTTGTTGAAGATATCACTGGGATCTTTTGCTTGTGATTATTGGAATAATGCTTATTCACCTTGGCGATGTATCTTTCTTCCACACGTGGAAGATGATAGGATTGTTGTCTGAATGGTGAACATCTTGGATGTTGGAGCAGAATTCTTGATGGAGCATGAGAGCATGTTTGAGGTCTATGTGGTTTCCTGAAAGGCTGTGATCGGTTGTTTTGTTGGACAGTGAGTTGCAGTTGGTTGCCTGGTCTTCGCTACAAATTGTCTAATGGACTGTTATCTTTGGAATCATGTTGATCAGGTGTCTTGAGTGTTGCAGGGTTTGAACTGGTGGAGCTAGTGTGATCTTAGTTTTTGGTTGCTTAGGAGGTGCCTGTGTGATCTTCGTCAAGTGGGAGATTGTTGGAAAATATGCCTCAATCTCAAAGGCTGAAACCTCTAAGAAAGCTTAGTCATTGTGACATTTCTGTTCTCTGGCCGACTAATAGTTTACCTTGTGTTTTGCTCATGTCACCAAGACAATGCTTTTGTCTTGTCAGAGAAGCCTATCGCTGTGACTTGTGGCCTTCACTGTAATCTCCTATTGAGTGGAATGTCTCGGCAACATAAGGGTTTGTTATCAGGCTTCGGGGAAACTCATGGCGACTTAGAGTCTTCGGGATAACAAATGGATTCGGTAGGAAGTCATGGCGATCGGGAGAAGTCTCACCGATAAGCAGGTTCGGGGTGACTTGAACTCTCGGGAAGATCTCTTGGCGACTGAGGAATGTCTCACCGACGGTATTCACTCGGTGTAACTCAAGGGTCTCGGTGAAAAGTCTTGGCGATGATAGGAAGTCTTGTCGATATCGACATGACCTACAGTCTGTCTAGCCGATGAAGAAATTGGTATGACTTGTTCCTATCGGCATGATCTCTTGGCGACTAGGAGATGTCTCGGCGATAGTGTTAGGGGTCATGGGTGTAACGTATTGTCGATATGATGTCTCATCGAATATCGGAAGTCTTGCCGACAGTATGTGGGGTCATCAGTTCGGTGTGACTCGAGATAACATGGAAGCCTCAATAAGAAGTCTTGTTGAAGGTTGATTCTCTTGCTGACAGTGGAACACATCGATATGACTTAAAGGCTTCGGTATGAAGTCTTGGCGAAAGCAGTAAATCTGGCTGACAAGATTGAATCGGGGTGACTTGGAACCTGCAGGGTGATGTCTTGGTGAAGAGCAATTGTCTTGCCAATGGAATCCTAACTTCAATGTAACTCTTGGTGACTGTTGTTCGGAGTTCAGTATAACATGAAGCTCGGTGTGATGTCTCATCGAATGGCGATTGTCTCGCCGATGAGAATGATGAAATCGGTATGACTTGTGGATATCAGTAGAACCTCTTGCCGATGGAGACGACTCTTGGCAACAACATGTAATCAGGTCTTGTGGCATTGGGGAGACACTTCTAGTGTCTCACCGATATGCGACACAAGTTGATCACTGTTGACCGAGTGAAGATTGTCTGACGTGGTGCGATGTGAACAAATCAGAGAAAGCAGAATGTGAACCATTGCTAAGCTGGATGATTCGACAGTTGTGATCTGACAGTTGGAAACAAACTGTTTCATAGAGCCGAAGCCGAAGAGAAGGAAAACAAAGCGAACAGTAAAAAGACTGGTTGGCTGGCTGGCTGGCTGGAAGGCCGAGGCCATGAGGTCGAAACAGAGAAAGTGAGAGGCAGGGTTATGTTGCCGATTTCTCTCCTGATCAAGGATTGAATGCCATGGTTGATCTCTCGTGTTGATCAGTACTGTATATTGTGTGAGGGTATTGCAACAGTACGAAGATTGTTTGGTTTGAGAGGTTGATCAAGAAATGTACAGAGGGAGAGTTGATTACCAGATAGTATCAAGAATGAACAAGATGAATCTCTGAAGAGGCTATGAGCCTGAATTTGTATTGTAACCTTTCTGTTGCTGAATAATATAATGGCTCGATCTTTGGAGTGTGGGGTTTTTTATCTGAAAGGATTTTCCCCACGTAAATCTTTGTGTTCTGGTTTTATGTTTTCATCTTTCATGTCTGCTAGTTCGTATAGTAGAATCTGTTAATGCTTGCTGTTGAATTTACATGTGTTTCTCTCAGATGGATCAATGTAGGAAATGAACTGTGTATGTTTTGTATTTGGACATAGTTGTACATGTCTTTGAGGCAACCTAATCAAAATGAAAGTTACCTAAGGCACTACTGCATGGATTTTTTACTAAATGTGCTCCTATATTTCCTTACAACTCTATGCATAAGAACCTAAGGAAAACGTGAAGAAAGTTCCAGATCTACAAGGTTTTTTAGTCAGAAGCACAATTCAGGAATGGTTGCAATATATTCAGGTATTTTTCATTTTGGCTTTCAAGAAGAAATAAATTTATGAGAAAACCATGTTGAAAAGATTTGGTGAAAATTTTGTTTCCCTATTATGTGAATTAAGCACAAATAAAGGGAATAGTAATTGTTTTACATACTTCTAAGGTGAAATGTGTAATATCTGAGTTGGGTTGAAGAAGTATGTTTACTCCTAAACTATTCCTCTTAGAATGTTTTAAAAGCATGGCTATGTTTGAGCTTTAAAATTGTGATTAAAATTAAGGAATGAGGTAGTAGATTATCGACTATGAATTTGATTTTTGAAGATTGAATAAGGGTGCAAGAGAAATGTATCACTCCCCTATATCTCCTTGTGGAACATCAAGTAGAAATATGCAAGGCATGCAGCCCTTATCGTGCCATCAAAAGAAGTTCTCTATTGAGAGATATAAGCCAATAAGTTTTAATGGTATTCAAGGTTTTCCTAATAGGATTCCCACTGATATTAGGAAACATTTGCCTAAATTTACAAGGAAAAATGACGGCTTCTAAACATCTAAGTGCATTCATAGATTTGATGGGTGACTTTGAGATAGATCATGAGGATGTTGTCATGAAGCTCTTTGCTCAATCTTTAAAAGAAAATTTTAGAGAGTGGTTCTCAGATTTTCCAGTATATTATGTAGCTTTATGGGATGATTTTAAGCTAGGTAGCATTTGTGGAACAATTTGGTGAAAGGGTTAGTCCTAGTGAGATAAGAAAAAAACTTATGGAAATCCAAAAGGATGAAGACGAAATGGTTCTTGCTTTTAACTTGAGATTCACACAAGTAGCAAGAGGTATCCCTGAACACTTAAGGCCTAGTGATGCAGAGTGTTTAATTGTATATCTAGTCCCATTTGATAATGAGATGAGTTATTTGATAAGGGATAAAGAACCCAAAACATTACATCAAGCCTGTCACATTGCTATGGATATTGAGAATATTATAAAATATTCAATGATGAGGGGTTATATGGATGCAAGTGTTTGTTGTCTTGATGCACGTCATATAAATGGCATAGATAAGGATGAAAAGGATGATCAGAGTGATGATGTTCTTAATGCCTTATCTGGTTCACCCTCATAGCATATTAATCATGAAGGGATGCAAGGTGAGCTACAACAAGGTCTGAGTGATAATGATCAGGTATTGTTCAAACTATCTAGTATGAAGAGACATGAAGGGGAATTGCCCTATGAGTTGCCAGCAAGGTTCTTGGATTCCTTGTTGGAGATCCCTAAAAGGTTATGACCTGAAGATTCAATTTGTATTGACCTATTCTGTGACATTTATGAGTCAGGGTTTAGTACTTTGCCTAAGGAATTAAAACCCCTGGATTTTGATCAAATAATTGGTTGGATTAGGATTGCTAAGGAGGCTAAATGTGAATTTATGAAAAAAATGATGCCCTTGGATAACAAGGGTGCTCCTCCTATTGTTATTAATCAAGGGTTTATTCAAGAAATGGATAAAGAAGTTTCAAAAGAAGAGTATCTATCTGGTAATGTAAATGATGATATTTTCATACTTGCAAGTACTACTGATATACCTTTGAGGGTGGGTGACCAGGATAGTGAACATGAAAATATTGATTGCTCTCATAAGAATTATGAATCTTTTTGTGAGATTGACCTAAAGGCATCCTTCTTGCCTAAAGATTTCAGTTGAACTAGTGCTCATGAGGTTGTGCCTTTGCCATTGGACGAATAGATAGCATGCGATGGATTCTTGAAATGAAATCCAACTATATCTGAATTGGAATGCCCTAGAAACATGGTAGACAATAAATTTCAAGATAAGAGTGTTTGTATTTAGGGTCTTGAGCCTGAGGTTTATGTTAAAGGTGATGGGATTGTTGATGCTAGTTAGCAAGGTCCTATTTTTGAATGCTTATATACAACATAAATGGACATGATAATTTTCAACAAAGAATGTGTTAAGGAGACTTGTTTGGCTAAAAATGAGAAATGTTTAAGTTGCAGGAAATCCTGCATATGTGAGCAAGCAAACGTATCAACTAATGGTGCACCTGAATATCTTACTATGGATCACATCAATCATGAGTTACTAGACTCATCCTTTAAGACATTTTGTTTCAGTTTGAGAAATGATTTGAAAGGAGGATGGAAGTGTGTTGATGATCCTGAAATTGGAGTATTTTTTAATGCCTGGGAAGATGTGGATAGTTCCTTTTGTAGGAATAACCCTAATGAGAGAAAAAGTGTAATGGAGACTGATAAATCAGTTTCTTGAGGAGATGAAGAATATGGCAACACAATTGATTTATACTACTCTGGTGAATATGAGCACCAATTTGAATAGAAGCCTGTGTATGAAAATTTTTTGTTCATCACTCAAAGTGAATGTGTTCTTAATGTGGAATAGAAACTAGATGATAGTGACCCTAGAATTCTAGATGTGAAAGTGTAGTATCACTGCAAATGGTTTGGTCATATGTCCTTAAACAAGAGCCCTGGAAGGAATGTGTATGAGGATTTCCAATTTAATGAGCAAAATGAATTTGATATCAATTTGTATGATGATAGTGATCAAGTGGATTATGAATGTTTTATTTTCCTTGTGCAGTTGGATGAACATTTGGTGAACTATGATTATAAACTGAGTCAGATAGAATGTTACACTGATCATGTATTCCAGTTAATGATCGGTTATAGTTCACAAAGGTACATGAATGAAAGAAAGGAATGTAAGTTTAGACACATGTCAATAATGGTTGATTGTAGTGGTCGTGGCATAATTAACTGATGGGAAATTCATGATAGTGTTTTTAGCCTTAGCATGGTGCAAATAGTTGAAAACAAGGTTTTTGACAGAGGTAAGCACAATTTTTAAGGTTGGGAGGCCTGGGGCCACCAAGTAATGTTGAAGCCTGATAAAGTTGCAAAGTGCAAGTTGAAATTTTACACATCATAAAAGGCTTCAAGAATGAGGAATATTGGATCTCTTGGTATGGCCCTATAACTTATGTAAATATTGTATATATATTGTTCGCTTCAATCTGGTTCTCTTTCCTGGCCCTTGTCTTTTTTTTGGTCCTCTGTGCTCAGTCTGCTTCAACTAAAATTCTGGATTCTCACTCTGTTTGTTGAGAAATAGACATCCCCAACTAGAGCCACTAATGGAACCCCTGAAAAAATTCATGATTCCATTCCTGACTTTGCCAATTTTAGTCAATTTCAAGTGTCTAGACTTAAGGTTGTGTTCATTCATATTGCCTAGGGATTTTTCTATCAAAATCTCACCCAAGAAACCCTTAGGGAGAAGCCCTTGTTAGGGTTCTAATTCATCATTGACTTCTTATCACCCGTTTCTGGTTATTTTAAAACACCTTGAGTCATTAACGCTCATGGAGTAACTGGTCCCTCATCCTAGGTCTAACATTCTTATTTTGTAAGTTTTATCGATTGACCTTATTTGGCCATTATATCCTTTGAAAATATTATGTTCTAAGTCCTTGAGGCATTTTATATGTCATCCTAGATGGTCCCCCTCTTAAAAAAACTTGCGGGCACATGCTAAGTTGTTTTCACTTAAGTCTCGTCCATCGCTTCCCTTTATCACTCATCACAAATGACTTTTGAAATGTAAATTCAAATGGGTGATGAGCGATGAGCATCTTTTCTTTGGTTTTTCTCAACATGGATGGCTTTCTGAAAATTAATTTGCATCAGTGATTGGTGATGAGTAGCTTTCCTCTTGTTTCATGCATCACGGATAGGTTGTGAGTTTTAAGTTTCACATTAGTGATGCGCGATTTGTGGGCTACTGTTGCTATCACTGGGTCCTTTCATATCGCTAATTTCTCATGAATTTCATGATGAAAATTAGCAATGTGCGAAGGACCCTAGTGCTTATTATATCTTCTCTTATCACTCATCATGGATTTTCTCTAAGTTTTGAGTTTCAAATGGGTGATGAGCGATGACCTCAGGGCCCTTTGATTTTTGTCCCATCGCTCATCGCGAATGGTTGTGCAATTTTTTTGTTCAAATTGGTGATGAGCGATGGAGTGCTTTATTCAAGGTTACCTTTTGCTGATCTAAGGTGTTCTCATGAGTGATATCTCTAGTGTCTTATATTTTCGTGTAGGTGCACGTGGCCTAATATAGTTTCATTGTTGGTTTCAAGATGTCACTGATATGGTCTATATTTTCAAATTTGAATTAGCGACACCTGATGCAATGAAGAATTCCAAAGTGAGTGTAAGGAAAATTAGATGCGGAAAACAATTCTCCTAACATCAATACCTCAGGAAAGAATGCAGATATACTTTTAAATTTTACAATTATAGTCCAATTAAGATGCACTATGAATCAAATAACAGAAATAGAGTATTTGACAATCACACAGGAACACCAGATATACATGGGAAAACCCTTACGGGAGAAAAACCCACCACACCAAGAGAAATCACTTTGTATTACAATAATGGAGATTACATACAAATGTCAGACTTATCTTTTGGTGTCTGTTTACAACAACATTCACCATGAACAATCTTGTACAGGAACTTTTACGTTACAGTCTTTACAGAATACAAATCATTTACTGATCATTCAATCACCCACCAATCCGTCAATCCAACCAACCATTGAAACCACAAGCGTCTGCAACTCCAAACTATATCCATGGCGTTCCCTGACTATCGAGCTTCTACACAGAACGTCACAATGAACCAACTGCTAACTGTTCACATTCGGTTCCTCCTATTCATCCACCAGACTCCACATAGGACGGAGGATGGTCAAAAGAAATCACACTATGTTGGCATCTCAGTGAGACACTAATATGTCTCGTCGATGCCACATAGAATTCATATCATCATCGCCAAGAGTTACCGTAGTCACCAAGATGTTTCACCAAGCTTACAAGCATGTATCGGCTTCAGTTTTCCTTTCGGCAAGAGTATCGCTCTCGCCAGGACATCCCAACGAACCTCCTTGTGTTACACCAAGCTCAGGAGACTATTGCTAAGACTTCCTTATGTCGCTAGGACCTCACATCGACATTCTCCACATGTATCGCTATCGCCCAGACTCATAGCTTTCGGTGAGACGTTATACCGATGAGATCAAGTCATATCGAGCTCCAAAGAATAGTCGGCAAGACTTATCATTGTCGCCAAGAGGTTTCATCGAGATAACAAATGTTACTCTGAAGACTTAAGTCATACCGAGCACCAAGTCACAGTCGGCAAGACAAAAGCTTATCGCTGAGACGTCTTCACAAGATCTTTATTGTCACCCCAAAGCTATCATCAGTCACCAAGACATATGCCCTTCGCTAAGAGAACATACCAAATGCCAAGACTTACCCTGAAGTCTCCAACATAAAGCACTATCGGCGAGACAAGTTACTTTCACTAAGACTTCTCACCGAGCCGTTGTGTTACACTGATGACTAACACTTGATCCTTCGTCGGTGAGACATTAACTTTTGCAGAGACTTCTTACTGAGCAGTCATAGGTTATCCCGAGGCTTGTGGTTGCCACGAGTCTCCCTGACTCATGATTGAATGGCTTGTCGGCCAGAGGTCTCCTGAGCGCTAAGAGGTCCCAACGACTGCTCTATGTCACAGCGATAGACTCCACAATGAAAGCATTCGGCAAGACAGAAACTAGGTCACAGCGACCTATTCAAAACAGAATGTATCAAAGCTACTAGTCGGCCAGACATTATAGATGTCATATCGACTTGGCTTCTAAAGAGGTTTCAACCTGTATTGATTGAGGCATATTTCCAACAGTGAGCAGTGATCCAATGGTCTTAATTTCATCATGCCAATGCTCTCATCGTTGATTGAACCTAGGAGGGGTGGGGAAATTCCATGACACACAATGGATGTTTTATGGAATATTCTCTTCAAGTGTCAACTTTGTGCACTTCGCCAATATAAATGAAAAGGCATAGATGGAGCTGGTCACGCATGTTAATTGTTAGATCACAGGTGAGTAATGAAGATTAAGGGAAGACGTGGCAACTTTTGAGATGGTATTACCATTTTTTAAGAACAAGTTGTAAAAGGCCAGAAACGGTGTTCTAGGTTGCCATTGATGAAGTTTTAAATCCTCAAATATTGACAGTCCAAATTCAAAGATGAGTTACTAAGCTATCAACTCGCTCATGCGAGGATTTCTTCAATCATTAATTACTACACGCTCCAAATTGTCTATTTAATGCAAATTTCTTGTCATTTGATCTCACCATTTTCAGTCTGCAGAAAATGTGAAGTGTGGGTCATTGAAGGAGTGTGTGAGTGTCGAGTTTTCAGTTGCAGAGAAATTGATGTTTTTTATCTTAGGTGAGTTGGTTCTTCACATGACCTCTATTTAATTCATGCTCTAGTTTGTCTAGGAGTTTTTTATTTCTAGGGCTTGTTGAAATTGTTTGGGTTTGTGGATGTGCTTTCCTACAATTTTAATTTAGGACTTAAAGTTGGTTAATCTTCACTTAATTTAGAATTGGTATAGTTTCCACCCTGTGTTCTACAAAATGGGTAAGTCAAGTGAGTCAATTCTTCCAACTAAGAGGTCTAGACAGCTCAATGCATTTGAGTGTCATGAGGATATGTATGTGGTTGAGAAAGAAGTCCCTGGGACTTTTGTGGCTCCAAAGGGTAAAAAGAAGGCCTGTGGTCAAAAGAAGAAAACAATTGTCCAAAGTACCTACAACTTAAGCAATAGGACCATTTTAAAAGAATTGGTCAAGTTTAAGGGCAAGGAACCAGATGAGCCTGAGAGGAAGGCCAAGAAAAGAAACAAGAGTCACAAGGCTTTCCTAGGAAAATACAATTCTCTCATTGTACTCTATGATAGCCCTTCAGATGGCAGAGGTGACACTGACTCGGGATACGGCCATTACCTTCTCTCTCTGGTGTCGTATGATGACTCTAATGAGGATGTAGTGATGGTTCCTCTGGTTGAATCATGAACAAGGAGTGGTTGAGCATACTTTGATGTTGATGACTCAGAGTAGCATCTTCTCCTTATTTTTGTTTTCGATGAAACTATTGCCACTGCATCAGGATTGTTCTTTTCAACATGTCTATAGTTTTGGTCTTTTACTCTTCCATGTTGATGTGGAAGTCTTTCGGCTAGTATAGTGAAGAATCTTTTTTCCCGAAGTGGATGCTGCAACTATGGATAACGGTACCCTGTGGGTGGTGTGGCTACTTTCCTTCGACAACTTATGAAGAATTTTGTCTTTTGCTTTCCCCTACTATATCAATGATTGCATATAACCATTTGGGGGAATCTCTCAAATTCGGTTGAAATTTGTTTTGAAATGAAATGTAAAATGTAATCGTAATTCAGTTGAATGATTGTTGCTCCCCTATTCTATAAAGGGGATTTCAAGTCTAATTACAAAGGGAGGTGGTTCAAGTTTTTTGTCTTTGTAGGGTCTAGGTGAAAAGGCTAAGCTCATAATGGAGCATAAATGTAAATAGATAGATTGATGAATATACCAGGAACAAGTTTAGGGTACGAGTCATGATGTAATGATCTTAAATGGTTTTATAGTAACATCAGTAATAAAAAATATTAGTTCTAAAATATATGTTCAATCCTGTGTGATTTCCATGCAGATTATGAATGAAATTGTTAATATAGTTTCATTTGTCTTTCGTTGTTTAAATTGAATGAATGAGTTTATTTATGCTTCAATTCAAAGGGTTTATTTAATGGTAAAGGTCATGGGTCTGTGAGGAAATGATATAGGATTTGGTAAGAAGCTATGTTTTAGACGTAGTGAGTTGAATGTTACAAAGTAGTATATCAATTGTCCATCGATTACTAGGTTGAATTGTTAGTGTATTACTGGTTAATTTCAAAAATGACTCCATTATCTCGTGGACAAGGCATTGGTCCCTTCATCAACTTATCTAAGAGTAAGTTGAGTTAGTAACACACCTAGCCAGAGGCTTAAAATGATAATAAAATCATAAAAACTTTCAATCATAATGTCCCAACCCGAAGTGTTACTTTATTCCTTGCAATGGAAAATAGTTTATTAAAAGGTCAACCAAACCTTTGATGAATGTTTCCCATTTTCACTTTGAAGGAATTCATCTGTGTGTAGAAATGCTCTTGTTAAAATGAATATCACGTGAGAATGTTTAAGGATCACCCTCCTAGGTCTCACAAAACCCAAAGTGAAGAAGTAAGGGCCTTAAAATCCTTACTTGTGTGTTGGCCAATCTCACCCTTACTAGTAATTGAATTCTAGAAGATTCATAGGTGAGGGATGAGATCAAGTTTGGTTCATAAAAAATAACCAACAAGCTCTCTTTGAAAAATGGCTTTGCTAGGGACCATAACAAAGAAGAGGCTCAAGTGTATCTTCAAAACCCATCATGGGTTAATCCTTTTTGTGATAAAATAGGTGTTGGGAGATGAGTTCTTGGGGATCAATCATAATTATAGGGTGAACTCTGATATCTCCTCTATGTTTTTGGCTTTGTTGTTGGATATTGGAGAATCATTAGAAATGGTGAAATCTCTCTGCAAGGATCTCATAAAGAAATATTTTTTGGAGATTTGGATGTGGTATTGGAGTTCATTGGTTCAGGTGTTGGCATTCCTCTCCCTCCAAAATTCTTTAAATTGAAGGAGTCGATGGCTTCGATGGAGTGATATCTTATTTGTTTCACCTCTAAGACCACAAATTTGGAATGTCATCAATAACATGCTATGAAGAGCTTAGATTTTTTAAAGAATTCTAGGTCTAACACCTTCAGATAGGATCAAATGGTAAATAGAATTCATCAATGAGGGGCAATTAGGTTAAAGGTTTGCCACTTTTGGGTAAATTTTTGCATTTGCAATCCTATAAGAGTATAAACAAACATGTTATATTTAGTTATTATCAATACTCTCTATTAATAGAATGTATTAAATAATGGCTTCAATTTTGTAGTCCTCTAGTTGGATGGAGTCCAAAACTACAGTATATCAATCTAAGTCAATAGGAAAATTAGTTAAAAGAAATCCATATTTTGTTACTATTTGGGTATGTAGGGTCAATTGAGCAATGGTTCATATCAATAATGTAACATTTACCTTATATTTAATAGAAATGGGAGCAACCCCCTTGATTTTATTTTACCTATCAAATGCATATATGTATGTATGATGCATATATGTATGTATGTATGTATGTATGTATGTATTTATGTATGTGTATGTATGTATGTGTATATATGTATATATATGTATTTATGTATATATGTGTACATGTGTAGATGTATATGTGTGTATATATATATGTGTGTGTGTGTATGCATATGTATATATACATATATGTATACATATACATATATATACATGTATATATGTATATATATATGTATGTGTATACATATATATGTATATATACATATGCATATATATACTCCCTATTTATGGAGTTGTTCATGTTAATTCATCCATGGATCCTAGAAAGGAGATGAGGTGGTCCCCTTCACTGGAAGGATGGATAAAGTTAAATTTTAATGGTGTTGCTCAGAAAAAATTGATACTTTCAGTACCAGGCTATATGGTAAGATACTAGTAAAGAAACATCCTAGAAATATACTCCAAGAAACTATTAGATGGGACCAATAATGAGGTTAAGTTCAAATAGCACGGCTAACATTAAGGACAATTAGGAAATTGGGTTTCAAACACATTCAAGTGGAAGGAGATTCTCAAATCATAATAAACACCACTACACAAAGGAGAATGAAAAATTAGAAATTAAATAAATATATAAACCCAATTTAGAAGTTACTGGAATAATGTGAAGACTTTCAAACTTTACATATCTATAGAGAGGGAAACATAGTGGCCAATAGGCTAGAAAATTGGGAGTTGTAAAGGATAGATACAAGCATTTGGGATATTATGGGATGTTGGTTGGCATAAAGATGGGATGGAGGATTTAATCACATTCAATGCATATTCAAAGTAATCTACAAGAAGGACCAAATACATACGTAATGGAGAAGGTGGTGGCATAAATACGTGTCTTCTCAGAAGTGCTCTATTGGCATTTGGCATGGTTGAATGCCACATATCAAGCAATAGAGGAAACATTTTGTTTAAAGGAAAGTTAAAAATTCAAAATATCTTCACCTAACACCATCTTCAGGGCCTGCAACACCATCGAAAGAAACAAAAATCAATCTGGCTGTGAGAAAATATGCAGGCATTTCTATCTTTCTAAATTTATCCCAACACAGAAAGCATAGCCAAAATGAAGGGCCATTAATGGTAGATATTTTGATATTGTATATGAGCTGAAAATTGGTGTGCAATACTGGAAATCTATAACCATAGGATTGGCTCCCTTGGCAACATTTATATATATAGATAAATACATACATATATATGTATATATATGTATATAGGTATACATATGTACATATACATGTATATGTATATATGTATATATATGTATATATGTGTGTATATGTGTGTATATGTATGTATATATACATGTGTGTATATATTAATATATATACATATATGTATATATGTGTGTGTATATGTATGTATATATACATGTGTTTATATATTTATATATATACATATATGTATGTATATATGTGTGTGTGTATATGTATGTATATATACATGTGTTTATTTTTTTATATATATACATATAAACATATATACATGTATAAATATTTGTTAGTGTAAATAGAGTTATTAATCATCTAGTTGGCTAATCACCTTTCTAGGATTGACCTATTCACACTTACAGCTTAAGTTACTTAGGTTTCTTTTTTTTCTCATTATATAGTATTGAGACATGTGTCGTCATCATTTGAGACACCTAATACTTGCATATTTGACACTTGCTCACACACTTTTCAATTTAGTTCACAAGTTTTCCATCTTTGGAGGGTTAGTTGTTTAGTCTTACCTTCCTACCTCATCTACCTTGCCTATATATGCAAGGTTCCTCATAGTATTTACACATTCTTCATATTATATGATAGATATCATATTGTGTTTATTGTTTCACTTGTGGAAGGTTATCAATTCACACTTTTTAATCTTGGCATTCTCCAACAATATACATATATACATACACACACATATAAATAATTATAATAATATTGAGTGTTTTTTTAGGTTGAAATGGTGTATTTATTGACATATGCATTCTTATATAAATAAGTTGTAATATATTTTATACTTCTATTTGTATGTTGAAAAAATCATATTCCTTGTAAGGAATGTGAAAATAAAAAGAAAGAATTATATGTGTTTGTGTTGATTTTACTTGAAATAAATAATAAATAAATATTTTTTCTTCAAATATGTATAACATATAAAAAATTAATTTTAAATTTTAATATATGTGTTTAAAAAAAATAAAAAATAAGATTAATAATTGTGTTTTAGGCAATACAAAAATAATATTTATTAAAATATATATTAAAAAAGAAAAGAGGGTTTCTATTATAAATAATGTTAAATCTTGTAGAAATGACAAATAAAAAAGATAAAATATAATATAATATAATATATATAAAAGTAGAACGAATTCTAGAATTCAAAAAAGGAGAGTTCCCATTTACTTACCTAGGTATCCCCATTGCCAAAGGGTGAGATCAACTGGTTTTTGGGATCCCCTCAATCTCAAGACAAACGCAAAGGTGCACTCTTGGAAGAACAGATGATTATCCTGGGTTGGACGAATCACACTTATCAAATCGGTTCTCTCAACCCTCCCAGTCTACATAATGTCGGTTCTTTGTATACCAAGTGGAAGCGCGGACGATCTCAAGAAGATAATGAGACTCTTTTTTTAGAAAGGGAATGAGGAGAAGAAGAAGATTACCTTAATTTCCTGGGAAAAACTTTGCAGATCAAAGGAGGATGGAGGACTAGGATTCAAGGACCTAGAAATGTAAAACTTGGCTTTGGGAGCCAAACTGATATGGAGAATGCATACTGAGGCATAGTGCAAATGGGCGCGGATCTTACACAAAAAATGCATTGAGGATGGGAATAATGGAGATATCCTCACAATTGCAAATCCTTCATCCGGGTCTAGAATTTGGAATTTCATGAAAAAATGTCGCTCCCTCATATGCAATTATCTCTCATGGGATATTGCGGATGGAAGTTGTGCATTATTTTGGGAGGATTCCTAAGCTAGTTACCCTTGCTTGGACAACATATTTGAGGGGGGACAACTAAAGCATGAATTAAAGACACGCTAGGGCGACAAGGTCAAAGACTACATCCAATATGAACAAAGCAACCCAATAGCGGAATGGAAAGGGAAAGACTTCTCCAACCTAGATCTACCCCCAAGAGAAGTTCAATTGCTATCTGATGTTCTGAGGTCTAGAACTCTGACATTGCACTTGGGCAGGGACACTTTAGTATGGGCTAGTACCAAAACAAGAAGGTACAACACAAAAGATGGATATAGGAAGCTACATGAAGAAAAGGAAAGGCCAATGAGTAATCTACCTTGCATTTGTGCTGGAATAATATGTGCATACCCAAAGCAGGAACCTTTGCTTGGGCAGCCTTATAGAACAAAATCCTCACAGCAGAAAAATTCAGACGTTTAGGCTTCCAAGGCCCTTCAAGATGTGCCCTATATGAGGAAGAGGAGGAAGCCACAAGTTAAATATTACTTGGTTGTAGTTTTGCACAAGCATGTTGGAGATGGTTGTGCGCAAGATTAGGGTGGGCATGTGCGTTACACATAGATCTGCTAACCTGGTTCCTCGTGTGGCCAGCTCTCAAGAAGGAGTTGGTATATGGAGACATTTGGACTATCAGTCCATCAATAGTAATATGGTAAATATGGAAGGAGAGGAACATAAGAATTTTCCAGGGAAAGAAAATGGGAGTGCCCTCTTTACTTAATAAAATTGAGGAATACATAATTGAAACACTAAATTCCAAACTAGCTAATATCCAAGGGAAAAACAAACACTTCTCGGAATGGGATGCAAGGCTAAGAGCAGCATGGCCTTCTCTCCGGATTCCCCCTTGGATTGGGAATGGGTGTATGGAATCTTCATCAGACCAAGCAGCAATGGTATGGAGACCCCCAAGCCCGAGCTGGTACAAACTAAACTTTGATGGGGCTTCAAAGGGCAACCTGGGCCCCTCAGGCGCTGGATGCATTGTCGGAGATGATCAAGGTAACACTATTTCTTCTTTGGCAAAGGCACTTCCGGCTAGCACAAACAATGAAGCTGAATTTCAGGTACTGATCCAAGGCCTGAAACTATGTAAAGAACTCAGAATTACAAGGTTAGAGATAGAAGGCGACTCTTCCTTAGTCATTAATGCACTAAGAACTAAAGGCACCCCAAATTGGAAACCCGATGCCTTTCTTACAAAGGCAATGGAGCTTATGCAATTTTTTGAAGACACAATGATAAACCACATCTACAAAGAAGGAAACAGAGAGGTTGATGCCTTGGCCAATGAAGGGATTGGAACAAGATAATGGATTTTCCCATGTACTGGGGAGCATTCATTGCCTATGCCAAATGGCTAGATTGGGTGCATGGGCTGGATCACTTGGCAAGTGGAAAGCACCTCTATTTTCTCTCCCACATTTGGCAGGAAGGATTTATTTCAGATGGGATTGACCCAATTCCTAACATTGGATGGTGGTGGTGAAGGCAATTTCAGCATATGAATGGGAGATTGGCAAGGACCATTTAAGAGTTGACATGACCAGCCAGGACGTACGGGGGACATTCTTGTGATAACCAGCTTCACTATCTCTGGTGCATTAACATAGAATACTGGGATTGCATGTGTGAATTAATAACAAGCCTGTCACACATGAGCTCGTAGATGTTTGAATGGAAATTAATGAATTTTTTGGCTGCTGACGCTTAGTGCGGTTTCCACTTCTCCTTCTATTTATGGAACTTTCATTGGTATTCATGGATACCGAAATGGATACTCCAATTCAACTTTCAAGCACGAAGCAGGAGGTTGCATTCTGTGGCAAGATCTTGGACAAGCAACTGAAATATATTTGTCGCAACAGGGATATCATTTGCACAGAGGTCGTAAGGATGGTGCTCGACAGGGAATATTGTGTATCAAAAAATTGAACACAGGCCAACTCTGATATTTCCTCCAGGTTCTTGGCATCACTTCTAGACTTAGAATTTCCAAAGGAGAGGTGTTTTCTCCTACTCTGTTCGGTCTTTAAAGAACCGATTCTGGTAGGCGACATTGACACGGTGGCAGCCGCACTGACCGGTGTGGGACTCCTCTGGCCGGATGATGTGGAAAGAATGCTAAATTTGGGTGTAGATGTTGATTGGTATCTTTTCATCTTGGATGCACAAGGCAAGACTCTGCAACACCACATACGATGGTCGTTGGTAGGGTAGAAATTTCTATGTTAGAGGTTAGGAATTGACGCGGTTGTTGAGCTGGACTGGTGCCATGCGTTTGCAGACTTGGTGAGCTCTGGGCATTTCTATGAAGATCAGTAAGAGATGGTAATGGTGTTTTTGTACAAAAAAAATTGAAATGTATATGGTGCTTTCTCTGTTTTTGTAGCCATTGGAGGGCTAATACCATTTTTGTATGTATGAAGGAACACTTTGTAATTTGTTTTACTATCAATATATCGCAGCATAGCTGCCCTTTCTTATCAATATATATATATATATATATATATATATATATATATATATGAAAGTAGAGATCTAAAAATAAGATAGGGTTTTACTAGCAAATCTGAAAACTTACTCCCTCTCTCTTGCAATCTACAATTTTTTCCTCCTCTTTTAAATATGTTTATTATTTATTTATTTTTATTCTAATTTATTAGAATAAAAATATTTTAATAAAATAAATACTTAGCAAAAAATTGTAAATTATTGTATTTAATTATTACAAAAATTTAAAATATTTTATTTATTTTACAATCAAATAATTTATTTTATTTTATTTTATATTTTAATTGTGA
Organism: Sequoia sempervirens; assembly: GCA_007258455.2. Classification (NCBI taxonomy): domain Eukaryota; kingdom Viridiplantae; phylum Streptophyta; class Pinopsida; order Cupressales; family Cupressaceae; genus Sequoia; species Sequoia sempervirens. The sequence goes on along the minus strand of VDFB02047397.1, from coordinate 91,437,339 downwards.
TGTATCTATTAAAATGTAATTCAACTTAATTAGAATATTTAGATTGTACTACATAGGTTAAGATTACTAATAATCTAGGGGATATCAATAGATGGATCAAGAAAAGCAACCTATGGATTAAAAGTGAGCTCGACCATTGCCTTAAAGACTAGTTGGATTCAATAGATCTAAAGCCTTCTTAGTATTATGGGGAGTCTGGTTAAGGTGCAACAATTTTCTCTTTGCTGGTAAAGAAGTTCCAACTTTCCAAGTTTTTGCTTAAGTGATAGGCTTTATTCAATATGCTAAAGGATGAAAAATCCCCTTGTTTGTCATATCAAGTAGGGGAGTTGTTGATAGACAAGGGTTCTAGTTGGGGTTTTTTTTAATGGGTTTGTCAATTCTCAAACTATATGTGTGGCTTGGGGTGGTTTTATCTATTTTAAAATCTTATTATTTTTTCATGAAGGCTTGTGGGGGTCAAGGAATAAATAACATGGCCAAATTACTGGTGTTGAAGCTTTTGTTTAGAAAAGCATATGACTCTGGTCTAAAATCCTTATAGGTTTTTGGGGACTCGTCGCTCATGGTCAATTGGATGAATGGGAAGTAGATGATTTACAACTTGAAGTTGAAATATTTAGCAGCCAATCTCATATAAGTGGTCTTGGTATTTGATACTTTCTCCATTTGCCATGTTTTTTGAGACATAAACCAACAAGAAGATTCTTTTTCTAAGGAGAGTCTTTCATTTCCTTTTTGTGAAGTACATCTTGTGGAATTAAATGAGGGTGAGTTGCAAGAGCTTCAACAAGCCTTGTGGTTGTAGAAGGTGTATATGTATTGGTATTTTTATTTATGTATCTGTTCTAGATGGTTCTAGTTTTTTTATTTCTACTTTCTGCTTAGTATGGATAATTTATAGAGACTAGTCTTTATGAGTTATGATACTAGGAAAAATCATTTTTTCAAGTTAGAATAGTGATCAAGTTCATGGACAGTCTTAACTTTGGTTCAACTTAGAAATGTGACATGTGTTAGCATATGAGGAATGTATTTTTATTCTTTGAAATAAAATTTAAAAAATTATGTGGGGAAAAAAGATAAATATTATTTATAATTTAATTAATCAATAAATAAAAAATTGTAATACGACTTGTAAGAAAATTAAATAAATAAATAAATATAATAATAAAAATAATAAGTAATTAAATAGAGGATTAAATATAGAATATACATACATATACTTATAATTTATTTATGATCAAGGATTTTAATATTATGTGGTTTAAATAGATGTTTAGTTTGTGATTGAAATTCTTTTATAATAAGCTAGGTCAAATTTGCACTTTTTGATAGCTTAAAATTAGTAATTGGGCATGTGTTGTATTTTTTCATTATTTAATTTAACTTGGGTGATATCGAGACAAATGTGTGTTTTCTTAATCAATTATTTATGTTAATTCATATAATAATATTAAAATGATTAGATATCAAATTTAATGGTTTA
>VDFB02047397.1:91385229-91435750 GCA_007258455.2 Sequoia sempervirens | reverse complement strand
ACATATGTACATACAATCCTACATACATACAAGCATACATGTACATGAACGTATATGCAATCTTACATACAAGTAGGCATACATACAATATACATGCATTGATACATACATACATACATACATACATACATACATACATACATACATACATGACATACAAGCATACATGTGCATACAAACATATAAACATATATTCAATATGCATTTAAGATAAAGCAAGACATAACACGAGCATGTTATACCGCGCTCGCATTATGTCTTGCTAGACATGCTCCCCACAAATGAAAAAAACCATGTCAAACTGACATATAACGTGAGCGCATCATAATGCGCTTGCGTTATATCTTGCTTTGGGAATCCCCAAGCCTTGGGATTGGTATTATCCTTGGAATACCAACCCAAAGGCTTGGAAGGCATTCCCAACGACTAGATATGTGTTTTTGCAATTTCTACAATATTTCACATATTCGGGTTCGTGCTCACTGTTAGGATTGCACGGTTCAATATCAAACAAATCAAACATCTGGGTAATGTTAGGTTCTCTCTTAGCTATCCAACAATGCAATTTTTTTCACTTTTTGACAATGTTAAGCCATTCATCCATAATTTCTTTTGTTTGTATGTCTCTTTTTTGGAAAAAAATAGTGTTTGGTGTTTTTTTTGTTATAAATTATCTGATCATTGAAATTTCAAATAAATTACATTTTTAGAAACTAGACTCCATTCTACAATAATTAGTTTTCAAAATTTGTAGGGGTAGCACAACGAAAATTCTATTTTTTCAGGAAGTGTCTACTTCAAAAATTAGTAAAAAATAAAATATTCATTAAAGAATTATCAGAAAAATCATGCATCAACTACATACTATTAGCTAACTTCTGACTGTAGCGATTTTAAAAATACTAAAAAAAAGTTCACTGTACGAGGGTCTTACAAGAGTTGCTATGTTATGTTTTTCTGACGAAAAAAACACCAATTTGTGTACGTCCCTCATTTGAACCCCTTAATCTCAACCATTTTAAAAATAAATTAGTAGTTTAGAAAGTAGACTCAGAGCACTTGAATCCTTCTTTTTGTTCCATCTCAAAATTTTGAGTGTAAGTATCCTCAATTTCATGTCCAAGGTCAGTATTTCCTAGTTTAAAAAAAAAGTGGCTACTTAAGCCCACTTTTTGGGAACCATCTTGGTGCACTTACTTGACTATGTAATTAAATATTAAAACTTCACTTTTTTTGAAGCCCATAATCAACAAATATTCATCTATCCTTTAATACCATGCCTTGGGTAGGTACCTATTTGAGTCTATACAAGTATTTATTAAGCTTACAAGCATAGGATTCCTTCTCATTTACTTCAAATCCCCGAGACTGCTCAATATACACTTCTTTAATGAGACCATTAAGAAAAGCTATCTTAACATCCATTTGATAATTTTTTCTAGCCCATGACTAAAACTAAAGATATGATTATTTTAAGGGAAGTGTATCAAGAAACTAGAGCAAAAGTCTCCACATAGTCCACTCCCTCAAAACTTGCCATAAAACTTGCCTTGTACTTTTCAATGTTGCCATTTGCAACATTCTTGATTTTATATCATCACTTGGATCTCACAACTAACTTCGCTTTTGATGTTGGGGTAATTTCCATACATTATTTGTCATGATAGAGGTGTACTCCTTCACCATGGCACCTTACCAAACCTACTATTTTATAACTTATTGGAAGCTAGAAGGCTTTAAATCATTGTTATTACTCACCACTGTTGCTATAATTGGTTCACCCTATAAATTTTAAATATTACCTTCTCTAACACCTATCATTTGTGCTATAATTGGGCTAGATCCCTTCAACTTGATAAGAACTTATTGATCATTGCATTCAACTACAAAACCCTTATCCTCCATTACTGAAATTAAAATAAAATTCTTCTTGAGACCAAGAATAAAAAAAACTCCATTGTCCTCCAAAGAGATATCCAATTGAAGTTGAAAGGGAATAGTACCCATTCCTATTGAATACTTGGCATCATCACCAAGTTTAATCTAAACTCCAAAATTATGTTTCTTGAAATTGGTAAAATATTCTTGGGTTGATGTCATATTCCTAGAAGCTCCACTATCCATAGATCAAGCATTGCTTGGAAAACAAGAAACCATTGACAACTAATTCTCAAATTTAGCACTAAACTCATCCATATGAGTTTCTATAGAGACTATCACTACCTTTTGTTGCTACTTTCCTTGGTTCTTCTTGTTTGAATATTGTGATACAAAATGATCAAACATATGACAACAAAAACACTTTATTTTATTGAAGTCCATTTTCCCTAGTTGTGAGGATCCTAATTCATCATTTCCCTTACCCTTGATCTATGACTCCATTTCTATCTCAAAACTTAGGTTACATGTCTTGTAAACCATAGATTTTCTTCAAACCCTACTTCACATTCCTAGCTATTGCTTCGAACCCTAGCAAGTCCCTTATTGGTTTGTCATGTGCCCTAGTTGGTTCCTTCAAAATCTAGCCACATGTTCAAGCTACCATTTTTTTAGTCCTTAAAAAATGACCTAAAATAAACTTTGTTGGTTTTTACTAACCTTATTTTGTTCTAGCAAACCTTGACCACTAGTTTAACCCACCCATAAAAAGATCAACCAATTCCTAGTTGCCACTTTGTTCCCTAGCACTAGCTACTTCATTTTGTCCTAGCTATTACAACAGACTCATTTGCACACATGGAAATAATAATTTTGCCATGATTTTTCTTTCTTCCAACACACCATTTTTCTTAAGAAAATCATAATTTATTTTTACATATTCCTGACCTATTTTTAATAGTCTATGGCCATGATTGTTTGGAAAATAAATACATGTTTTTTGGATAAAAATTCTATGGGTTATAAAAAATTTCCTAGTATTTCTTGTGATATTTCACCATGAAAATCATGTAATTCCTTTTTAATTTTGTTCATAAACTTCTTCACTTAAACTAGGCCATGATTCATCATGAAAAATAATTACAAAATTTCAATAAATAAACCCGTGATTTTCCACACAAAAATCATCTTGCATCATGATGCTATGTTAAAAATTCCAATCATAATGATTAATTACCTAAGACTTTGAAAACATTGAATTAATCGCACAAATCATTGAAATTCAAACTATGAAATTGAAAATAAAAGCACACACAAATAATTGCACCTCATAACTTGAAAAATGAACAAGGACACATTCACAACTAAGTTACATGGAAACCAAATTTTTATATATATATTTTTTAGTAATCTTGCAATAGGAGCTGCTTTGTATTAATTTCAAAAAAGGAAGTTACAACTCATATAATAAACCAAGACTTAGCCTAGGATTCTATGAATAGCTAATTCACCCTATTATGCTTCAGGAGACTAGAATTTTTTGGAACAGTCTAGGGGGATTGTGCCAATTGCCGCCCATGATCCAATTGCTGTTTACTCCTTGCTTACCTGATCCCCAAATAACCATTTATATTTTAGTCATTACATTGTTTTAATTATGCCAATAATAATTTACAAATTACACCAATATATGTTCACTACTAATTGTGTAGCTAACCGAAAAAAAAAAGTTAAACATTGACACATATATGTTTTGAACACAAGACAAGTTGCACAAAATGAAGTCATTTTTGTATTAATTAAAGTACATTATAGTTTACAATTACCACTCTATGCAAGTGACTCAAAGCTTCAACTACATTGTATTTACATGTATATCTGAATAGTTAATGGTGCACAATGTCATATAATATAAAACATTATGAACAGTTAATGGTGCACATTGTGATATCATATAAAACATTGATCAACTTTATGAGCTATCAATTGCACATTCACCCACACTTCCTATCACATCTTCATGCATTAACTCCATCAAATTCTGGTACTTGCACACACAGTTAATGGTGTAAGGCTCCCTAATAAACCAACAAACATATTATAATTCATATATATGACTGAATTTATGCAAGCCACCTATTTTGTCAATTAAACCAAATATAAAATTGATTTCCTAAAAGCCACGACAAAACTCAGGAATAAATGGCCATTGCAAAATGAAATGATAGATTGTTTCCCACGAAAATTCAAATTTAAAAATCAACCACCACAATTCAATGCATTCAATTTGCACATTCAAATGATTTTATAAGAGGGAATTTCTAGGGTCATTTTTATTATGAATTCTTCTATGCTTTCACTAAATATCCTCTGCAAAATTTAGAGCTTACTAAGGCAACTTCTGCACATTCCTCTTAAAAGGGAGCTTATTCAAGTCAGTACACCCATAATAGCTAAATTCATGTTTTTATTTATCAGTATATTGGATTTACATTTATGTTGTCTGTTTCATTATTCAATATACTCTTGTATATTTATGTACTCAGTGTTTACATTATTTTCAAGCATATTGTTTTACATTTATGTTGTATGTTTCATTATTCAATATACTCTTTTATATTTATGTACTCAGTGTTTACATTATTTTCAGGCATATTGTTTTACATTTATGTTGTCTGTTTCATTATTCAATATACTATTTTATATTTATGTACTTAGTGTTTACATTATTTTTAAGCATACAAATTATTATGTTTTTAGTTAGCTGTTCAACTTAGCACTATCCATTATTTAATCATATCACAGTTACATTTTTTTCACTTGCATTCATCATAAATCAAAGATAATAACAACAAAATTATCCTTAGTAAAGTATACATCAAATATAATAACAATAACATTACCCATTTTTTAATCATATCACAGTTATATTATGAATCCCTCGTTAATAATCATGAAATTTAATGGGTATACAGTTTTTGTCCCAATTTATTGAGCAGTTTTTGAATTGCAATTTGCAGACAAATATATAAATATAAATATAAATATATATATATATATATACACGGCATGACTGTATATATATACAATCTGATAAGAATATATCATTGTATTGCAACAATGATATATTCTTATCAGATTATATATATATAATCTAATAAGAATATATCATTGTTTGCAATACAATGATATATTCTTATCAGATTGTATATATATAGTCATGTCATGTAGTGTTTCATCATATCAAGCCGTGTAGGGTTTCATCACATGGACCTTAACATGAGCCTCTATCAATGTTTTCCATTTAATAATGCCCAAGTTTCTAGCCATATATCCCTATAACTCAGTTATCTTTAATAAACACATTGGAATTACAAGTTTAATATATATATAGTCATGTTGCACTAACAAGTTATGCTATTTTTACTGTCCGTGCAGGTTAAGTGGAAAATCATGGGACCTACGAGAAGACCAAAAAGGGTTGTAGGAAGAGGACCACACACTGTTAGAGTCACTCATGGGGTGCACTTTGTTGAAACAAAGTCTGCTGAGGAAGTGCATGCAATTCCTAGCCAACAAGATGTTCCTGACTCTGCAGATGAAGCCACCAACGCAACAAAAGCCAAACCTCCTATTTAGCCAAATGTTCAACCTACCGTGCAACTTCCCTCACCTGTACCCATTAGGCAGTGGACATATGCTGATATGGAAGGAGCATTTAAAAGTGTTGAAGAACACATGTCATTCAGGGAAACAACTATATAGTGGGGTATGCCACCTAGCAGTTTGAGGGTGTGGTTGTTAGCAGTTATCACCACCAAGAGGAGTCCACGTACCATTTTATTTGAGGAGGAGGAGACAAAAGTTGTCCAATGGTGCAAGGACATGGTAGAATTGGGCCACGAATTGCAAGTAAATTAGCTACAAGCCATAATTTCCCAAATAACTACAAGTCGGTCCAATCCTTTCACAAATGGGGTCCCCAGGAGGTCATGGTGGGCAGGATTTTGAAGAAGGCACCCATATTTGACAATTAGAACTGCTGAAGGAGCGAATAGTGACAGAGTGATTATGGTTTGTCCTTCTATCGTAAAAGTATTCTATGAAAAATTCGAGAATATGATCAACCTTAACCACTATGGAGCAAGCCGAATTTGGAACTGCGATGAGACTGGTATTCAGGTTGGTAGGAACTGTGGCATGAAAGTTATTACCAAATTGGGTGCAAAATGTGTACCACATTTGTAAGTATTCTTGGGTTCTACCTGTTTAAATCAAAGAGGCACATGCAAAACTATATCATAAATTGTGAGATATGGGCATTAATGGTAGTCCAAGAACATTCTTGGATGACAAAGAAACTATTTGTCAAATGGTTAGACCATTTTGTAGGTAATATCCCCGGCAGGGTTTCATTGAAAAACAAGGCCCTTCTTATTTTTGACGGTCATGGCAGCCACATGGCTTTCAAGACCATAGAAGAAGTAATAAAATTAGGAATAGACCTACTAACGCTACCTACTCATACCAGTCACAAGTTGCAGCCATTAAATGTCAACATTTTTGCTCCATTCAAGGCATATTTCAGAGAGAAAAGAACCATATGGCAAGCAAACAAAGACATGAAGAGTTGGCAATTCTTGCAAGCCAAGATTTCAAATTTTTTTTGAAACCAAGCAACATTGTTAGTGGGTTTCGTAGAATAGGAATTTGGCCACTTAATTAGTCAGCCCTTGATAGGGACATGGGGCCAAGTGAGGGCTATGTTGTTGAAGAGGATGCAAAAACTCCTAGAATAGAAGATGATGCTTTTACGATGGAAGATGAAGAGGATGTTATGGTAGCAGAGACATGCTTTCATCTACTTGGTTACAATGAGGATCAAATAGATGGTTTTGTGTGGGAATACAATGCAAGTGATGTGGCAAGTGATGTTGTAACAAAATGCAATGAGGGTGTTGAAACTACAACACACATTCAACCAGAAATCCAACCAATTTTTGTAGATTTTCAACAAGAAGTCCAACTAGTTATTGCACCCTGCAATGAAGATACAAAGATTATATCAACAGGCTTGAGATTTCCAATTCAAGTAAGCCAACCAGAATGCATGCATGAAGCAGCCACAAACCTTGGAGTACAATTAAATCTGACTAAGGAAGAAGTCAGCCTTTCTATGCCATCTCCACCACACATTGATCCAACTGAAGTAATCCATTACTTCACTACTAGAAGGAATTGGGAAGAGCATAGTGATGCTCAAAGTGAAGGTGACAATGAAATTAGTGAGGAAGAAGATGAGTTTGTGCCATGCACCCAACATGATGGAAAACAAAGAACAAGACCAAACAACAAATTCTTGAGACTTCCAGTGTAGAGGGTGCAAGGAACATCATGGGGAGGTCGCTCAGAAGTGCTTCACCTTAGTAGAAAGTCCCAAGTACTAACATCCGATGCCTTCATTAAAATGTACAACAAACAAGAGGCACAAAAGAAAAGGCAAGAGGAGTTGCAACAATGTAAGAAGGAGCAGATGTTGTAGAGAAAGGTAGAACATGAAGCATAAGCAATTGAAAAGGAAGCAATGAGGGCTAAGAAGTAAGTAAGGAAAGTGATAGAAGATGAGGAGAAGATGATTAGAATGTGGGGGAAATCAATTAGACCAAAGGATGAATGTCTACAAAAGGCAATTGAAAAGAAAGTTAAACATAGAGAGAGGATAAAATGTAAGTCTATAGTGGGGAATCCTATACCCCCCAACACCCTATCTTGCTTGATATGATGAACATATTGTCACCAACCTTTACAACTATCAACAATATGTAAGTTAGGAGTGGCTCACAACAAATGGGACTGACTGCAGATGCAAGCCAGACATTGCTTGCTCAAATAGCAACATGCCTTCAAACCTCTATTAACTAAGTATCACCTCCTACAAGTGGACCAAACTCAGCTATTGGCGGATATCTCACTCCACCTCCTTTCCTAGCAATATGGAGAACAAATAATGTTCGTATTGATTTTTTTTTTGATCGATGTAGCAGTATATTTTGGTGATCTACTTTGCATAGTAGATATGTTTATCTGCTTCAAGTTATAACTGTGATATGATTATAAAATGTGATAATGCTGTTGTTATTATGTTTGGAGCCTCACATATGTTTAAGGTGAGAAGAAGTTGAATACAAGCTTTCAGTAATATTTTGATATGTTTCAATCATGTTTCAACCATATTTTTTATGTGGCACCACCCAATCAACGATTGCAGTTTGATTAAAAATATAACTATGATATGATTATAAAATGTCCTAATGTTGCTGTTGTTATTTATTGGCACCTCAAATTTGTATCTCTTATATGTTTGATGAGGGTTTCAACCTTGTATTTTTCGTGGTCTCACTAATTACACTATGTTTCAGTGTTTGTCAATAAAATAAAATAAAATTTTTGATTGCAAACACAATTTGCAGACAATGATATGTTCTTATCAGATTGTATGATTACAATTTCTAGAAAATGATATATTCTTATTAGATTGTATGTATATATATACACACATACAATCTGATAAGAATATATCATTGTCTACAAATAGTAATCATTGAATTTGCAAACAATGTTATGATATATATAGGAGGTCGTGTCGATGAAGGTAGAAAGACAGGAAGCAATGAAAAGAGGGAAGAAATCTGCAGGAGATGAAGAGTTTAGGGCTTAAAGATGCCTAACAACCCGTAGTTAGGTAAACCCATACATGTGGTTTGATGAAGGCATATGAGGCACGTGGTTAACAAGGTAATGTGGCCGAGTTGAGATTAAAGTGACCACCTCTAGCGGACCATGTCTAAATTGGCGGTCCACATACAAACGCAAGTTGAAATAGGTTAATTGATATATACATACAATTTGATAAGAATATATCATTGTTTGCAAATAGTAATCATTTTATTTGTAGACAATGATATGTTCTTATCAGATTGTATGATTACAATTTCCAGACAAAGATATATTCTTATCAGATTGTATGTATATCTGATAAGAAAATACCATTGTCTGTAAACTGTAATCATTGTATTTGCATACAATGATATGTTCTTATCAGATTGTATATATATTTGCAGACAATGATATATTATTATTAGATTGTATGTATATATATACATACAATCTGATAAGAATATATCATTGTTTGCAATATGTACATACAATCTAATAAGAATATATCATTGTCTACAAATAGTAATCATTGTATTTGCATACAATGATATGTTCTTATCAGATTGTATATATATATTTGCAGACAATGATATATTTTTAACAGATTGCATATATATATATATTTGTAGACAATGATACATTCTTATCAGATTGTATGTATATATATACATACATACATACAATCTAATAAGAATATCATTGTCTGCAAATTGTAATCATTGTATTTTTATACACTGATATGTTCTTATTAGATTGTATATATATATTTGCAGACAATGATATATTCTTATTAGATTGTATGTATATATACAATCTGATAAGAGTATATCATTGACTGCAAATAGTAATAATTGTATTTTCATACAATGATATATTCTTATTAATTATCACTATCAAAATTTAACAAAATTATAGACTAATTATTAGATTAATTATACACACACACATATAGCTATAAATGTACATACATATATGCATAACAATAATTATGTATGCACACATATACCTATATATATGTATATACATACATATATATAATTAATCTAATACTAACTAAACTCATAATTATTCTATACTATTACTCAATTCATGTATTTGTCAGCCATATATATAAAAACACATATTTTTTAGTATTACTAGGTCATTTCCAAAGTAAAGTCAAAGACTTTACTTGTCATTAACGCTTGATGTCTTCTATTGATTATGAAGAAGTCCTCGCATGCCTTCCATTAAGAGTCCAATGTAGTTAAATATATTCATCCAATCAAATAAGCATTTGTAAGAACATAATATTTATGAACACAATATAATAGAAAATATAAACATATCATAAAGCATTAAGAGAAAAATGTCCCTATATAGTTTAATGTGTTAACAAAAATAGCTTCGTTGGTATGTTGATAATCAACATACTTGGTTCACCTCTTGACGCTCTTGCTTGCCTACAAAATAATTGTAATAAATGGGGGTAGTACTTGTGCTCACAACATTCCCACATCAAATCATCCTTACAATATTGCATGCACAACAATAAGAGTTTTGATTGGAGCATTATATGCAGTTCAAAAGCTTTAATAAGGATAACGCTGCTGTTATCATCTTTGATGTATGATGTATGTAAGTGATAAAAATGTAACTGTGATATGATTAAATAATGGATAATGCTAATTTGAATAGCTGACTGAAAACTAATTAATTTATATGCCTCAAAATAATGTAAACACTGAGTCCATAAATATAAAATAGTATATTGAATAATGAAACAAACAACATAAATATAAAATAGTATACTGATAAATAAAAACATGAATTTAGTTATTCTAGGTGTACCAACCTGAATAAACTCCCTTTTAAGAGGAATGTGCATAGGTTTCCTTAGTATACTCTGAATTTTGCAGAGGATATTCAAGGAATGACCCTGGAAATCCCCTCTTATAAAATCATTTGAATGTGCAAATTGAATCTTCATGGGAAACAATGCCATTTCATTTTATAGTGGCCATTTATGCCTGAGTTCTGTCGTGGCTTTTAGGAAATCAATTTCATAATTGGTTTAATTGACAAAATAGGTGGCTTGCATAAATTCAGTCATATATATGAATTATAATATGTTTTTTGTTTTATTATATGTACCGAGCTGATTTTGCAGAGGATATCTAGTGAAAGCATAGGAGAATTTGTAATGAAAATGATACTGGAAATTCCCTCTTATAAAATCATTCTAATGTGTATATTGAATGCATTGAATTTTGGTGATTGATTTTCAAATTTGAATTTTCCTGCGAAACAATCAGTCATTTCATACTGCACTTGCCATTTATGTCTAGTTTCATTGGTGCCTTGAATGAAAAAAAGCCTATTTCTAATTATCAATAAACCTATTTCAACTTGTGTTTGCATGTGGGACTGCTCATTTTTATATGTGGGTCCACTAGGAGGTGTGCACTTTAATCTCAACCTGACCACATTACCATGTTAACCACGTGCCACATATTCCTTCAACAAACCACACATATGGGTTTACCTAACCACAGGTTGCCGAGCATCTTTAAGCCCTAAACTCATCATCTCCTGTGGTTTTCTTCCTCATTTTCACCTCTATTATCCATATAATATTATACATATATAATATGATATATATAATGTATATAAGATTATACATATATAATTTGATATATATAATATATATAAGATTATACATATAATCATACATATATATAATGTATATAAGATTATACATATATAATCTGATATATGTAATCTATATATATATAGATTCATACATAAGTAGTCTTATATCATCTATAATGTATATAAGATTATACATATATAATCTAATATATATAATCTATATATATATCATATTACATATGTATAGTCTTATATATATAATCATACATATATATAATGTATATTAGATACATATATAATTTGATATATATAATCTATATATATATATATATATCAAATTACATATGTATAGTCTTATATAGATATATATCTATATCAAATATCTATATAAGATTATACATATATAATTTGATATTATATCAAAATTGACATCCCTAAGATACCAAAAGGCTCTCTTTAACTGATATCAAAATTGACATCAAAATTGACATCCCTAAGATACCAAAAGGCCCTCTTTAATTGATATCAAAATTGAATTCAAGAGGCTCTCTTTAACTTATATTAAAATTGACATCCCTAAGATGCCAAAAAAGAAAGTGTTGATTGAGGCTATGGAGAAAGCAGGTATAAAATTTTAAGCAAATTATATGGAGGTTGCCATGGATGTTAGTAGTTGCATAGTGACTATCCATTGTTATTATTTAACCGAGGTTCATAAGCGATGGGAGAATAGTTCATGGGAAGGAAACTAATTGTGTAAAAGTGAAGAGCTGCATTAAATGACTTTGATCGGTTTAAAGTCATGCTTGTGAAGATTAAGGTTTGTTTTATTCTTCAAGAAGTTGGTTTTACCTCTAAGTTGAAAAAGAAAACTCTACTTGAACCATCACTAGTTTTATCTTTTGTGGTTGGATGATATTTTTATCATGTGAGATTTCTATGAGGATATGAACAAATGCAAAGTGGGTATGTGGGATCATGATGGGCCAAAAAGTGGCAATATGATGGGTATGTGTAGGGTATGTGGCTGACGATGTGTTTTTTACCAAACATTGATGAAATGAAAAGGTTTTTAAAGGAGATTCTCAACTTTCGACCAATATAAATTATGCTTTGCTAGTTGGCAATAATTATTATTTTGTTTTCTATTTGAATTATGACTAAAGTCGATTGATAAGGCGATTGAAAAATATATATAACTTTCAAACATAATCATATTTTTGAATCCAAAACATGTGTCACATTCTATGCTTCCGCATACTATAGGATTAAAATAAGTAAATTTCATGAAGTTTTGACCAAGTTAAGGTGGTTAGACATAGAGTTTTTTATATTTTTTAAAAGTTGTAATAAGAAATTCATAATTAATTATTTATAGAAAAAATTACAAAAAAATATGCATCACATCTGGACATGAGTCCTCTACTTATATCCAAAATCTTATAAAAAAATATTATCATTTTGTTGTGGTTAGGGTGTTCAGACAAACACCTACTTATTTTTCCCCTGAAATTGAAGTACCACTGCATTGAAATTTCAAATTTTCACCAAATACATTAAAAATAAATAAATAAACCTAGTAGTTTAGAAACTACATTCATTTTTCTATAGATTCTATTCTTACATATTTTTGAAATATTATAGATAACTTATTCAAATTTTTACGTCAAGTTGCCTAACTTTGATTTTTCTAAATTTTTCGCCACTTAAGGGCCTGTTTTTTCCATGATGATCATGCACATACCCAAGTAACTGCTTTATTTTGAGTTTTGAGGGGATAGCTAATCCAAGTTAGCTGCTATATTCCTTTCAACGTTATTTGGACATGCATATTAAATTGATAACGCCAATGTGTTTATTAAAGATAATTGAGTTATAGGGATATATGGCAAGAAACTTGGGCATTATTAAATGGCAGACATTAATAGAGGATCATGTTAAGGTCCATGTGATGAAACCCTACACAGCTTGATATGATGAAACATTACACAACATGATTGTATATATATATATACATATACATACATACATATATATATACACATATATATACATACATATATAACTGTATATATAATATATATATGTGTTATATATATACATATGTATATATGTATATATGTGTGTGTGTGCAGTCATGCCGTGTATGTATATATATACAGTCATGCTATGTAGGGTTTCATCATATCAAGCCGTGTAGAGTTTCATCACATGAACCTATATATATATATATCATTGTCTGAAAATATATATATACAATCTGATAAGAATATATCATTGTCTGAAAAGAATATATCATTGCCTGCAAAAATATATATACAATCTGATAATAACATATCATTGTCTGAAAATAATATATCATTGTTTGCAAAAATATATATACAATCTGATAAGAACATATCCTTGTCTGAAAAGAATATATCATCTCTGCAAAAATATATCTACAATCTGATTAGAACATATCATTGTCTATGAAGCTTCATGTGATGAAACCCTACAAGACTTTATATGATGAAACCCTATATGACATGACTATATATATAATATAATTGTCTACAAATTGTAATCCTAAAACCAGTCCATAAATAGGGACAAAAGTTGTATACCCATTAAATTTCATGATTATAATGTAGGGATTCGAAGAGAATTCGACAAAATCTGTATACCCATTTAATTTCATGTGCATATTATAATTACTGAAAATAGAAAACGTCTACCCATTAACCCGTATCCTAAAACCCCTCAATAATTTGGGACAAAAACTGAAAACCCATTAGATTTCATGATTATACCAACGTTTGACAGTATGCCCATTAAATTTCATGATTATACCGTTCAAAAATCTGAAAATGGTCTATTTAAATCACATTATATGTGATTAGTTCATAGAATAATTTCAAAAAAAATCATAGCGGTCAAACCCTCGATGCCATAGAAAAAATAATTCACAAGGGATCAAATTTCTACCAGTCACATGTAAATAAAAATGATTACAGTCAAACCCTCAATGCCATACAGAGAAATGATTTTAAAACACACCAAAATGCATGCAAACACTGTCGACGCCAACAAAATTAACCCATTATTGAACAAACAA
This sequence comes from Sequoia sempervirens, assembly GCA_007258455.2. Taxonomy (NCBI): domain Eukaryota; kingdom Viridiplantae; phylum Streptophyta; class Pinopsida; order Cupressales; family Cupressaceae; genus Sequoia; species Sequoia sempervirens. The sequence goes on along the minus strand of VDFB02047397.1, from coordinate 91,421,427 downwards.
TATTGCAGGTGGTGGAGAGAGGTGGAGATGTTACCTGCAGCAGAAGGGAGCCGATGGAAGTGGCCAAGGTTGCACGGGGTCGTGTTGACGACAGGAGAAGGCAGAGGTAAATGAGAAGTGGGAAGAAATCTGTGGGAGATGATGAGTTTAAGGCTTAAAGATGCTCGACAACCCACGGTTAGGTAAACCCATACGCGTGGCTTGATGAAGGCATATGTGGCACGTGGTTAACAAGGTAATGTGGTCGGGTTGAGATTAAAGCGACCACCTCCTAGCAGACCCACGTGCAAAAATGAACGGGCCCACATACAAATGCAAGTTGAAATAGGTTTATTGATAATTAGAAATAGGCTTTTTAATTTATTTTTTTTTGGCTTTTTAATGAATGGGTATCGGCGAAGTGATAAAAATGTAGTGGACAGAGGTCTAAAAACACCTTTCGCTTTACGGGTTCGACAAGACGTGTTTTAAGTACCTAGAAGCCAAAATTTTCTTTTTAAGGTCCTAACTCACGAACAAGCCCAAAAAAAAAATGAAGAAATCAGACCTATTTTCCACTCTATACGGATGCACGAAGTTAACCCGGGCGACTACTGGTATGTCTCCCCTATAGCCTTATACAATTTTTTCCTTTTACATATTTATCTATAACTATGCTTTCACTAATCATCTTCTTCTTAAACCAAAACTTGGTTTAGGAAGGCGTACATCCATTCAATGCCAAAAATGGGCTCAAGATTTGTCATCTTCCTTAGGAATGAACAACCCTTTGCAGCCTTGACGTGGTGTTTCTCTAATGTTGTTGTCATGAAATTTGACAGAAAGGGGAGCCATAACACCTCCTCATTGCCATCAAGCAAATGACAGATATACCACTGATGAGGGATACTAAAGGTAGGCCTTGCCACACCCAGAATCTCATTAAAACCTCCAATAAAATCCCTTTTGATTAAATCCTTTTTTAGGCCTCGCACCTCTTTTAGCTCTCCTAAATCCAGAAGGGAGGCCAAAAATCTGGAGGCGATGTCTATATTGACCCTATATCTATATGCCAACACTAAAAAGTCATCACCTAAAATTCATTTGATTGCAGTCAGCTCAAATGTTTATCGGGCTTTAAAGACCATTTTTAGCCTGTGGTCTATCATCTCTCCTTAAAAAACCATTTGTCTCTTCGAACAGACTAGCCTCACAGGCGTTTCCATCACTCTTATGCTACAGTTTCTAAGCTATGGGACATGCTTTCTTTCATCTAAACGCCTGCTTTAATAGGCTCCCCACGCCTCCTTCATACGGGTCGCCACCTAGCCCAACCATGAGAGGGGTATGACAATCATTTTGCCAAACCTTATTTGTGAATCTTTGCTTTCATTTTAGGTAATGCAGTTTTGGCATTGAGATTTTAAGACCACTTGAGTGATGTTACTTCTCTGACACCCTTTTCATTACAAAATACACCTAGTGTCTTATCATTCCCTTAATGGGAGATCTTGCTTGGCTCGCCTTGTGATAAAATTATTAGAGGTGACGTGGGTTTTAATTATAATGTTCAATCTTTATTATCCCGTCTACTACCAGGTTGGCAAGTCTATCTGCCTCCACATTTGCCTCCTTGAATACATGATTCGTTATGAAGCTCCAGAAAGTTGCTAGGAGAGGACCCAGTAGTTGAGCATGTTTCAATAGTTGAGAATGTTTTTGTTAATATAATGCCCAATAGTTGTTTATATAATGTCAATAGTTGTTTATATAATGCCAATAGTTGTGACTTTACTACCCATAATTAAACAAAATGTATTCTTTTGATCTAAAAAGCAACCAATCATGTGATGCCACATCAGCGCTCAACTACTGGTGATGTGAATGCACAAGTATTGGTAAGGGGTTTAGACGGTGCCTTTTTGGACACCTTGACAAAAAGCATGCTGATGTGGCATCATATTTGATGATGTGGCCCCGAAACTTTTGTTATAAGCAGGGGACTTGCCAAGTAAGCTGCTGTAAAAAAATTGGAGTGATTTGAAATTTCCAAGTAGGATTTTGAGGAACGCTAAGTTAGGTGCACAACTACTGGGTCCTCTCCCCTAATATCCTCTTAGTATCCAATTCTATATCGACCCTTTTTGTATGGCATTTACAATTAGTGCAAGTCGCCTTCCACCTCAATGTCTAAGATCATATGACTTTGGAAAAGCTCTAAACTAAAGAAACCAAATGTATCTTACATTCAATTTTACAATCCTTTAGAAAACATAGTCTTTTAGTCCTTCAAAAGACAATTTTAATGAAATCCTCACATTCTTCTATCTTACTCCTATCTTTATATTAATTTAGTTAAAAATATTATCTTTCAAAATATAAATCTTATCTCATGTAGGAGATGAATTGGAAGAAAAGTACAAATCATTAGTGATTATCTACATTTTGTTAGACTTATTCAGCTACATAAAAGATATTCACTTTAATCACTCAAGTGAAATACAAGATGGAATAATTCAAACCACTTGATTTTTTCTCTACACGTTCATACCAAATTTGTGTAGAAGTTCCTATTTGAACTAGAAACTAAACGTAAAATTCCTACAAAAGAAAATAAACATAATTTTTTCGATGATGTAAGATTGCTTGACATTTAAGGTGCTTCTATATCAGACATCCTAGGTAACATAATTTTGAGTTGAGTACTCAAAAGCAAGAAAGTGAAGGAGGTAGATTTGGCTATCAAAGCCAACCCACTTCATTTTTGAAAATTCATTTATCTTCTTTGATCCCTTTCCTCTCCATCTAACAAGATATTCCTTTTACTCATTTCTCTTGGTTTTCTCACTTATGTATGTGTTATCATGCCCATACCTATGCATGGACATAAATTCTAACACAATTAAAAAATCCCTCTATTATATTTTTGTCACACTTCATATGGTGGTGAACTATACACACTCAATATCATTGTACATGCAATACGACAAAAAAAATGCCACATTATGTAAGGAAAGATAATTAAAAGCAAGTGAATGATGCAAAAACTATTTTTTCACTTTACAAAGATTATGAAAACCTAATTAGAGCATGTGTCACTTCTTATAAATCTTTAAGAGAGAACCCTCATGAGTATACCCTCTTTGGTTTCCTATGTGAAAGTGATTTGTTCATGTCTCTATGACATGAACTAGGTTAAACCATTAAATTTGATATCTAATCATTTTAATATTATTATATGAATTAACATAAATAATTGATTAAGAAAACACACATTTGTCTCGATATCACCCAAGTTAAATTAAATAATGAAAAAATACAACACATGCCCAATTACTAATTTTAAGCTATCAAAAAGTGCAAATTTGACCTAGCTTATTATAAAAGAATTTCAATCACAAACTAAACATCTATTTAAACCACATAATATTAAAATCCTTGATCATAAATAAATTATAAGTATATGTATGTATATTCTATATTTAATCCTCTATTTAATTACTTATTATTTTTATTACTATATTTATTTATTTATTTAATTTTCTTACAAGTCGTATTACAATTTTTTATTTATTGATTAATTAAATTATAAATAATATTTACCTTTTTTCCCCACATAATTTTTTAAATTTTATTTCAAAGAATAAAAATACATTCCTCATATGCTAACACATGCCACATTTCTAAGTTGAACCAAAGTTCAGACTGTCCATGAACTTGATCACTATTCTAACTTGAAAAAATGATTTTTCCTAGTATCATAACTCATAAAGACTAGTCTCTATAAATTATCCATACTAAGCAAAAAGTAGAAATAAAAAAACTAGAACCATCTAGAACAGATACATAAATAAAAATACCAATACATATACACCTTCTACAACCACAAGGCTTGTTGAAGCTCCTGCAACTCACCCTCATTTAATTCCACAAGATGTACTTCACAAAAAGGAAATGAAAGACTCTCCTTAGAAAAAGAATCTTCTTGTTGGTTTATGTCTCAAAAAACATGGCAAATGGAGAAAGTATCAAATACCAAGACCACTTATATGAGATTGGCTGCTAAATATTTCAACTCCAAGTTGTAAACCATCTACTTCCCATTCATCCAATTGACCATGAGCGATGAGTCCCCAAAAACCTATAAGGATTTTAGACCAGAGTCATATGCTTTTCTAAACAAAAGCTTCAACACCAGTAATTTGACCATGTTATTTGTTCCTTGACCCCCACAAGCCTTCATGAAAAAATAATAAGATTTTAAAATAGATAAAACCACCCCAAGCCACACATATAGTTTGAGAATTGACAAACCCATTAAAAAAAACCCCAACTAGAACCCTTGTCTATCAACAACTCCCCTACTTGATATGACAAACAAGGGGATTTTTCATCCTTTAGCATATTGAATAAAGCCTATCACTTAAGCAAAAACTTGGAAAGTTGGAACTTCTTTACCAGCAAAGAGAAAATTGTTGCACCTTAACCAGACTCCCCATAATACTAAGAAGGCTTTAGATCTATTGAATCCAACTAGTCTTTAAGGCAATGGTCGAGCTCACTTTTAATCCATAGGTTGCTTTTCTTGATCCATCTATTGATATCCCCTAGATTATTAGTAATCTTACCTATGTAGTACAATCTAAATATTCTAATTAAGTTGAATTACATTTTAATAGATACATCACAATTAAAATATAAAATAAAATAAAATAAATTATTTGATTGTAAAATAAATAAAATATTTTAAATTTTTGTAATAATTAAATACAATAATTTACAATTTTTTGCTAAGTATTTATTTTATTAAAATATTTTTATTCTAATAAATTAGAATAAAAATAAATAAATAATAAACATATTTAAAAGAGGAGGAAAAAATTGTAGATTGCAAGAGAGAGGGAGTAAGTTTTCAGATTTGCTAGTAAATTTTATTATTTTAGATTCATATATATATTATATTATATTATATTTTATCTTTTTTATTTGTCATTTCTACAAGATTTAACATTATTTATAATAGAAACCCTCTTTTCTTTTTTAATATATATTTTAATAAATATTATTTTTGTATTGCCTAAAACACAATTATTAATCTTATTTTTTATTTTTTTTAAACACATATATTAAAATTTAAAATTAATTTTTTATATGTTATACATATTTGAAGAAAAAATATTTATTTATTATTTATTTCAAGTAAAATCAACACAAACACATATAATTCTTTCTTTTTATTTTCACATTCCTTACAAGGAATATGATTTTTTCAACATACAAATAGAAGTATAAAATATATTACAACTTATTTATATAAGAATGCATATGTCAATAAATACACCATTTCAACCTAAAAAAACACTCAATATTATTATAATTATTTATATGTGTGTGTATGTATATATGTATATTGTTGGAGAATGCCAAGATTAAAAAGTGTGAATTGATAACCTTCCACAAGTGAAACAATAAACACAATATGATATCTATCATATAATATGAAGAATGTGTAAATACTATGAGGAACCTTGCATATATAGGCAAGGTAGATGAGGTAGGAAGGTAAGACTAAACAACTAACCCTCCAAAGATGGAAAACTTGTGAACTAAATTGAAAAGTGTGTGAGCAAGTGTCAAATATGCAAGTATTAGGTGTCTCAAATGATGACGACACATGTCTCAATACTATATAATGAGAAAAAAAAGAAACCTAAGTAACTTAAGCTGTAAGTGTGAATAGGTCAATCCTAGAAAGGTGATTAGCCAACTAGATGATTAATAACTCTATTTACACTAACAAATATTTATACATGTATATATGTTTATATGTATATATATAAAAAAATAAACACATGTATATATACATACATATACACACACACATATATACATACATATATGTATATATATAAATATATAAACACATGTATATATACATACATATACACACACATATATACATATATGTATATATATTAATATATACACACATGTATATATACATACATATACACACATATACACACATATATACATATATATACATATATACATATACATGTATATGTACATATGTATACCTATATACATATATATACATATATATGTATGTATTTATCTATATATATAAATGTTGCCAAGGGAGCCAATCCTATGGTTATAGATTTCCAGTATTGCACACCAATTTTCAGCTCATATACAATATCAAAATATCTACCATTAATGGCCCTTCATTTTGGCTATGCTTTCTGTGTTGGGATAAATTTAGAAAGATAGAAATGCCTGCATATTTTCTCACAGCCAGATTGATTTTTGTTTCTTTCGATGGTGTTGCAGGCCCTGAAGATGGTGTTAGGTGAAGATATTTTGAATTTTTAACTTTCCTTTAAACAAAATGTTTCCTCTATTGCTTGATATGTGGCATTCAACCATGCCAAATGCCAATAGAGCACTTCTGAGAAGACACGTATTTATGCCACCACCTTCTCCATTACGTATGTATTTGGTCCTTCTTGTAGATTACTTTGAATATGCATTGAATGTGATTAAATCCTCCATCCCATCTTTATGCCAACCAACATCCCATAATATCCCAAATGCTTGTATCTATCCTTTACAACTCCCAATTTTCTAGCCTATTGGCCACTATGTTTCCCTCTCTATAGATATGTAAAGTTTGAAAGTCTTCACATTATTCCAGTAACTTCTAAATTGGGTTTATATATTTATTTAATTTCTAATTTTTCATTCTCCTTTGTGTAGTGGTGTTTATTATGATTTGAGAATCTCCTTCCACTTGAATGTGTTTGAAACCCAATTTCCTAATTGTCCTTAATGTTAGCCGTGCTATTTGAACTTAACCTCATTATTGGTCCCATCTAATAGTTTCTTGGAGTATATTTCTAGGATGTTTCTTTACTAGTATCTTACCATATAGCCTGGTACTGAAAGTATCAATTTTTTCTGAGCAACACCATTAAAATTTAACTTTATCCATCCTTCCAGTGAAGGGGACCACCTCATCTCCTTTCTAGGATCCATGGATGAATTAACATGAACAACTCCATAAATAGGGAGTATATATATGCATATGTATATATACATATATATGTATACACATACATATATATATACATATATACATGTATATATATGTATATGTATACATATATGTATATATACATATGCATACACACACACACATATATATATACACACATATACATCTACACATGTACACATATATACATAAATACATATATATACATATATACACATACATACATACACATACATAAATACATACATACATACATACATACATACATATATGCATCATACATACATATATGCATTTGATAGGTAAAATAAAATCAAGGGGGTTGCTCCCATTTCTATTAAATATAAGGTAAATGTTACATTATTGATATGAACCATTGCTCAATTGACCCTACATACCCAAATAGTAACAAAATATGGATTTCTTTTAACTAATTTTCCTATTGACTTAGATTGATATACTGTAGTTTTGGACTCCATCCAACTAGAGGACTACAAAATTGAAGCCATTATTTAATACATTCTATTAATAGAGAGTATTGATAATAACTAAATATAACATGTTTGTTTATACTCTTATAGGATTGCAAATGCAAAAATTTACCCAAAAGTGGCAAACCTTTAACCTAATTGCCCCTCATTGATGAATTCTATTTACCATTTGATCCTATCTGAAGGTGTTAGACCTAGAATTCTTTAAAAAATCTAAGCCCTTCATAGCATGTTATTGATGACATTCCAAATTTGTGGTCTTAGAGGTGAAACAAATAAGATATCACTCCATCGAAGCCATCGACTCCTTCAATTTAAAGAATTTTGGAGGGAGAGGAATGCCAACACCTGAACCAATGAACTCCAATACCACATCCAAATCTCCAAAAAATATTTCTTTATGAGATCCTTGCAGAGAGATTTCACCATTTCTAATGATTCTCCAATATCCAACAACAAAGCCAAAAACATAGAGGAGATATCAGAGTTCACCCTATAATTATGATTGATCCCCAAGAACTCATCTCCCAACACCTATTTTATCACAAAAAGGATTAACCCATGATGGGTTTTGAAGATACACTTGAGCCTCTTCTTTGTTATGGTCCCTAGCAAAGCCATTTTTCAAAGAGAGCTTGTTGGTTATTTTTTATGAACCAAACTTGATCTCATCCCTCACCTATGAATCTTCTAGAATTCAATTACTAGTAAGGGTGAGATTGGCCAACACACAAGTAAGGATTTTAAGGCCCTTACTTCTTCACTTTGGGTTTTGTGAGACCTAGGAGGGTGATCCTTAAACATTCTCACGTGATATTCATTTTAACAAGAGCATTTCTACACACAGATGAATTCCTTCAAAGTGAAAATGGGAAACATTCATCAAAGGTTTGGTTGACCTTTTAATAAACTATTTTCCATTGCAAGGAATAAAGTAACACTTCGGGTTGGGACATTATGATTGAAAGTTTTTATGATTTTATTATCATTTTAAGCCTCTGGCTAGGTGTGTTACTAACTCAACTTACTCTTAGATAAGTTGATGAAGGGACCAATGCCTTGTCCACGAGATAATGGAGTCATTTTTGAAATTAACCAGTAATACACTAACAATTCAACCTAGTAATCGATGGACAATTGATATACTACTTTGTAACATTCAACTCACTACGTCTAAAACATAGCTTCTTACCAAATCCTATATCATTTCCTCACAGACCCATGACCTTTACCATTAAATAAACCCTTTGAATTGAAGCATAAATAAACTCATTCATTCAATTTAAACAACGAAAGACAAATGAAACTATATTAACAATTTCATTCATAATCTGCATGGAAATCACACAGGATTGAACATATATTTTAGAACTAATATTTTTTATTACTGATGTTACTATAAAACCATTTAAGATCATTACATCATGACTCGTACCCTAAACTTGTTCCTGGTATATTCATCAATCTATCTATTTACATTTATGCTCCATTATGAGCTTAGCCTTTTCACCTAGACCCTACAAAGACAAAAAACTTGAACCACCTCCCTTTGTAATTAGACTTGAAATCCCCTTTATAGAATAGGGGAGCAACAATCATTCAACTGAATTACGATTACATTTTACATTTCATTTCAAAACAAATTTCAACCGAATTTGAGAGATTCCCCCAAATGGTTATATGCAATCATTGATATAGTAGGGGAAAGCAAAAGACAAAATTCTTCATAAGTTGTCGAAGGAAAGTAGCCACACCACCCACAGGGTACCGTTATCCATAGTTGCAGCATCCACTTCGGGAAAAAAGATTCTTCACTATACTAGCCGAAAGACTTCCACATCAACATGGAAGAGTAAAAGACCAAAACTATAGACATGTTGAAAAGAACAATCCTGATGCAGTGGCAATAGTTTCATCGAAAACAAAAATAAGGAGAAGATGCTACTCTGAGTCATCAACATCAAAGTATGCTCAACCACTCCTTGTTCATGATTCAACCAGAGGAACCATCACTACATCCTCATTAGAGTCATCATACGACACCAGAGAGAGAAGGTAATGGCCGTATCCCGAGTCAGTGTCACCTCTGCCATCTGAAGGGCTATCATAGAGTACAATGAGAGAATTGTATTTTCCTAGGAAAGCCTTGTGACTCTTGTTTCTTTTCTTGGCCTTCCTCTCAGGCTCATCTGGTTCCTTGCCCTTAAACTTGACCAATTCTTTTAAAATGGTCCTATTGCTTAAGTTGTAGGTACTTTGGACAATTGTTTTCTTCTTTTGACCACAGGCCTTCTTTTTACCCTTTGGAGCCACAAAAGTCCCAGGGACTTCTTTCTCAACCACATACATATCCTCATGACACTCAAATGCATTGAGCTGTCTAGACCTCTTAGTTGGAAGAATTGACTCACTTGACTTACCCATTTTGTAGAACACAGGGTGGAAACTATACCAATTCTAAATTAAGTGAAGATTAACCAACTTTAAGTCCTAAATTAAAATTGTAGGAAAGCACATCCACAAACCCAAACAATTTCAACAAGCCCTAGAAATAAAAAACTCCTAGACAAACTAGAGCATGAATTAAATAGAGGTCATGTGAAGAACCAACTCACCTAAGATAAAAAACATCAATTTCTCTGCAACTGAAAACTCGACACTCACACACTCCTTCAATGACCCACACTTCACATTTTCTGCAGACTGAAAATGGTGAGATCAAATGACAAGAAATTTGCATTAAATAGACAATTTGGAGCGTGTAGTAATTAATGATTGAAGAAATCCTCGCATGAGCGAGTTGATAGCTTAGTAACTCATCTTTGAATTTGGACTGTCAATATTTGAGGATTTAAAACTTCATCAATGGCAACCTAGAACACCGTTTCTGGCCTTTTACAACTTGTTCTTAAAAAATGGTAATACCATCTCAAAAGTTGCCACGTCTTCCCTTAATCTTCATTACTCACCTGTGATCTAACAATTAACATGCGTGACCAGCTCCATCTATGCCTTTTCATTTATATTGGCGAAGTGCACAAAGTTGACACTTGAAGAGAATATTCCATAAAACATCCATTGTGTGTCATGGAATTTCCCCACCCCTCCTAGGTTCAATCAACGATGAGAGCATTGGCATGATGAAATTAAGACCATTGGATCACTGCTCACTGTTGGAAATATGCCTCAATCAATACAGGTTGAAACCTCTTTAGAAGCCAAGTCGATATGACATCTATAATGTCTGGCCGACTAGTAGCTTTGATACATTCTGTTTTGAATAGGTCGCTGTGACCTAGTTTCTGTCTTGCCGAATGCTTTCATTGTGGAGTCTATCGCTGTGACATAGAGCAGTCGTTGGGACCTCTTAGCGCTCAGGAGACCTCTGGCCGACAAGCCATTCAATCATGAGTCAGGGAGACTCGTGGCAACCACAAGCCTCGGGATAACCTATGACTGCTCAGTAAGAAGTCTCTGCAAAAGTTAATGTCTCACCGACGAAGGATCAAGTGTTAGTCATCAGTGTAACACAACGGCTCGGTGAGAAGTCTTAGTGAAAGTAGCTTGTCTCGCCGACAGTGCTTTATGTTGGAGCCTTTGGGGTAAGTCTTGGCATTCGGTATGTTCTCTTAGCGAAGGGCATATGTCTTGGTGACTGATGATAGCTTCGGGGTGATAATAAAGATCTCGTGAAGATGTCTCAGTGATAAGCTTTTGTCTTGCCAACTGTGACTTGTTGCTCGGTACGACCTAAGTCTTTAGAGTAACATTTGTTATCTCAATGAGACCTCTTGGCGACAATGATAAGTCTTGCTGACTATTCTTTGGAGCTTGATATGACTTGATCTCATCGGTATAATGTCTCACCGAAAGCTATGAGTCTGGGTGATAGCGATACATGTGGAGAACGTCGATGTGAGGTCCTGGTGACATAAGGAAGTCTTAGTGATAGTATCCTGAGCTCGGTGTAACACAAGGAGGTTCTTTGGGATGTCTTGGCGAGAGCGATACTCTTGCCGAAAGGAAAACTGAAGCCGATACATGTTGTAAGCTCGGTGAAACATCTTGGCGACTACGGTAACTCTTGGCGATGATGATATGAAGTCTATGTGGCATTGACGAGACATTGTTAGTGTCTCACCGAGATGCCAACACAGTTTGATTTCTTTTGACCATTCTATGTGGAGTCTCATGGACGAATAGGAGGAACCGAATGTGAATAGTTAGCAGTTGGTTCGTTGTGACGGTTCTGTGTAGAAGCTCGACAGTCAGGGAATGCCATGGATATAGTTTGGAGTTGTAGACGCTTGTGGTTTCGATGGTTGGTTGGATCGACGGATTGGTGGGTGATTGAATGATCAATAAATGATTTCTATTATGTAAAGACTGTAACGTAAAAGATCCTGTACAAGATTGTTCATGGTGAATGCTGCGTAAACAGACACCAAAAAGATAAGTCTAACATTTGTATGTAATCTCCATTACTGTAATACAAAGTGATTTCTCTTGGTGTGGTGGTTTTTTCTCCTATAAGGGTTTTCCCACGTATATCTGGTGTTCTTGTGTGATTGTCAAATACTCTATTTCTGTTATCTGTTTCATAGTGCATCTTAATTGGACTGTAATTGTAAAATTTAAAAGTATATCTGCATTCTTTTTTGAGGTATTGACGTTAGGAGAATTGTTTTCCGCATCTAATTTTCCTTACACTCACTTTGGAATTCTTCATCGCATCAGGTGTCGCTAATTCAAATTGGAAAATCTAGACCATATCAGCGACATCTTGAAACCAACAATGAAACTATACTAGGCCACGTGCACCTGCACGAAAATATAAGACACCAGAGATATCACTCATGAGAACACCTCAGATTAGCAAAAGGTAACGTTGAATAAAGCACTCCATCGCTCATCACCAATTTGAACAAAACAATTGCACAACCATTCATGATGAGTGATGGGACAAAAATCAAAGGGCCCTGAGGTCATCGCTCATCACCCATTCGAAACTTAGAACTTAGAGAAAATCCGTGATGAGTGATAAGAGAAGATATAATAAGCACTAGGGTCCTTCACACATTGCTAATTTTCATCATGAAATTCATGAGAAATTAGCGATATGAAAGGACCTAGTGATAGCAACAGTAGCCCACAAATCGCACATCGCTAATGTGAAACTTAAAACTCACAACCTATCCATGATGCATGAAACAAGAGGAAAGCTACTCATCGCCAATCATTGATGCAAATTAATTTTCAGAAAGCCATCCATGTTGAGAAAAACCAAAGAAAAGATGCTCATCACTCATCACCCATTTGAATTTACATTTCAAAAGTCATTTGTGATGAGTGATAAAGGGAAGCGATGGACGAGACTTAAGTGAAAACAACTTAGCATGTGCCCATAAGTTGTTTTAAGAGGGGGACCATCTAGGATGACGTATAAAATGCCTCAAGGACTTAGAACATAATATTTTCAAAGGATGTAATGGCCAAATAAGGTCAATCGATAAAACTTACAAAATAAGAATGTTAGACCTAGGACGAGGGACCAGTTACTCCATGAGCATTAATGACTCAAGGTGTTTTAAAATAACCAGAAATGGGTGATAAGAAGTCAATGATGAATTAGAACCCTAACAAGGGCTTCTCCCTAAAGGTTTCTTGGGTGAGATTTTGATAGAAAAATCCCTAGGCAATATGAATGAACACAACCTTAAGTCTAGACACTTGAAATTGACTAAAATTGGCAAAGTCAGGAATGGAATCATGAATTTTTTTAGGGGTTCCATTAGTGGCTCTAGTTGGGGATGTCTATTTCTCAACAAACAAAGTGAGAATCCAAAATTTCAGTTGAAGCAGACTGAGCACAGAGGACCAAAAAAAAGACAAGGCCTAGGAAAGAGAACCAGATTGAAGCGAACAATATATATACAATATTTACATAAGTTATAGGGCCATACCAAGAGATCCAATATTCCTCATTCTTGAAGCCTTTTATGATGTGTAATATTTCAACTTGCACTTTGCAACTTTATCAGGCTTAAACATTACTTGGTGGCCCCAAGCCTCCCAACCTTAAAAATTGTGCTTAACTTTGTCAAAAACCTTGTTTTCAACTATTTGCACCATTTTAAGGCTAAAAACACTATCATGAATTTCCCATCAGTTAATTATGCCACGACCACTACAATCAACCATTATTGACATGTGTCTAAACTTACATTCCTTTCTTTCATTCATGTACCTTTGTGAACTATAACCGATCATTAACTGGAATACATGATCAGTGTAACATTCTATTTGACTCAGTTTATAATCATAGTTCACCAAATTTTCATCCAACTGCACAGGGAAAATAAAACATTCATAATCCACTTGATCACTATCATCATACAAACTGATATAAAATTCATTTTGCTCATTAAATTGGAAATCCTCATACACATTCCTTCCAGGGCTCTTGTTCAAGGACATATGACCAAACCATTTGCAGCGATACTACACTTTCACATCTAGAATTCTAGGGTCACTATCATCTAGTTTCTATTCCACATTAAGAACACATTCACTTTGAGTGATGAACAAAAAATGTTCATACACATGCTTCTATTCAAATTGGTGCTCATATTCACTAGAGCAGTATAAACCAGTTGTGTTGCCATATTCTTCATCTCCTCAGGAAACTGATTTATCAGTCTCCATTACACTTTTTCTCTCATTAGGGTTATTCCTACAAAAGGAACTATCCACATCTTCCCAGACATTAAAAGATACTCCAATTTTAGGATCATCAACACACTTCCATCCTCCTTTCAAATCATTTCTCAAACTAAAACAAAATGTCTTAAAGGATGAGTTTAGTAACTCATGATTGATGTGATCCGTAGTAAGATATTCAGGTGCACCATCAGTTGATACATTTGCTTGCTCACATTGTAGGATTTCCTGCAACTTAAACATTTCTCATTTTTAGCCAAACAAGTCTCCTTAACACATTCTTTGTTGAAAATTATCATGTCCATTTATGTTGCATATAAGCATTCAAAAATAGGACCTTACTAACTAGCATTAGCCATCCCATCACCTTTAACATAAACCTCAGGCTCAAGACCCTAAATACAACCACTCTTAACTTGAAATTTATTTTTTACCATGTTTCTAGGGCATTCCAATTCAGATACAGTTGGATTTCATTTCAAGAATCCATCGCATGCTATCTATTCGTCCAATGGTGAAGGCACAACCTCATGAGCACGAATTGAAATCTTTAGGAAAGAAGGATGCCTTTAGGTCAATCTCACAAAAAGATTCATAATTCTTATGAGAGCAATCAAGATTTTCATGCTCACTATCCTGGTCACCCACCCTCAAAGGTATATCAGTAGTACTTGCAAGTATGAAAATATCATCATTTACATTACCAGATAGATACTCTTCTTTTGAAACTTCTTTATCCATTTCTTGAATAAACCCTTGATTAATAACAATAGGAGGAGCACCCTTGTTATCCAAGGGCATCATTTTTTGCATAAATTCACATTTAGCCTCCTTAGCAATCCTAATCTAACCAATTATTTGATCAAAATCCAGGGGTTTTAATTCCTTAGGCAAATTACTAAGCCTTGACTCATAAATGTCATCGAATAGGTCAATACAAATTGAATCTTCAGGTCATAACCTTTTAGGGATCTCCAACAAGGAATCCAAAAACCTTGCTGGCAACTCATAGGGCAATTCCCCTTCATGTCTCTTCATACTTGATAGTTTGAACAATACCTGATCATTATCACTCAGACCTTGTTGTAGCTCACCTTGCATCCCTTCATGATTAATATGCTATGATGGTGAACCAGATAAGGCATTAAGAACATCATCACTCTGATCATCCTTTTCATCCTTATCTATGCCATTTATATGACGTGCATCAAGACAACAAACACTTGCATCCATATAACCCCTCATCATTGAATATTTTATAATATTCTCAATATCCATAGCAATGTGACAGGCTTGATGCAATGTTTTGGGTTCTTTATCCCTTATCAAATAACTCATCTCATTATCAAATTGAACTAGATATACAATTAAACACTCTACATCACTAGGCCTTAAGTGTTCAGGGATACCTCTTGCTACTTGTGTGAATCTCAAGTTAAAAGAAAGAACCATTTCATCTTCATCCTTTTGGATTTCCATAAGTCTTTTTCTTATCTCACTAGGACTAACCCTTTCACCAAATTGTTCCACAAATGCTACCTAGCTTAAACTCATCCCATAAAGCTACATAATATACTAGCAAATCTGAGAACTAGTCTCTAAAATTTTCTTTTAAAGATTGAGCAAAGAGCTTCATGACAACATCCTCATGATCTATCTCAAAGTCACCCATCAAATCTATGAATGCACTTAGATGTTTAGAAGCCATCATTTTTCCTTGTAAATTTAGGCAAATGTTTCCTAATATCAGTGGGAATCCTATTAGGAAAACCTTGAATACCATTAAAACTTATTGGCTTATATCTCTCAATAGAGAACTTCTTTTGATGGCACGATAAGGGCTGCATGCCTTGCATATTTCTACTTGATGTTCCACAAGGAGATATAGGGGAGTGATACATTTCTCTTGCACCCTTATTCAATCTTCAAAAATCAAATTCATAGTCAATAATCTACGACCTCATTCCTTAATTTTAATCACAATTTTAAAGCTCAAACATAGCCATGCTTTTAAAACATTCTAAGAGGAATAGTTTAGGAGTAAACATACTTCTTCAACCCAACTCAGATATTACACATTTCACCTTAGAAGTATGTAAAAAAATTACTATTCCCTTTATTTGTGCTTAATTCACATAATAGGGAAACCAAATTTTCACCAAATCTTTTCAACATGGTTTTCTCATAAATTTATTTCTTCTTGAAAGCCAAAATGAAAAATACCTGAATATATTGCAACCATTCCTGAATTGTGCTTATGACTAAAAAACCTTGTAGATCTGGAACTTTCTTCACGTTTTCCTTAGGTTTTTATGCATAGAGTTGTAAGGAAATATAGGAGCGCATCTAGTGAAAACTCCATTCAGTAGTGCCTTCGGTAACTTTCATTTCAATTAGGTTGCCTCAAAGACATGTACAACTATGTCCAAATGCGGAACAAACACAGTTCATTTCCTACATTGATCCATCTGAGAGAAACACATGTAAATTCAACATCAAGCATTAATATATTCTACTATACGAACTAGTAGACATGAAAGATGAAAACAAAAAACTAGAACACAAAGATTTACGTGGGGAAAATCCTTTTGGATAAAAAACCCCACACTCCAAAGATCGAGCCATTGTATTATTCAACAACAGAAAGGTTACAATACAAATTTAGGCTCATAGCCTCTTTAAAGCTTCATCTTGTTCATTCTAGATACTATATGGTAATCAACTCTCCCTCTGTACATTTCCTGATCAACCTCTCAAACCAAACAATCTTCGTACTGTTGCAATACCCTCACAGAGTATACAATACTGATCAACACGAGAGATCAACCATGGCATTCAATCCTTGATCAGGAGAGAAATCGACAACATAACCCTGCCTCTCACTTTCTCTGTTTCGACCTCATGGCCTCGGCCTTCTAGCCAGCCAACCGGTCTTTTTATTGTTCGCTATGTTTTCCTTCTCTTCAGCTTCGGCTCTATGAAATGGTTTGTTTCCAACTGTCGGATCACAACTGTCGAATCATCCAGCTCAGCAATGGTTCACATTCTTCTTTCTCTGATTTGTTCACATCGCACCATGTCAGACAATCTTCACTCAGTCAACAATGATCAACTTGTGTCACATGTCGGTGAGACACTAGAAGTGTCTCCCCAATGCCACAAGACCCGATTACATGTTGTCGCCAAGAGTCGTCTCCATCGGCAAGAGGTTCTACTGATATCCACAAGTCATACCGATTTCATCATTCCCATCAGTGAGACAATCGCCATTTGATGAGACATCACACTGAGCTTCATGTTATACCGAACTCCGAACAACAGTCGCCAAGAGTTACACCGAAGTCAGGATTCCATTGGCAAGACAATTGCTCTTCGCCAAGACATCACCCCACAGGTTCCAAGTCACCTCGATTCAATCTTGTTGGCTAGACTTACTACTTTCGCGAAGACTTCATACCGAAGCCTTTAAGTCATATCGATGTGTTCCACTGTCGGTGAGAGAATCAACCTTCGGTAGGACTTCTTACTGAGGCTTCCATGTTATCTCGAGACAACTGTTCGCCAAGAGTCACACCGAACTGATGACCCCACATACTGTTGGCAAGACTTCCGATATTTGATGAGACATCATATCGAAAAA
Source organism: Sequoia sempervirens (assembly GCA_007258455.2). Taxonomy (NCBI): domain Eukaryota; kingdom Viridiplantae; phylum Streptophyta; class Pinopsida; order Cupressales; family Cupressaceae; genus Sequoia; species Sequoia sempervirens. The sequence continues at coordinate 91,403,537 of VDFB02047397.1, read as the reverse complement.
ATACATTACACCGATGACCCCTAACACTGTCGCCGAGACATCTCCCGGTCGCCAAGAGATCATGCCGATAGGAACAAGTCATATCGATTTCTTCATCGGCAAGACTTCCTATCGTCGCCGAGACTTTTCATCGAGACCCTTGAGTTACACCGAGTGAATATCGTCAGTGAGACATTCCTCAGTCGCCAAGAGATCTTCCCGAGAGTTCAAGTCACCCTGAACCTACTTATCAGTGAGACTTCTCCCAGTCGCCATGACTTCCTGCCAAATCCATTTGTTATCCTGAAGACTCTAAGTTGCCATGAGTCTCCCTGAAGCCTGATAACAAACCCTTATGTCACCGAGACATTCCACTTGGTAGGAGATTATAGCGAAGGCCACAAGTCATAGCGATAGGCTTCTTCGGCAAGACAAAAGCATTGTCTTGGCGACATGAGCAAAACACAAGGTAAACTGTCAGTCGGCCAGACAACATAAATGTCACAATGACTAAGATTTCTCAGAGGTTTCAACCTGTGAGATTGAGTCATATTTTCCAACAAGAGTCACAACCTCCTTTACAGAGGAACAAATTTCCACAATATGAAGGTTCTTTCACTAATAAATTCCACTTCAAACCTCCTTAATTAGCAGAGTCACACATAGGTCCTTTACACTTTCTTATTTGGTTTCCATCAAATTTTCATCTAGTTTTACTGGAATCTCTCAAAACAATCTATATTGTACAAAGAGCTTTCGGAGTCGCCACCTACTTCTAGCTGTAATTTCTAGTAATATTCATGAAATTGTGACAAACCTTGATGGCATGTGCAAATTTTCATAGGACACAGCAAAATCCATCACTATCTTAGAGGATTGACTCATTGACACAAAGCCAGGCTAGGTAGTATAATTTTCTAATAAATATTTTGACTCTTTATGACAAAATGATCTTCTATTAGACTTTTCTCTAGTTCTTCTCCAACGGAGTCGCCTTCTGTTGGTGTCTCAGATGGGAAAATAAGAGTCCAAAATTTTCAACCTCTGGTTACAAATAATATTTCAAGAATTTAATGACTCTTTGATAGGATAGTCTACAACCAAATTTCAAAGTTCATCCCCAGTAGAGTTGTCATTTCTATTGGTTATTTTTTATGAACCAAACTTGATCTCATCCCTCACCTATGAATCTGCCAGAATTCAATTACTAGTGAGGGTGAGGATTGGCCAACACACAAGTAAGGATTTTAAGGCCCTTACTTCTTCACTTCAGGTTCTGTGAGACCTAGGAGGGTGATCCTTAAGCATGCTCACGTGATATTCATTTTATCAAGAGCATTTCTATACATAGATGAATTCCTTCAAAATGCAAATGGGAAACATTCATCAAAGGTTTGGCTGACCTTTTAATAAACCATTTTCCATTTCAAGGAATAAAGTAACACTTCAGGTTGGGACATTATGATTGAAAGTTTTTATGATTTTATTCTCATTTTAAGCCTTTGGCTAGGTGTGTTACAACTCAACTTACTCTTAGATAAGCTAATGAAGGGACCATTGCCTTGTCCAGGGGATAATGGATTCATTTTTGCAATTAACCAGTAATACACTAACAATTCAATCCATTAATCGATGGAAAAATTGATATACTACTTTGTAACATTCAACTCATTACGTCTAAAACATAGCTTCTTACCAAATCCTATATCCTTTCCTCATAGACCCATGCCCTTAATTTAGCATTAAACCAACCCTTTGAATTGAAGCATAAATAAACTCATTCATTCAGTTTAAACAACATAAGACAAATGAAACTATCATTAACAATTCCATTCATAATCTGCAAGGAAATCACACAGGAGAACATATATTTTAAAAATGATATTTTTTATTATTGATGTTACTGTAAAACCATTTAAGATCATTACATCATGACCCATACCCTAAAATTTTTCTTGGTATATTCATCAATCTATCTATTTACATTTATGCTCCATTTTGAGCTTAGCCTTTTCACCTAGACCCTACAAAGACAAAAAAATTGAACCACCTCCCTCCATAACCAGCCTTGAAATCCCCTTTATAGAATAGGGGAGCAACAAGCATCCAACTGAATTATGATTACATTTCACATTTCATTTCAAAATGAATTTCAACCAGATTTGAGAGATTCCCCCAAATAGTTATATGCAATCATTGATATAGGGGAAACAAAAAGACAACATTCTCCACAAGTTGTTGAAGGAAAGTAGCCACACCACCCACAAGGCACCGTTAGCCATAATTGCAGTGTCAACCTCAAGCAAAAATATTCTTCACTATACCAGTCGAAAGACTTCCACATCAGCATGGAAGAGTAAAAGACCAAAACTATGGACACGTTAAAAAGAACAATCCTGATGTAGTGGCAATAGTGTCATCGAAAACAAAAAAAGGAGAAGATGCTACTCTAAGTCGTCAGAATCAGAGTATGCTCGACCACTCCTTGTTCATGATGCAATTGGAGGAACCATCACTACATCCTTGTCAGAGTCATCATACGACACCAAAGAGAGAAGGTAATGGTTGTATCCTAAGTCAGTGTCACCTCCATCATCTGAAGGGTTATCAGAGATCACGATGGGAGAATTGTGTTTTCCCAGGTAAGCCTTGTGACTCTTGTTTCTCTTCTTGGCCTTCCTCTCAGGCTCAACTGGCTCCTTGCCCTTAAACTTGACCAATTCTTCTGAAATGGTCCTGTTTCTTAAGTTGTAGGTACTCTGGATAATTGTTTTCTTCTTTTGACTACGAGCCTTCTTTTTACCCTTTGGAGCCATATAATTCCTAGGGACTTCTTACTCAGCCACAGACATATCCTCATGACACTCAAACACACTAAGTTGTCTAGATCTTCTAGTTGGTTGAATTGACTCACCCAACTTACCCATTTTGCAGAACATAGGTTGGAAGCTATACCAAATCTAAATTGAGCAAAGATTAACCAACTTTAAGTCTTAAATTAAAATTGTAGGAAAGCACGTCCACAAACCCAAACAATTTCAACAAGCCCCAAAAATATAAAACTCCTAGACAAACTAGAGCATGAATTAAACAAAGCTCATATTGAAGAACCAACTCACCCAGGATAAAAAAATCAATGTCTCTGCAACTGAAAACTCGACACTCACATAGTCCTTCAATGACCCACACTTCACATTTTTTGTAGATTGAAAATGGTGAGATCAAATGGTAGGAAATTTGCATTAAATAGACAATTTGGAGTGTGCAGTAATTAATGATTGAAGAAATCCTCGTGCGAGCGAGTTGATAGTTTAGCAGCTTAGCTTTGAATCTGGACTGCCAATCTTTGAGGATTTAAAACTTCATCAATGGCAACCTAGAACACTATTTTTGGCCTTTACAACTTGTTCCTAAAAAACAACGATACCATCTCAAAAGCTGCCACATCTTCCCTTAATCTTCATTAGTCACCTATGATCTGACAATTAACATGCATCACTAGCTCCATCTGTGCCTTTTCATTTATATCGGCAAAGTACACAGAGTTGACACTTGAAGAGAATATTCCATAAAACGTCCCATCGCGTGTCATGAATTTTCCCCACCCCTCTAGGGTTTAATCAATGGTGAGAGCATTGGCATGATGAAATTAAGACTGTGGGATCACTACTCACTTTGGAAATATTCATCACATTGCGTGTCGCTGATTCAAATTTGAAAATCTAGACCATATCAGCGACATCTTGAAACTAGTGATGAAACCATACTAGGCCATGTGCACTTGCATGAAAATATAAGGCACCAGAGATATCACTCATGAGAACACCTCAGATTAGTGAAAGGTAACCCTGAAAAAAGCACTCCATTACTCATCGCCAATTTGAACAAAACAATCACACAACCATTCACGATGAGCGATGGGACAAAAATCAAAGGGCCCTGAGGTCATTGCTCATCACCCATTTGAAACTCAAAACTCAGAGAAAATACGTGATGAGTGTTAAGAGAAGATATGATAAGCACTAGGGTCCTTCGCACATCGCTAATTCTCATCATGAAATTCATGAGCAATTAGCGATATGGAAGAAACCAATGATAACAAAATTAGCATACAAATCGCACATCGCTAATGTGAAACTTAAAACCCACAACCTATCTGCGATATGCGAAACAAGAGAAAAGCTTCTCATCGCTAATCATTGATGCAAATTAATTTTTAGAAAGCCATCCGTGATGAGAAAAACCAAAGAAAAGCTGCTCATCCCTCATTGCCCATTTGAATTTACATTTCAAAAGTCATTTGCAATGAGAGATAAAGGGAAGTGATGGACGAGACTTAAGTAAAAACAATTTATCACATGCCCGCAAGTTGTTTTAAGAGGGGGACCATCTAGGGCAATGTATAAAAGGCCTCAAGGACTTAGATCATAATATTTTCAAAGGATGTAAAGGCCAAATAAGGTCAATAGATAAACCTTACAAAATAAGAATGTTAGACCTAGGACAAGGGATCGATTACTCCATGAGCGTTAATGACTCAAGATGTTTTAAAAAAATTAGAAATGAGTGATAAGAATTCAATGATGAATTAGAACCCTAACATGGGCTTCACCCTAAGGGTTTCTTGGGTGAGATTTTGACAAAAAATCCCCAAGCAATATGAATGAACAAAACCTTAAGTCCAGACACTTGAAACTGACTGAAATTGGCAAAGTCAGGAATGAAATCATGAATTTTTTCAGGGGTTCCATTAGAGCTCATCAGCTAGATGGGGGTGTCCATATTTCTTTCACTATGGAATCTTAGTCTCCCAAAAGGAATGATGAAATTCTATGCCTTCCTCAAATTAAAGCCACTTGCCTAGCCATCTCACATGAGCCAAAGGGACTCAAATTAATTGCAAGTGCATGGAGAGCTCACATGCCAATCCTTTGGTAGGAAATCAATAACTTCCTCATGTTTGGGGAATGATTAAATTATAAGGCTTTATTGATATCCACCCATAAGAAATTTTTCCATGTCATGTTGAGATGGTGCCACATCAATCAGCTCGATTCCATCATTTTCCATGTTGACAAGACCGTCCACCTCAACATTAGCTTTGTGATAGGTATGATTGGCAATATAATCATCAAACTTTGATAACAATGCAAGGGACATATCAAATAGATCCTTGAGCCTCGACCCTTGCAAAGTATTTTTTATAATTGCATTTATCACCAAGGTTGGGTTCCCTTCAATTTTCAACCTTGGAGAGTTTTAACTTCAATATAGTTGCAAGTTGAAGATTAGAGCATGCAAGTTTTCTTTGTTGTTTGCTTCTTTTGGCAATCTTCTTGAAGCTTTGCATAAAAATTTCCTAGTCTAGTCTCAAATTAGTAAACCATCCTTAGAGGTGTTAAGATTTCCTCCAGATGCTCCATCGATATTGAGTTTGAACCACCCATGTTATGGTGGTTGTATTTTGACCTCTTTGCAAATTTTCAACTTTTCAACTCCCCCAACTTCATTAACGGGGGTATATATATTTTAACTATATACGAGTTTCTCTATAAAAATGAGTAAACATATTTTCATTATTATATTTTAATGTATATGTATCTATATATAATTGTGTTTCAAATAATTTATTATCTAAAAATATATTTAAAAGTATTTGCACATAAAAATATATTTTTCTAAAAAATTCTTTTAGCAATTTGTAAGTCCAATGATAATAATATAATAGTATATTTTTACAATATGTGTATATATCAACAAATGATGTAATTGCAAACTTAAAAAATTATAAATAAATTTATTTTCTAATCTTAGAAAGTTAAACCATCTTAATTGTGATACATTTTTATCTTATAACAATGAATGCACTATTTTCATTCAATAAATTATTCTCTAAACAAGATTTAGAGTGTCAACATGTACAAATAGGAAAATAATTCATATTCTCGATAACATGCATTAATACTTGACCTAATTTTCACTTTTTATTTATGCACACATTTAGATGTTTATGTTATGATATGTTTATATGAAATATAACTACTTGATATAAAAATATGATGGTATTTAAGTGAATTAAATGTAGTTAGTTCATTTCTTGCCCACCATTAGATAATTATATATCACTCTTGCTAAAAATAGGTTTTTAGAAAGAATCATCTATGCAAGGAATGAGAAAGATAAATGGTGAGAAATATGAGAAGTTTTATTTAAGTCCATATTGGCTATGAATAAATGGAAATGAAATAGCTTCAAATTTAGGTCTAGTTTTAGACTAAGATCCAAAGGATTCCCATAATTATAATTCAAGAAAATGGAGAAAATTGAGAGAGAGAATAACACAAAGAAAGAGATGGATAAGGAGGGATAGAGAGGCTAGAAAGGAGTGACTCATATACTTAGAGAGAGGAGAGGTAGAAAGGCGAGGGGAGAGAGAGAAGAAAATGAGAGAGAAGTTCACAAAGAGGGAAAGAGTGGTAAGGAGGATGGAGAGAGGTGGAGAGGGAGGGAAATAACTAGAGAGCCCACAAAGATATAGAGGTGAGAGACCTACAGACTAGGGAGAGAGGGGTGAGAGACATATGGGAGAGATAGGGGTGAGAGAGATAAAGGGGGGGATGGGTGGGTAATGAGACAAGGAGTGAGAGGAAGAGATGACTAACGAGGGATGGAGAGGAAAACAAGGAGTGATTGAGAGACCTAGAGAGGGGAGAGGTAGAGAGGTGAGGGGGAGAGAGAGGTGAGAGATAGAAGAGAGGGAGAGAGAAAATGAAGTATTGCTAGATAAGTAACAAGGGATTTGGGGAGAGATAGAAATGGAGGGAGTGAGAGGCATAAGGAAGGAGTTAGAGAGGTCATGCCATAGAGAGGGGAGGGACAAATAAGAGGAGAGAGAAGAATAAAGAGAAAGAGATGGCTAAGGAGGGGTAGAGAGGCTAAAAATGAGTGACTTAGATACTTAGAGAGGGGAGAGGTAGAGAGGTGAGGGGAGAGATAGAATAAATTGAGAGAGAGAAGTTCACAAAGAGGGAAAGAGGGGTAAAGAGGGAGAGAGGTGGAGAGGGAGGGAAATAAATAGATAACCCTAAGAGATATAGAGGTGAGAGACATAGGGGGAGAGATAGGGTTGAGAGAGATAGAGGGGGAGAGGGGTGGGTAAAGAGATAAGGAGTGAGAGACCTAGAGATGGCTAAGGAGGGATGGAGAGGCATACAAGGAGTGACTAAGATACCTAGAGAGGGGAGAGATAGAGAGGTGAGGGGGGAGAGAGGTGAGAGATAGAAGAGAGGGAGAGATAAATGGAAGTATTGGTAGAGGAGTAAGAAGGGATGGAGGGAGAGGTAGAAATGGAGGGAGTGAGAGGAATAGGGAAGGAGTTAGAGAGGTCATGCCATAGAGAGGGGTGGGACAAAGAAGATGAGAGAGAGAAGAACAAAGAGAAAGAGATCGATAAGGAGGATAAAGAGGCTCGCAAGGAGTGACTCAAATACTTAGAGGGGAGAGGTAGAGAGGTGAGGGGAGAGAGAGAGTAAAATGAGAGAAATTTACAAAGAGGGAAAGAGGGGTAAGGAGGAGGGAGAGTGGTGGAGAGGGAGGGAAATAACTAGAGAGCCTGAAGAGATATATTAGTGAGAGATGCTAGGAAATCTTGATCATCGTAGAGACATCCAAGAATAGTAGTGCCTTCATTAACTTTTAATTTCATTAAATTGCCTCAAAGACACGTACAACTGTGCCACAAAGCAAAATCATACATAATTCATTTCCCACATTAATCCTTCTGAGAGAAGCACATGTAAATTCTGTTTCAACAACTTGCATAAACAAATTCAACAAACATAACCAATAAACATGAAAGATGGAACAAAATACTAGAACACACAAATTTACGTGGGGAAAACCATTTTGGGTAAAAAACCCCAAACTCCAAAATCCCAGATCACCATTTTATTATTCATGCAACAAAATAGTTACAAATACAACTCAAGCACTAAGCCTTTACAGAGATTACATCATGTTTCATTCTGGAGACAAACTGGCAAAAACTCTGTTCTATTTCCCTCTCTCCCCTTTTTACATTTACCTGATCAACCTCTCAATCTATTACAACCTTCACACTATTACAATACTCTCACACAGTATACAATGTAGATTAACAATGAAAGATCAATCAAGACATTCTATTAGGAGAGATTTCTGCAGCATAACCTTGCTTAGATCTTCCTCTCTTTCTCTTATTATAGAACGCTCAATGTTTATACCATTCATTCTCTACTGACAAGAAACAATTCAACTTCCTCTGTAGATCAGTTCATTTTCCTTTTGTTGGACCAACTGTCATCCAGTCTTGGACATCGAACAAACTTCTCCAACTCATTCGTGATCCTCCAATGAACATCAAACATGTTGGCGGTCAACCAAGTTAGCATCCTCCGTCCAGCCAAATAGATTCAAATGCCCACCCCTCTGCTGCAGCCAAGACACAACACCCTCGCAGTGTGGTAGTGACTACACAACACCATCGCAGGCTCCTCCAAGTCCTATCGTGGTGCGGCAATGACTACACCACACCATCGCAGGAGGTGTTCAACATAGCCGCGGGGTGGCGGTAACACCGGTCTCCAGCTAGAAGGCTTCCGTGGTATGGCAGTATCACTGTGCTACTATTAGTCAGTCACAAGGCTCTCGCGGTATGGCGGTACACCACACTACCACTAGGCAGTAAGAAGTATCCTGGAGTATGGTGGTATACCGTGCTACCGCACCTCTCTCACAATCATCCAGTGGTATAGAGGTACAAGCATGAAACACTTATATACTTATAGAATTTGGCCAGACTTCTTAGCGGTCACACCAACATTGCTCTCTCAGAGGTTTAGGCCAGTGGGATTGAGGCACACAATTCCAACAAGAGACCTACAACCTAGGGAGAAAGGGGTGAGAGACACAAGGGGAGAGGTAGGGGTGAGAGATAGACGGAGAGAGGTGGGTAATGAGATAAGGAGGGAGAGGTAGAGAGGTAAAGAGGGAAGGAGGGAAAGTCATGGATGGGGAGAGAGAGGGTGGGAGGGAGAGGTAGTGATCGAGAGAAAAGAGAGAGATGGAAAAGAAACAATAATAGAGGGAGAGAGAAGAGAAAGGTAGGGATGCAAGGATATATATGGAAGGCAAGCTAGAGAGGGAGATATGGCGAGAGAGTGGGAGAGACCTAGAGAGGGGAGAGAGAGAAGAGAGGGAGATAGAAAAGGAAGTATCAATAGAGGAGTAACAAGGGATGGAGGGAGAGGTACACATGGAGGAAGTGAGAGACATAGGGAGCAGGAGATAGAGAGGTGATGGCCTAGAGAGGGGAAGGAGAGAGAAGACGAGAGAGAAGAACGAGGTGAGAAATAGAGGGGGAGAGAGGTGGGTAATGAGACAAGGAGGGAGAGACTTGGAGATGGGGAGAGAGATAGGGTGAGAGGGAGAGGTAGCGATCGAGAGAAATGAGAGAGATGGGTGAGAAAAAGTAACAAAGGGAGAGAGAAGAAGAGAGAGGTAGGGAGGCAATGATGGAGATGGGCTTAAGGAGGGAAGGAAAGGTAGAGAGGGTGGGAGAGACGTAGAGAGGGTTGAGAGAGAATAGGGTAAGTATTGGTTAAAAGGGAAGGAGGCATAGAGGGAGTGAAAGGTAAAACCTTGACTATCCATCATTGACCATAAACTGTAAAATCTAAGCCTTATCAAAGTGGGGGAGAGAGACAAAGAGAAAGTGAAGTTGGCTTTAGTATTTACCAATGTAATCATTTTGGTGAGTGACAAATTTAGCACTCGTCAAATGTTGCATTTCATTTGGTGAGCGCTAAATTTGATGCTCGCCAAATTGTTTGGTTTGGGAAATACCAACCCAAAGGGTTGGATAACCATTTCATGCGAAGGACATGATTTTGTGAAAGTGTAACAAAATTTTGCACTTTTTTGGTCATGCTAATGGTAAAGTTTGCACGCCTTTCAATGCAAGTTTACAAAAAAAATCGTGATGACGTTAGGCTCTCTCTTACCTATATAACTACATATAATTTTTTTAACTTTTTGATTATGTTAAGGTTTTCATCTATAAATTCTCTTGTTAGTGCCTCCATTTTTTTTTGTCAAAAACCAACATGTGCTAGTTTTGGTATAGATTTTTACTCGTTCATTGAATTTTGAAACAAAATATATTTTTTAAATTAGACTCTTCTATACACAATAAAAAATTGATTTTTGATTAGTTTTCAAATTTTTGGGGGGTGCATGCTCAAATTTCAAGTTTTTAGAATGTGTTCACTTCGAAAATTAGTAAAATATTATATATTCATTAAAAAATTAGCCAAAAATATTAGGATAAACTACATGGTGTTAGCTAATTTCTCACCATCAGGATTTTTGAAATTCTATTTTTTTAGCTTTTTAGGGAAGCTACAATAGATGCTATGCTATTTTTTTGAGAAAAATAGGACCACTTTTGGTGGCCTCCTTTTTTCAAACCCTTAATCTTCATTTAAAATAAAAAATAGTAGCTTAGAAAGTAGATTCAAAGCACTACAACTCTTGTTCTCGTTACATCTTCAAGTTTTGAGCGTAACTACATTTTCTTGTGAACATCAGACTTTGATGATTTGAGAAAAAAAATGCCATCTTAAGAACCATTTTTGTGTCACAACTTGGTGCAATTACCCTCTTTGAATATTTACTACAAGCAAATATAACTCTTATTTTTAAGTAAAAAGTTTCTAGTTTTTGGTTTTTTAATTCCTCATTACCTCAAAGCCCGACTAACTCCTAGACAAAACACACCTGTGTACATACAAAAACGCATAAAAATATGCATCAAAACATGCATACCATGATGGATGATGTAGCATGGGGCCCAACACAAATAGCAAGTGGAAGTTACGGAGGTTGCCTCGGGAGTAAACGCCGTTAGCAAACAGACGGAGGAAATTTAAAAAAAACAGCGGCAATTTTAAACTTTAACACCAATTTACCGCACGATGATACACCTGTGGGACGCTATGAGAGATGGAGGACTGGATTTTCGCAAACAACTCCTCCCCGTCCTTATTGTTATTTTATTTTTTACCTTAGGTTTTATATTAAATTTAAAATAAATTTATTTTTTTTTTTTTTTTTAGACTGCAGAATTGGGTAGCATGACTTCTATAAACCCGCAGCCGCGCCTGGGTAAACTTAACGCGGATCAAGTAATATGCTGCACGCCCGTACCACGGGATCTGGGGAGACTAGAACTCGTGACCGCCAGAACGGAATTTACTTTAGCTAACGAAGCTAGGTTCGCCTTGTATCAATTATTTCGTAATAAGATATATTTTATTTTATTTGTTATTAACATATATTATTATTATTTATTTTAATTGAATATTTATCTCCATAATTTAATATAAAATATTTAAATATTAATAAAATTAACAAAAAAATTCTAAAATTTTATTTTAATGTAAAGTACATAAAATATTTAGTATAAAAAATATTTAAATTTTTAAAAATGTTTCTATTAAATTAATTTAAATAATATATTTTTTATATCTTTAATATATATTAATAGTAAATTTTTTGAAAAAAATAAGTTTAAAATTTAATATTAAATTTTTTATATCTTTAATATATATTAATACTAAATTTTTTGGTAAAAATAAGTTTAAAATTTAATATTTAGTATCTAGTATAAAAAATATTTAAATTTTAAAAAATGTTTAAATTTATAAATTTTTATTTTAATGTAAAATATTTAGTATAAAAAATATTTAAATTTAAAATTTAAAGATTTACGTAAGTTTAAAATGAGTTAGGTAAATCTAAGTACTTAAGATTTACCTAACTCATTTTAAACTTAGGTAAATTTTTAAATGTAAATTTTTACCTAAGTTTAAAATTTAAAGATTTACGTAAGTTTAAAATGAGTTAGGTAAATCTTTAAATTTTAAATTTTAATATTTTTTACACTAAATATTTTACATTAAAATAAATCTTTAAAATGAGTTAGTTAGGTAAACCTTTAAATTTTAATTTTAAAAAAATTTAAATATTTTTATACTAAATATTAAATATTAAATATTAAATATTAAATTTTAATTTATTTTTATCAATTTTTTAGTATTAATATTAATAAAAGATATGGTACCTTAATATTTAAATTAATTTAATAAACATTTTTTAAAAATTTAAATATTTTTTATACTTAATATTTACATTAAAATAAAATTTTAATTTTTTATTAATTTTATTAATATTTAAAATATTTTTATAATTTTAAAATTATGATTAAATATTGAAATTAAAATAATAATAATAAATATAATATATATTTAATAAAAAATAAAATAAAATAAAATATAATCTTATTTTTAAAATAAATTTCATTTAAATTTTATACAAAACCCAAGGCAAAATATAAGAATAAGGACAAAGTCGTTTGCACGGAGTTTAAGGCGAGAAAATTGAGAAAATCCTCCATCTCTGACAACATGTTGACGTATGAGGATCGTGCGGTGCATTCTGTTGTCTATATAGCCATTGCCAATTTGTATGACGTTCAATGAATGCCCGTGAAAGTGGTACAATAATGGGACTGCACTTGGTTAGTATTTGTCGAGAGTCTCTGTATAAGCACCCGTTAAGTCGACATCAATGTCCGTGAATGTGTGATGGTTGAACAATCATGTGAGCGTAATTATATAATGAGACAAATAAAAAACTTGATCCCTTGAGCTTTTCTATTTGTTCCAATTTGGGGGAGACATGTTTTATGTGCAAATGTGCAAATCAGCAAAATACAATAACTTAGATATTTTACATGTTAACAAGTGCTATGTAGTAGGTAGATTTTACTGCTTCTTGTGATTTGAATGGTCTGGTTTTTTTTCATACTATTCTCTTTTATAACATCCAATGTATTGTAACCTACAATTTTACAAAACAGTTGGATGTAATTAAAACATTTTTTATTTAGACAATAAGAATGTAATGTAAGGCACCTTCAAAATTTATAACAATTGTTAGATACAGTAAAATTGTGTTTCAATTTATTCATATGATTGAAAAATAAATGCACAAAATAATTGCATGTAGGAAAACATAGTGTGGGTTTTATGTTACTTCATTTTGGATGTTCAAAGCTAAATGGTGGGAGCATGAGAAGGAGTTGCATTTGGGGATACATAAAACTAACCAAATTGAGGTGATGGGTAACTAACCAATTGGGTTGTTGTGTGTTTACAATTTTAAAACAACATGTGGGTTGCAAGTTTCATAACACCTAGTGTTTTCCACCCTGTTGTTTTACATAACATTATGAATGTAATAAAAAAGTTTTGTTATTTACACAGTAATAATGTAATGAAATTTACCACAACTATTAGTTAGAGTGAAAATTGTATTTCATTTTCTTCATATGATTGAAAAATAAATGAAAAATATAATTGGAGGTTGGAAAACACAATGTTAGTTATCAGTTAGTTCATTGTGCTTGTTCAAAGCTCAAGGGCAAAGAGGTCGGGGAGGATTTATAGGTGGGGAATACACAAAACTAACGAAATTGAGCTGAGGGCTAACTAACCAATAGGGAATTTACATGTAGAGGGTTTTACAATAGTACATGGGTTACATGTTTCATAACACACAATGTTTTCCAACCTGGAATTTTACAAAAGAGTAAGAATGTAATGAAAAACTTTTTTTATTTACATAGTAGGAATGTAATGAAATTCACCTTCAAAATTTATAACAAGTCTTATTTAGAGTAAAAATTGTGTTTCAATTTCTTCATATGTTCAAAAAATAAATGCAAGATATAATTGCATGTTGGAAAACACAGTGGGTTAAATGAGTAGATGGTTTATGAAGCCTGCAACCAATACATTATTTATCTCATTCACTTTGGTTTGCATCTTTTCAAGTGTTTTTAGAGCAGATTCCTTTTTCATTTCATACATTCTAGTACCTACACAAAATAGTTGCATGATGGAAAACACAATGTCGGTTGTCCATCATTTCATTTTACATGTTCAAATTTAAACAATGGAGAGTACAAGGAGGGCTTGTATTTTGGGGATACATAAAACTAATCAAATTGAGTTGAGGAGTGACTAACCATAGTCTCAATATACTTCCTCTAGTTTAACCATAATTTCTTATTATTTATATTTCTATGTATTTATATACCAAGAATGAATCTTATAGCACCTACATCTTTCATCTCAAACCAATAATCCAACTAAACCTTGAGTTTTCTAATGAACACTTCATTATTCCTAATGATTAAGATATCATCAATATGTAAAACTATGATTAACTCATCTCAATTCCTTGGAAAACCCAATTCTAATGCATATGGATCAATTTTTTGATACAACATACATGGTGACTACTTTAATGCATACAAAGACCCTTATAGTTTACAATCCAAATATTCTATACCCCTTATTTGAAATTATGTACCCTTTTAAGCCATCTACTATTTATAGAACTAATTTTCTCGTGTGACACATAATTTGAGTCAAGGATCTTGTATCTCCCCTTAAGCCATCCTCTTAGGATCCCTTAATTCATTTTCTTAGCTACCCTAAATTCATCCTCTTGCATCCCCTTAAGTCACTCTCTTAACTCCCCTTAAGCCATCCTCTTAGGACCCCTTGAGTCATTATGTTAGCTACCCTAAATCCATCCTCTTGCATCCCCTAAAGTAATTATCTTAACTCCCATTAAGTCATCCTCTTAGGACCCCTTAAGTCAACCTCTTAGCTATTGTATCATCCTCCATCTATATAATATTCATCTATTCTTTTATTTCATTATGAACTATTACTTCCTCTTTCTTCAATTTCTTCATTATAAGGCCTTTCAACACCATCTTTATTTCTCTCTTTGGATTTATTCGTCATCATCATTGCATTAATCCATTAGGTTGAACCTTAAACCCTAAACCTAACATCCATCACCATTGCATTAATCCATTAGGTTCATTTTAGGCTAATATAAATTTATTAATCTAA
The DNA here is from genome assembly GCA_007258455.2 of Sequoia sempervirens. Taxonomy (NCBI): domain Eukaryota; kingdom Viridiplantae; phylum Streptophyta; class Pinopsida; order Cupressales; family Cupressaceae; genus Sequoia; species Sequoia sempervirens. Next base: position 91,388,529 of record VDFB02047397.1, on the reverse strand, counting down.
GCATCTTTCATTTGTCATAGTCCTTTCATTATCCATGCATCTTTCCATCCTAATAATTACATATCTCCCATCTCATTAGCCAAATAATCTTGAATCCAAAAGCTTTATTTTGGATGGAAATGATTCTTGTAGCTATTCAACCATATTATTTTTGATCTAATGGAATAAAAGGAAGCTTCACTTGTATGATGATATCAAGAGATAAGGTGGATGTGCCTTAGCATAGTAGGTTGAAAAAGTACTCAATTAACATCTTTTTTAGATATTTTAAAGACATCTTGGATTAATATGTATATTGTTTTGTGACAAGTATTACACCCATTTTATTGGAGATAGGGTCCTCTAGTTACACATTAATTTATAGAAATAAGTTCTTCCAAAATATATTGAAATCTTTTTCTTTGTAACTGGGTATGTGCATGATCATGATGGGCCAAAAGTGGCAATATGATGGGTATGTGGTAATTTTTTAACCAAAATTGATGAAGCGAAAGGGTTTTTAAAGGAGATTTTCATATTTCCTGGCCATAGAATTATTTTTTACTTTGAATATAATAAGTAATTATTATTATTCATTTTCTATTCAAATTGACTAAAGTCTGATTGATAGGCCCAGTTTGAAAAACATCTATAACTTTCAAAAGCGGTATCATATTTTTTGAATCCAAAACATGTGCAGCATTCATACTTCGTATACTATAGGATTAAAAAAGAAAAATTGAATTTCATGAATTTTTGACCAAGTTAAAGGTGGTTAGACATCACGAGGTTTTACATTTTTAAAATTTGTAATAAAAAATTCATAATTAATTATTTACTTGGAAAAAATTACAAAATATGCATCACATCGAGACATGGAGTCCTCTACTTATATCTAAAATATTATAAAAAATATTATCATTTTATTGTGGTTAGGGTGGTTAGGCAGGACATGTACTTCTTATTTTTTCACGGGAATTTAAATTACTATTGCATTGAAATTTCAAATTTTTTCACCAACTAGATTTTTTTTTTTTAAAAGCCTAGTAGTTTAGAAACTACATTCAATTTTCTACAAATTCTATTTTACATATTTTTTGAAATAATATAGATAACTTATTAAAGTACTGTAAGTTTCCTAACTCTGATTTTTCTAATTTTTTGCCACTTAGGGCTATTTTTTCTATGATGATCCACGCACATACCCAACTCTTAATAAATAATTTGTAAAGGATAAAAATGGAGGGGATTTTCATATGGAATCATATCTCATTAATGCAACCAATTCTTTCATGAAATTCTCACCTCCCCTAAAAAATAAAGGCTAGGTACAAGGTTCTAGTGCACGTTATTCCCCACTCCAAGATCACCACCTACTATCCCAATTACCTCCCTCTTTCTCTCCCTCACTCTCTCTACCTACTAACAAGGGATAGTAAGTAGGATAGAGGGAGGGAGAGAAAGAGGGAGTTAATTGGAACGAAGGTACAAGCTTCCAGTGCATGTTATTCCCCTCACTCTCTCTACCTACCTCTCCCTCTATTCCTTTAGCCTTACCTCTCTCTTCCTACCTCGCCATATCTCTCTCATTTCCTCTCTCTCCCTTTATCCCTCCCATGCCACCTCTCTAGATCTCTCCCTCCAACCATACCTCTATACTTATTTGTATCTCTCATCTCTCACCATCCCTCCTAACCTTTCTCTCCTCCCTTTGTCCCTCTTTCTCCCCTCTCTCTTTCCACCTAACCCTCCCTTTATCTCTCACTCCCTCCTTCCCTCTCTCTTCCTCCCTCCATCCCTCCCACACCACATCTCCCTCACTCTACCTACCCCTCTCTCTCTCTACCTCTCCCTCCCCTCCTCTATCTCTCTCTCACACACCACCTCTATCTACCTCTCCCACCCTACATAGATCACTATCTCTACCTACCTCTATTATTTTTACCTTACCTCTCTCTACTTACCTCTCCATATCTCCCTCCTTCCCTCTCTCTCTCCCTCCTTCCCACACAACCCCCCCTCTCTCTCTCTCTCCCATTTACACACACTTCTCTCTACCTATCTCTTTCCCCCTCCTTCCCTCTCTCACTCTCTCTATACATAGCTCTTCCACCCTAGAACTAGAATTTTAATCCTACAAAAAAATATTAAGAATATTTGATATAAACATGATAACAAACTACATAGTAATAATTATAAATGTGAAATGGTATGGAAATAGAAAAAATTAATATCTTAGACTTAGTAGGAGGGGGGGATGTGATGGTGGATTATGGACATAGGCACCCAAATTGGATTTATAGGATCAAGGAGGGATAGGGATAATGTTTTTGGTTAGGGATAGGGATAACATTTTTGGGCTAGTATAATGGAGGGGGATGGTTGAAAATGGTTTGGAAGAATGATAACACATAATTTATTGACTTAAGAGATTCTTCGTTCTCTTGAGAAGTTGAAATGGAAAAGGAATATGAAGAAGCAGACCAAAGTGAATGAGATAGATAGTGTATTGACTGAAGAGATTCTTCCCACTCTTGAGAAGTTGAGGAAGGTGCATATACAGTATGTGTAGTGGGAAAATGGCAATGTAGAAGTGGATAAATTCAAGAGGTTTTAAATAGCATATGAATTTGTGCAAGTAAAGAATGTGAGAGATGATGCTATAAGTGGAATTGAACAAATGAAGTCAAAGATTCTTAAACTTAAGAATTCCATGGAACAAATACACTTTGATATAGATGACAAGGAAAAGGAAAAATCATATCTAAGTGAAAAAAAAGAGAATCAATTGGGTGGAGACATGAAAGTCTTATCTAAAAAGTAGAAAATTCTTATAAAGAACTTGATAAAATAAACATCTACATTCTCTAATCGTAAATACACTCTCAAAGCTGAGAAGAAGGTGGCTACAAAGTTACATAAAAGTATTCAATACATTGAAAACTTTATCCAAGAAAGAGATTTGTCTCTATCCTATGGATTGATGAGGGAGCAATTCATCTAAAGATTCAAGTAAAAGATATGAAAAAAAAAGTTAGATAATATATTGACTGAAGAGATCCCTCCTACTCTTGAGAAGTTGATGAAGGAGCATGTGCACTATGTGCAATGGATAAATAGAAAATTTAATCCTTCCTTCCTTCATATCTTTTACTTGAAGCTTTAGATCAACTGCTCCCTCATCAACCCTTAGGAAAACAACATCATTCACTTTGGTCTTCTTTTCATGTGTTTTATAGAAGATTCCTTTTTCATTTCATGTATTCTAGTACTTGATGCCTCTCTCTCTCTCTCTCTCAGGTCTCTCCCACTCCCTCTCTC
>VDFB02047397.1:91337117-91385209 GCA_007258455.2 Sequoia sempervirens | reverse complement strand
TACCACTCTCTATACCTATCCCTATCTCTCTCCTTCCATATTTCTCTCCCTCCTATCCCTCCCACCCTACCACTTCCTATCTACCTCCTTCCCTCTCTCTCTATCTCTCTCTCCCTCCCTCTATTATGATCTAGTCATAACTACTTTCAAATCTAGGTCTTCAAAAAATAGTTTATGACATTCAAATAGTTTATCAAATCATCCATCCCTAAAAATAGGAAGCTTGGAATCTATACCACTCTTGAAATTCTAACATAACCATAAGAATCCATTAGCATGGATTTATTGAACATAATACCTACAAAAAATCACCAACATGAGTAAATAAGAATTATGGTTGATGGGTTCTCCACGATGTCCATCATATCACATGCATAAATATCTTACCATGATAAATGTCTTGTGTCTTTTCTTCACTCATTTTTGGGTCAATTTTGGTTTACCAACATCCATTATTTATGACTATGAGCCATGATTTTTTTAATTTTTGTAGACATTGTAGACCATGTTAAATACATAAAGGAACTAGAAAGAGAGGTGGGATGGGATGGATTAGGGGGAAGGTAGGTAGAGAGGGAGAGGGTGAGTGGAGACAGAGATAGAAAGGGAGGGAGAGAGAGGGAAAGAGGGGCCTTTGTAGGAAGAGAGGTAAGGGTGTGTGTGAGGGAGAGAGGGAAGGAGGGAGATAGGGGGTGGTAGGGTACCAAAGAGTTCTTATAAAATTTGAATATGGACTTCATTACATTCTTGATGTGTACGAAATAAAAACTTTTCATAAGGAAATAACTGATCGGAGGTAGTGTGTTTTTCAACACTGCAAATAATGTGAGCATTTTTTTGTTTCAATCATATGAAGAAAGTGAAATGCCATTTTTATTGTACCAAATAGTTGTTCTAAAAATTGAAGGTGGACTTCATTACATTCTTGGTGCGTACAAAACAAAAAAAATCATAAGAAAATAACTGACAGGGGACGTGTTTTCCAACACTTCAAATAATGCAAGATTTTTTTGTTCCAATCAAATGAAGAAAGTGAAATTTAATTTTTATTGTACCAAAGAGTTGTTCTAAAATTTGAAGTGGATAAAGTCAAGAGGTTTTGTATTGCATATGAATTTGTGCAAGTAAAGAATGTGAGAGATGATGCTATAAGTGGATTTGAACAAATGAACTCAAAGATTCTTGAACTTAAGAATTCCATGGAACAAATACAATTGGAGATTTGAGTCATTGATCATGAAAAGAGTTTTGTTAAACAATGATGGTATTGATAAATAACTAGTACAAAGGAAAAAAATAAATACAATTATGATGAAGGAAAAAAAGAAACATACTCTAGGGAGAGAGAGAGAGAGAGAGAGAGAGAGAGAGAGAGAGAGAGAGAGAGAGAGAGAGAGAGAGAGAAGGGGGATATAGGGAGTGGTAGGGTGGGAGGGATATAAGTTCTCAATACAGAGGGATACAGAGAGATAGAGAGAGGGATAGAGGGAGATATGGAGAGTGGGAGGGATACAGGGGGATAGAGAGAGGGATTTGAATATTTAAAACTCTCATCCACATGCCTTATAAACACATTTTAGGAAAATTATTAATGATTAATTATGATGATTGCATAAACTACATGGTAAAAAAGAGCCTTCTTCACTTGTCCACATTCAAATTTTAGAATAACTCTTTGGTACAGTAGGGGGATAACAACACTTAGGATAACAATATACCTTTCTTGGATATATTTCTCAATGTATTGAATAATTTTAAGTAGCTTTCTAGCCACTTTTTGCTCATTTGAGAGTGTCTCTATGATTAGAGAATGAAGATTTTTCTTTTAACAAGTTTTTTACAAGACTTTTCTACCTTTTTAGATAAGACTTTCATGTCTCCACCCAATTGATTCTCTTCTTTTGCACTTAGATCTTATTTCTAATTTTCCTTATCATTGGTTTTCATTTGTATTTGTTCCATGGAATTTTTAAGTTCAAGAATCTTTGACTTCATTCGTTCAACTCCACTTATAGAATCATCTCTCACTTTCTTTGCTTGCACAAATGCATATGCAATACAAAATCTCTTGAGTTTATCCACTTTTGCATTACCTTTTTCCCATTGTATATACTGCACATGCACGTTCCTCAACTTCTCAAGAATAGGAAGAATATCTTCAATCAATACATTATCTACCTCATTCAATCACATTCATACTCTCTAAATAAGAAAAGGTTTTCATCACAATAATTGAAGGTTGGAAAACACTGGGTGTTATGAAACATGATCAAACCATTTTCACCCCCCTCCTCTATCATACCATATAACATATACCATCCTACCCCATAACCATATTTTCATAAAGATGTGTATAGAAATATATGATGCAAACCCCATGATATACCTCATCAACGCTTAGGATAGCAACATCCATTTCTTGGATAGAGTTTTCAATGTCTTGAATGCTTTTATGTAGCTCTATAGCTACTTTTTTATTAGCTTTGAGAGTTTATTTTTGATTAGAGAATGTATATGTTTCTTTTAACAAGTTCTTTACAAGAATTGTCTACCTTTTCAGATAATACTTTCATGTCTCCACTTGGAATTGATTTTCTTTTTTGCACTTAGATCTGATTTTTCATTTTCCTTGTCTTTATTTCCAATTGTATTTGTTCCATGGAATTCTTAAGTTCAATAATCTTTGAGTTCATTTGTTCAAATCCACTTATAGCATCATCTATCACTTCCTTTGCTTCCAAAAATTCACATGTAATACAAAACCTCTTGATTTTATCCACTTCTACATTGCTATTTATCCATTGCACATACTACGCAGGCTCCTCCCTCAACTTCTCAAGAACATAAATAATTTATTCATTCATTAAATTATCTATCTCATTCACTTAGGTATGCTTCTTTTCAAGTGTTATTAGAAAATATTCCTTTTTCATTTCATACATTCTAGTACTTGTTGCTCTAGTTCTACTTTTCCATTTTCCCATTGCACATACTCTAAAAATACTTGAAAAGAAGCAGACCAAAGTGAATGAGATAGATAGGTATTGACTAAAGAGATTATTCCCTCTCTTAAGAAGTTGAGGAAGGTGCATGTGTAATATGTGCAATGGGTAAATGGTAATGCATGAAGTGGATAAAGTCAAGAGGTTTTGTATTGGATATGAATTTGTGCAAGAAAATAAAGTTAGAGATGATGCTATAAGTGGGTTGAACAAATGAACTCAAATATTTTTGAAATTAAGAATTCCCTTTGTCCCTCTTTCCCCTCTCTCTCTCTTTCCACCTACCCCTCCCTTTATCATTCATTGCCTCCTTTCCTCTCTCTCCCTCCCTATATCCCTCATACCCCATATCTCCCTCACTCTACCTACCCCTCTCTCTCCACCTCTTCCTCCCCTCCTCTCTCTCTCAAGGGATGGTGAGAGATGAGATATAGAGAGAATTATAGAGGTAGGGGGAGGTAGGTAGAGAGAGGTAAGGTTGAAGGAATAGAGGGAGAGGTACATAGAGAGAATTGATTAGAGAACTCAAGTTTTAGTTGGATTATAGGTTTGAGATGAAATATGTAGGAGATATAAGACGCATCCTTGGTATATAAATACATAGAAATATGGATAATATAATAAGCTATATGGTTAAACTAGAGGAAGTATCTTGAGACTATTATATAGTGGTTCTACCCTATATCTATATCTCTTTCTACCAACATTTGAAATTTACATAAAGTTATGAGTTTATAAAAATAACCAAATTGACTACTTTAATCCATACAAAGACCCTTATAGTTTTTTTGGGTCCCTATGTCCCATAATACACCAGCATATCTCCCCCTCCTACTAAGTCCATTTTGGGTCCTTCTATCCCTCCCACTCTACCACTCCCTATCTCCCTCCTTCCCCCTCTCTCTCCCTCACACACACAACCTCTCTCTACCTACCCCTCCATCTCTCTCTAACCCTTTCTATACCTACCTCACCTATTGTACCTCTCTCTATCTCCATCATTGCCTCTTTCTTTGAAAACACTTGAAAAGAAGTAGACCAAAGTGAATGAGATAGATAACCATTGTAACTCTTGTGCAACCTTTAGGCCTTCTACCAATTCTCCATTTTCTTTGGAAAAAAATCATATGAGGAAATTGAAACACAATTTTTACTCTAAGTAACAGTTTGGTAAATTTTAAAAGTTCCTTTCATTACATTCATAATCTCTAAAATAAGAAATGTGTTTATAAAGCATGCGGATGAGAGTTTGAAATATTCAAATGCCTTATAAAAGCTATGATTTATTAAAGAAGAAAGTGATAGAGCATTTTTTTTTAAACAGTGATGGTATTGATAAAAAACTAGTACAAAGGAGAAGTCTCTTTAGAAATATATACAAGACTAAATATAAGTGTTATAAATTCAAACAATGGTAGTAAATATATTTTAGCACCAAAAGAGATGGTTGATAAGTTAAAATTGAAAATTTTAGAATATCCAAGTCCATATAAAATTTTGCAATTGTAGAAATAACATAAGGTACTTGTTATCATTTTGGGATCCCCAAGGCTATGGGATCATAATAGAGGGAGAGAGAGAGGGAGAGAGAGAGAGAGAGAAGGGGAAGGAGGGAGATATGAAGTGGTATGATGCGAGGGAGAGAAAGAGGGAAGGACAAAGATGGGGATGGTATCTAATTTAAATGATTTTATTTTGTATCAAAGAAATATATGAAGATCCCTACCACTCAATCCAAAATCATGTGATAAACTTATAACTTTATGTAAATTTTAAATATTGGAGATATAATTAGATCTTTTAGTTTTGATAAATTACCACAAATATGTTACAACCAATAAGGTAGAATTATAATTTTAATCCTATAAAAAATATTAAGAACAATTGAAATAAACATGATGAAAAACCATATAGTAACAATTATATTATACATGGGTTGTATTCAATAAGAATCCCATATAGTAACAATTATAATATACTTGTCTACCTTTTCAGATAATACTTTCATGTCTCCACCTAACTAATTCTATTTTTCTATACTTAGATCTCATTTTACCTTTTCCTTATCATCTATTTCCAATTGTTTTGTTCCATGGAATTCTTAAGTTCAAAAAATCTTATCATCTAGGACAATTGCTACTATACCCTTTGATCCTTGAATTGCATCATCCCCCACAACAAGAGTCTGCAAATATAACCCTTACCCTTCATTATCATCGAAACATTTTCTAGTAGGTATGTGGTACCATTTTTCTATTAAAAATCATCCAACTATACCAAGGCTATGTTGGTTTAAAGACAAATCCACATGCCATTCATAATAGTCAATCAAGCATTTAAGAGGCCATATCAAATGGAGCCTTTATGTAATATGTTATTGGATGATTTCTTGTAGATTGCATAATCGAATTGTATGGATTATGATTTTATTACAATTTTAGATTGGAAGGATTGATGCAATAATAAGATAGATGGAATTAAATTTCTTGTAGGAGTAGCCTATAGCTAGGTACCAATGACAAGGGATTATGGAATGATTGGACGAGGTTGTAAGATTGATGGATGGTGGATAGGAATATAAGCATGGGGAGATTGAAGGTTAATGGGTTGGGAGATATTTAATGATTGGGATGGAAAGATGCATGGATAATGAAAGGATTGCGATGGATGAAAAATGCTTAGATTAATAAATTTATATTAGCCTCAAATGAACCTAATGGATTAATACAATGATGATGTATATTAGGTTTAGGGTTTAAGGTTTAACCTAATGGATTTATGCAATGATGATGATGGATTAATCCAAAGAGAAACATAAATATGGTGTTCAAAGACCTTATAATGAAGAAATTGAATGAAATATATAATGTATTGATTGAAGAGATTCTTCCCACTCTTGAGAAGTTGAGGAAGGTGTGTGTAGTATGTGTAATGGGAAAATGGAAATATAAAAGTGGATAAATTCAAGAGGTTTTGTACTACATATGAAATTGTGCAAGAAAAGAGAGATGATTCGATAAGTGGAGTTGAACAAATGAACTCAAAGATTCTTGAACAAAAATAATATTAAAATTAATTTAATTACTAGCCATATTAATAAACCATCTATGTAAGACAAAAATGATATTCAAAACTAAATAAAATTTTCACCCAATACCATTGAAATCCCTTGATGTGTCCATGATTTGCATGATTTAATTACTCTCCTATAGAATTTTCACCAAATACCATTGAAATCATTACTACAAGGTAGAGGGAAATTAAATTATAATTCTAAAGGAGTATACCTTTTTGGTAACTCTTATCATCAAGGGACAGTGTGTTTTCCAATAGGGGATAGTGTGTTTTCCATTGGAAATAACTAACAAGCAATAGTGTGTTTTCCAACAGGGGACAATGTGTTTTCCAATAGGGGACAGTGAGTTTTCCAACATTGAAAATAACTAACAGGGGATAGTGTGTTTTCCAATAGGGGACAGTGTGTTTTCCAACATTGGAAATAACTAACAGGGGACAATGTGTTTTCCAACAAGGGATAGTGTGTTTTCCAATAGGGGACAATGTGTTTTCCAACAGGGGATAGTGTGTTTTCCAACATTGGAAATAACTAACAGGGGACAATGTGTTTTCCAACAAGGAACCAAAAAATGACACTGTGTGTTTTCCAATAGGGAAATAACTAATTGGAAATAACTAATACGGGACAGTGTGTTTTCCAACATTATTTGCAATGTTGGAAAACACACTGTCCCTTGTCAATTATTTCCACAAGGGATAGTGTGTTTTCCAACACTGTAAATAATGTTGGAAAAAACACTATACCAAAGAGTTCTAAAATTTGAAGATGGACTTCATTACATTCTTGATGTGTATGGAATAAAAACTTTTCATAAGGAAATAACTGATCGGAGACAGTGTGTTTTTCAACATTACAAATAATGTGAGCATTTTTTTGTTTCAATCATATGAAGAAAGTGAAATGCCATTTTTATTGTACCAAATAGTTGTTCTAAAAATTGAAGGTGGAATTCATTACATTCTTGGTGTGTACGAAACAAAAAATTCATAAGAAAATAACTAACAGGGGACAACGTGTTTTCCATCACTTCAAATAATGCGAGAATTTTTTGTTCCAATCAAATGAAGAAAGTGAAATTTCATTTTTATTGTACCAAAGAGTTGTTCTAAAATTTGAAGTGGATAAAGTCAAGAGGTCTTGTATTGCATATGAATTTGTGCAAGTAAAGAATGTGAGAGATGATGTTATAAGTGGATTTGAACAAATGAACTCAAAAATTCTTGAACTTAAGAATTCCGTGGAACAAATACAATTGGAAATAGATAACAAGGAAAAGGAAAAATCAGATCTAAGTGCAAAAAAAGAGAATTAGTTGGGTGGAGATATGAAAGGATTATCTAAAAAGGTAGACAAGTCTTGTAAAGAACTTGTTAAAATAAACATCTACATTCTCTAATCGTAAAGACACTCTCAAAGCTAAGAAAAAAGTGGCTACAAAGCTACATAAAAGTATTGAAAATATTGAAAACTCTATCCAAGAAAGGGATGTTTCTATCCTAAGGGTTGATGAGGGAGCAACTAATCTAAAGATTCTAGTAAAAGATATGAAAAAATGTTAGAAGATCACGTGACAATGAATAGTAGGGGGTGTTAACAGGTAAGAGCAATGTAGACGAGGAAAAATTTGTGTTGCATCTTTTCCTCACTCTCTCTACCTACCTCTCCCTCTATTCATTCAACCTTACCTCTCTCTACCTACCTCTCCATGTCTCCCTTATTTTAGGCTAATATGCATCTAAGAATGAAGAAAATGTTATACTAAATGCCAAATACAACAATCTCTTATTACATAAGCCACAATCTCTCCTTCCCTCTTTCGCTCCCTCCTATCCCTCCCACCCTACAACTTCCTATCTCCCTCTCAAATCTCTCTCTCTCACTCTCTATCTCCTCAGGTCTTTCTCTCTCTCCCTCTCTGGTCTCTCTGTCTCTCACTCTCCATCTTTGTCTTAAGTCTCTCTATCCTTGTCCATCTCCCTCTAAATGTCTCTCACTCCAACATCTCTACAATATTTGAACAATAAAATGTTCACTTTCTTCATTTGGTCGAGGAACAAAAAATGTCTTATTTGGGTTTTGGAAAACACATTGTCCCACTTGTCCTTATGAATTTTACATTGGAAGCACATTCCCTTCTCGGTTATGTAATGGGAATCCACCTGAGAATTTTAGAATAACTCTCTTTAGGTTACTAGTAAAATGACATTTCTATACCTTGACATAGATTAGTGTGTTTTACTTTCTTGATGGAGCAAAAGCGCTCACATTATTCCCAGGTGTTGAATCACACTATCCCACTTGTCTAGTGGCCTATGAATTGCAATGTTGGAAAACACTAGCCTCCTCACTTGTGCCGGAGTTATGTAGTTAAGAAAATTCCACCTTCAAATTTTAGAACAACATTGGAAATAACTAACTCTGAGGGATAGTGTGTTTTTCAGCAGTGTGTTATCCAATATGAGTTTGTTTTCAAAATGCTCATTATTTGCGGTGTTGTGGAAGCAATCCACGACAACAGAAGTAGTGTGTTTTTCCAACATTGGAAATAACTAAGGGACTAGTGTGTTTTCCAACAAGGAACAAAAAAATGACACTATGTTTTCCAACAGGGAACAAAAAAATGACAGTTTGTTTTCCAATAGGGAAATAACTAATTGGAAATAACTAACAGGGGATAGTGTGTTTTCCAACATTATTTGCAGTGTTTGAAAAACACCTTGTCTCTTGTCAATTATTTCCACAAGGGACATTGTGTTTTCAACCTACAGGCATTAATTGATGAAAACTGTTGTCAGATTTCCAAACTTTCCTTGGTAATCACACACTGTTAATCTACTGAAAAACACACTATCCTTGACAACAGGGGATAGTGTGTTTTCCAACACTGGAAATAACTAATAGGGGATAGTGTGTTTTCCAATAGGGAACAAAAAATGACATTGTGTTTTCCAACAGGGAACAAAAAAAATGAGTGTGTTTTCCAACAGGGAAATAACTAATTGGAAATAACTAACAGGGGACAATGTGTTTTCCAACATTATTTGCAGTGTTCAAAAAACATACTGTCCCTTGTCAATTATTTCCACAAGGGACAGTGTGTTTTCCAACACTGCAAATAATGTTGGAAAACACATTGTCCCCTGTTAGTTATTTCCTTGTTGGAAAACACACTGTCATTTATTTGTTCCCTGTTGGAAAACACAATGTTGGAAAACATATTGTCCCTTGTCAGTTATGTAATGAAGCCCACCTTTAAATTTTAGAACAACTCTTTGGTTATAGTGAAAATGACATTTCACTTTCTTGATATGATTGGAACAAAAAATGCTCACATTGTTTGTAGTGTTGGAAAACACAGTCTCCTGTGTAGGAAAAGTGGACAGGGGACATCATTAGAATGTAAGATGTCTAGAAATAACTAACAGGGGATAGTGTGTTTTCCAACATTGGAAATAACTAACAGGGGACAGTGTGTCATCACTATATTCTAATGATGTACCCCTTGTTCATATGATGATGACATTAATTTGGTTGATGAACCCAAAAAATTCATGGCACATCTTTCGTCAATAATACAAATGTTATTGCCTACCTGTTACATAGACTTTGTGTTAAAGTATACCAATCTTATTAATACTGTAGGTGATTTATAACCATCTAGGTATGTTTTGAGTGCATATTTGTATATTTTGAGGATGATGCATAAAATTAAAAATTACCGCTATCTTATGAATCCAACATTTTAGAATTTCAATTTCTTCGTAATACTTTGGATACTAGTGCATGACATTGAAACTATCTCTATTTTTTCACCCATGGTTTCATATTGTTTTAAATGCTGATATAGAACATAAAGTAGATTGGGAAAAACACATTTGATCTATTCTTTAAGAGGATAAAATTTTGTACACAAAAAGTTTATTTATTGATAACATCAACTTTACATAGATTAGATATAAAAATCTATGCTACATGGAAGGGTTGTCATCCCCAAAGATTTTATACAATTCAAGATCATAGAAATGAGGAAGATGGTCCTCAAATAGAAAGACAAAAACCCTAAATGACAGTGATCCATTCTCTACAATGAGATATTTTATGCATTTACAATAGTTACAATAGCAACTACTCTTCCTGAGCGCTCAACATTTTCAAAGTTCTCATTTTCCTCTCAAATATTAGGAAAGACTTTCTTTATATTGTGAATGATTTCAAGTGTGAAGTATTCTCCCTCTATCCAAATTGGAGTGCTAACCTGCTAAGACATCCAAAATACACATCAAATTTATATAGCTAAATAAAAGACTTTGAAACAAACATTCATAATTGTAACCATAATCTTTGAAATTTGAAATATGTAACATCTCCTCTAGTCACATAGATCACTTTATGAAGTGTCTTCTCTGATCATACTACTCACTTTCTATTTATAAGTCTCCTCTCTACACCAATAAAAGAAACACAGTATCAAAAGGTTCAAATAAATGTGAATTATCATTTTAACATTTGATATAGCCAAGATAGAAGATGCATATATTGCAACCAAGAATTGGAGAAAAGTTTCAATAATATTAAATTTCAAACATTAGTTTGAACTCATTAGATTGAGAACCAAGTGTGTAAGGCTTCATGGAGCATGAATTTGTAAAAGAGCCTAGTAAATAACTTTGGATTCATAAGACAAAGAATATAGCTTTCCTTAAACACATGGGCATATAACCTATCTTATGACAATATCTTCCGTATAGATGTGATGTGTTGTGTGACAGATTGGCTTGAATAAATCAAACATACATAACCAATAGTACACATACAACATTAAAAAGAATGGCTAAAAAACAACAGGAACAAATTTAACAACTCAATTCCTCAGTTGAAAGAAATCAAGATAATATTGTTCTAGGCCGATAAGAAACCTACTAGTGAATCTTTACCCAAGTCCAAAAAGGAAGAAAGCCTCACCTATTTTTCTAGTAAATAATAGTGTGTATTAGAATAAATTTGTTTTTTTTTTCTAAATATAAACCTCGAGTTTGATGCCTTCATAGATTGCAGTAAACGAACATATATGAAAAAATCATACAATCAAATTCAGAAATATTTAAACATCTCATACTAATTTTCCTGGGTTTAACTCTGGCCGAAACATAAGTTCCCTTAGTCTGGTGGCCATTGTTAGGGTAAATGGCAGTCTGTGAATAGAACTAGAGACCATCGATTTTAGAAAGAATCAAATAGTTAGCATTTATAGTAAAACAAAAAATCTTTATCAATATGTGTAACCATGTGTACACTGTACAAAAAATGTAACAGAGGCAGTATAAATATGCTAAAAAATACTGTGCTCTACAAATCGACTCTGTGCAGAAAATGTAATAGAGGAAGACAAAATTTAGAAAATAGAAGAATATAATCTACAAATCAAATCTGTCTCCTCAAAGCTTCACCTTGCATTTTTTTTAACCGAATGCTCTAAAGTCTAAAAAATCACCAAAATCAAAATCCCTGGTAAATATCCTTCGTTAATGCGGTTAAACTATATAAGTCTAAAAAATTATCTCCAAAGTGAAGCTAGAAACTCGTAGCTCTCACAGTAGAATTTGGAGAGCACCCAAATAAAAAAAAAGAGGTATTCATTTCGTTTCAACAAAGAGTACACAAAATGCACCTATGTATGTAAAAGAACTCTGTAAATGCTGAGCATGACTCTGCAAAAAATAAAACTGAAATAGAAACTCTTACTCTAGTTATGGGTAATAAGATTCGAATCCACTGAGAGAATGGGTTGGATTGGATTTATCACTTTACCATAGAAACCTCAAGAATGTGGAAATCAACCTCAGAGAAAGCAATAATCTCAGTAAAAACTGGGCAGGACTTTGCAATTAATAAATCTCACCCTACTGTGCAAATCACCATTACAGTCCAATTTCAACAGGAAAATCAAGCATTACTAAAGTAGCACCCTAAAACATAATTTTCTTGTAAGGAAAACAAATAAAACCATGACTATAAATTGTCAAAATGATTTCGTTGTATCATTTAGTATATCAGAAGAAATGCTCGTTTCTTTTAGCATTTCTCATTGTCTTGTTTGTAAATGCAGTCAAAACAAGAAAAGACGTTAGAGAGGAGCACTAGTTCAGAGACTTTTTCTGATATACTGAATGATACAACAAAAACATTATGGACCTCCTTTCTCCACCCGAAATCACAACCATTAGTCCTTCTTCTGCACCCGAAATCATGGACATTCCTAATAATAAACATATATACTTACGCTATTGTGGCTGACCAGGTGACTTCCCATATTAGAATTTTCTTGCATTGGATGTCTCTGCCTTTCCTCAGTCCTCCTAAAGGCCTTCTTTGGGGAATCCGCAGCCATTTTATCCTGCAAAATAAAACAGACCAACAACGAAAATAGAAAAAAAGGAGAAACAGAAAAAACAAACACCCACAGAGCAATTATATACAACTAAGAAATCAAGCCGCTACTGCCGCCATTCACTCCCTCTGTTCCTGCACCATAAAGTACAAGAAAACCAGGCACAAGCTTTTTTTTTGTACCTCGATTATGGGCATTCTATGTACCTCGATTACTAGGCGCAGGCTTGTTTTCACAGAGATGACCCCCGGCCGAGCACCCGCAACACAGGATCAGCAAAACCATACTAGACACGAGGGAATCTACGGAGAAAATGAAAATTGGTTTTAAAACTCCCGCTCCGTTTAAAACCTCCTGCTCATTTTTAAATTTCAGCTCATTTTTCAAAATTTGTACGTATCATCTGTCAACTCCGTTTTGTCCTTCGTCTCCGTCTTCGTCTCTGTCCACCGTCCACTGTCAAATCTTTCTGTCGTCCATTTTGTCCAGCGCTGGGATGGTCGATGGGAGTCATGTTATCATGTTACATACATAGGTCCTTTTTGTCTAGGAGTTAGCTTTAATGCCTCAAGCTCTCATCCCTTAGGTATTTTTTGTCTAGGAGTTAGCTTTAATGCCTCAAGCTCTCATCCCTTAGTAAACTAATATGCTCCACATAAATAATGACAACAAATTAAGTAATAAAAGAGTAAAAAAAAATCAATTTTGAAAACTATGTTTAAAAATTAAATATGTAGAACATGCACTTGGTGTTCAATTGCATGTATGTGCAATTGATTTGAAATACGCCTCAATTTCACCCCAATTGAGAGATATAATGGTTACATAAAACCTACAAAAATATATCTTGCTCCCAAGTGACAAGATGAAGTGCTCAAGAAATGAAATAAAATAAACATATCATATGTGAATATAATACTAAAATATGTAATAGAATGCGAGTGAGAGATAAAGAAGTGGCTAACCAATAATGTTAGTGTACTTGGTGGTAAAGGGTCAATTGAGAAATAAGGTAGCAAAGTGTGGCATTAATTCTCTTTGATTATATTTGTTTTCATTGTAATATTTGTAAGAGGTCTAGTCTCAATCACAATATCACCACATTGGGCACCATTGGTAATAACTTCTATGTAAATTTTCTTTCATTATTGTCATGCTTGAAATTTTTATGTGGAACATCGATGTGAGATGTGTGAGATAGTCTTAAAATTTTCAATAAAACTAATATTATCATTGTGACTAAAATTGGAAGGATCTTCATTGTCCACTTCCAATTGATCAAATTCATATTATTGATGAATGGAAGGATAAGTGAATATATTGAGTTTCCAATTTGTGGGTGCTACATATTTGTTTGCATTATCATTAATAACATACACTTGAATCAATTTATTGTCAATAAGATTCTATATTTTATGCTCTAGTTATGCTCCTATCTATAGTGTGTCTGTGTGTCTAGTGATAATCACGAAAATAATACATTGCAATATGGTGGGACACTTATTGACATGTATTAATTGGTTTAATAGGAGATAAGTTGATGTTAGAATAGTTGTTGTAACACTATATGGGGAGGATCCACAAATCTAATGAGCTTTCTATACTACTTTGGTTTTAGTTGAATGGTGTTAACATAATATTTATTGGTAGAATTAGAAAATTATGCTAAAAAGTCCACTCATTTGTATAATTTTAAAATTTGACTTTGAATGAAACTTATAGGAATGAGGGGGCATCCTAGAGGTACAATAATATATAACATTTTTTTGAATAATATAAAGTCACGGTAGAATACACTAGAACATAAATTATAAAATAAACTAAAAGTATTGAAAATGTATTCTTTGATGATGGGTATGTGATGTAGGAGCATCCTAGGTGAAAGTGCGATCAACATCAACCAAAAAAAGGAGTGATTTTAATAATTTTTCCGTGAGAAATAAATGTGACATTAAGGCCAAAATATGTAATTAAAATAATTGGCCTTATTATATTGTTACAAAAAAAAGTGGTGTTGGAGATAGTTTAGGAGGCAAATTTTGATTTTTTTTTTAGGTTTTAAAGGAAAAAATAGATTTTGGGTGTGGAATTTTGGGGAAATACAAGTGGGGACAACTCATTAAAGCCCCTTAATTATATTATGGAAGATTTGGACGTCCAAGTTGTGTAACTGTTGATTTTTGCCAAGTTTGGCTCCTATTTGTGAGGAGGTGGTTTCTTTTTCTTGGACAATCATGGATGGAGGTTACAAAAAGATGCTTTTTAGAATTTAATGATTTTAAATTTAATTTTGAAAGCATATTTTCCTTTTCTTGGCGTATAAAATTGGGAGTTATAGGAAAGGTGTGAAGGAGTTAATTTATATACTTTATTTTGGTCATTTTCAAGGGTTGTTGTTGCCAGATTTGAAGCTCATCATTCTAAGGAATATCTTCTTGTTGGGAGAGGAAAAATAATATGTTTTTGTAGGTTTGAAGAGGTTTTTGCAACAAAAAATGGATTGGAGAATCCATGATTTAATTTTAGCAGAGATTTCAGTTGAGGATTTGCAGGTTGTAGGAGAAAAAAACTTATGTAAGAAGATTTGTTGAAGGAAAGAATTTTGTATTTGTTTCTTGCTATTTCTTATTAGTTTTGTTTTAGATTTGTAATAGAATCCATCAACCCATATGGTTGTAAATGAATGTATTTTCAGTTATGCCTTGAAGTTGTAATAATTAAGGAGATTTTGAATGAGGATTATGAGACATTTCTAGCAGATTTGAGTTAATTTCTTACATTTTTCTGAGTTGCATGTTTGTGTTGTGATTTTGAGAATGAGGGTTGAGTTTCTCTAACATCAATGGCATTAGAGCGGGAGTTCTTGAGAGTGCAAGTAGAAGCACCGATTGGAGGTAGTTTGCACTAGGACTTGAGGGTGGAGAGTGTGTGGATTTTGTTTGTAGATGGATGTGCAACCTGCAAGAAGAAAATTTTAGATGGTTTGGGGAATCGAGGTTCCCATGGTTGTGAAAAAATTGTCGAAGGAGGTAGTTTACAATAATATTGATGAATATTGAAAGAGGGTTTTGTAAACAGATTACCGAAGGAGGTAATTTACATAAGTAAAAATTGAGGATTTGAAGATTTGTGTTGAGGCTTTGTGAGGATATGAAAATGGAAAAGAGGTAGAAGAAAAAGACTTTTGTCATTGGATGGATTTTGAGGATTCCTGAACTTGAGAAAATCAGAGAGAGAATTAGAGAAAGAGCAAGAAGAAATCAAAGTTGAGATGATAGAATTGTAAAAATAAGTGGATGAATTAAGACGATAGATTGAAAGGAGAAAATGAGAAAAGAGAAGAGTTGAAGGTAATTTTGATTATCCTTCTAATGATGCTTTGAATGCAGGAAAGAAAGAGGATGCAACGAAGTGTCATGCATATGACATTGAGGAAGAGGAAGAGGATGAGTACGAAAAGATTAAAGAATATGTACTTGAGGGATGTCTCTTGGAAGACATGGAGGATGAGAATAAAGAGATTGCAGCAAAAGAAGAGAGTTCTTTAGAGAACACCTATGAAGTTGAGAAGGCTAATTTACTCATTCATATTGAAAGAGAATGGGAGCAACTTATTATAGGGGAAGAAAAAGTTGTAGTAGTGGAGGATATTAAGAAAAAATTTAATTTTGATAAATGTTGTTATGAAGATGAATGTGAGTATAATGAAGTTGCAATAGAAGAGTGTTCTTTGAAGGACGTAGAAGAAAGTGAAGGGGTGATTTATTGATGTAGATGGCAACTGTTGAAAGAGAATGGGATGAGTTAATCTTAGGTGAGACGAATGTTGCAGTAGAAGGTGAGGTAAAATCAGATTTTGATGTTTGATTTGATGAATAATTTCTTGCTGCAGTAGATCAATTTTACAAAGTTGAATTTGAAGAGTGTAAAGTGAAGGTAAATGAAGAGTTTTCTAATAAATATTTGTTAGAGAAAAGTGGAGATAAAAATGTTTTGATTTGTGACTATGATTCCTTGTTAGGGAAAGTGGAAAATGAGTCTCTTGATAATGGCACTAATATTGTTTTGAGTGAAATAAATAAATATTGTAGCGATGTTGTGTCTTATAGAATGCATTGAAACAATGAAATTTCATGGAGGAGACATGGTGGAAGGAGAGGAGAAAGGTAAAACAACAATAGAGGTAATGAAGTACATTTGTTTTGTTGAAGATGGAGTTATATGTTTGATTGTTAATACTGTTGGAATATATTGGTGGGAGGTCAAATTAAAAGTTTTGAAATACATGAAGGGTAGATGAGTAAAGATGTAAGGATATAATGTTGTAAGTTTGCAAAAAGTGGTGCATAGAAAAATTCCAGTGGACAAGGAAATGAGGTGTATCCAAGATATACACAGGGTCTATAAATGTTTCTAAGTGCAACTCATGAAATATTTCTTTTTACTTGGGGTGTCTGATGCAAGAACATCCTAGGTGAAAGTGTGATCAACATCAACCAAAAAAAGGAGTGATTTTAATAATTTTTGTGTGAGAAATAAATGTGACATTAAGGCCAAAATATTGAATGAAAATACTTGGTCTTATTATATGTTGAAGAAAACTGAGAGGGGGGGGGTTGAATCAGCTGTATCAAATGAAAACATCAAAACCCTCAACAGTAATTAGATCCACATGCATTCATTAAACCCTTATTTTGTTAGTGTGATTAAACATGAAATGCAGATAACTGAAATTGAAATAACAAAAAAATACACAAGAGAACACTAGATTTACGTGGAAAACCGAATGAGGGAAAATCACAGTGAGGATTAGCTCACAAAATAAGTAATTGCAAAACTAATACAAGGGATCATTACCAGAATAGGACACATTGTCCAAAAAGGCTCACAATTAGGGCTCACTGCCACAAAAAAAAATGCAAGAAGATAGAAGAGAAATGTTACACAAATAAAACTTTCTCAATGTAATAATAAATCCACCACAAATGCTCCAACACTTTCGCAGTCTTGCATGAAAGATTCCAAACACCTTCAATTCACTGCCTTCAAGAATCTAAACACTTAAAATTCACACTACTTTGCTCAAATTCACATCACACACATCACTCACATTGATCTCACATATATCTTGCTTCTCTCTTGATTATCTCTTACATATCACAACAAAACAACACTTATTTATATCCATCTTAACCTTAAAAAATTTCTCCAAGGATGACAACTATTCGTTACAATTACAAATTTAAAATAGGTCGACACCTAAACATTTCCACGATGGATAGGAATGAAGGAGAATCAATTAAATCCTTAATTGGGACCCAAATAGATCCCAAAACACCTCAACACGCTTCCATAAGCTTCACATGTAGTGCTAACACAAGGTCGACCAATACTTGTGCTAAACACCATAAACATTAATTACACACTTCCTTAAATCATTTCGTAACTTTTGGACAACAAAATTCACTTGAACACGATCTAAAATAATCCATGAACTACTTGAGATTCATAAAACACTTCATCCAAGCTTGCATCATACACATACTTCAACTTAGAACAACTAACCTAAACCTTATTCACACACTGATGCATGAAAATCACTCTGTACTGTACCAAATCAAGTGAAATATTGAATACAAAAAGATACAAACATTATAAGCAACTTCCAAAATCCATACAACCTAAAGCCAAACTATAGAGAAATATAGAGCAAATACATTTCTCCCAAGCCATAGAACACATCACTAAAAGACTGGTTCACACACTGGTGAAAATATCTCACTCTATACAATGATCCAGAAACCCAAATTCTAAATATAGAAACATCTAACAACCTTGAAAAATATATTAGATCCACACAGGTATAACATCAACATAAAAAAAACACATAGCACATTCTGAACACTAACACAACACTATTTCTTCTATTTATCAAATTTTCTCGAAAGCACTTGGAAACCAAGTACCATAGACATCATCTCAGCTCATTACTCCATTCCAACTCATCTCTAGACACTACAACATAAAGATAGCTCCATGTACTCACAAAACTTCCTCAATATCTCAACTACACATGCACAATCTGCAACAACTTGTTTTCCTCATTTTCATAATTTTCTTAATATCCTCGACATTTTCATCATACAATAAAATTCATCAACACATAATTGACATCAATGACAACACCGGCTAGTAGAAATCCTATTGACATCAATGACAACACCTTCACACTTGCAACAATCTCCCCCTTTGTCATTGATGGAAATACATGATGTGAAAAACCATCAAAGACAACATACACACTATTTCTACACACTCTTTTGTTTTACAAGATTCTCTCCCCCCTGAGTAGATAAAAAATTTCACATGATACTTTCTCCCCCTTTGACATCAATGGAAAAAGACAAAATGTTTTGCATTGTTCTCCCTCTTTGACACAGAACCAAAATACTCGCTTTGAATACTCCCCCTTGGGAGTACACCCAACCAAATCAACAACAATGACAACACATGACACTACCTACTCCCCCTGAGAGGTAGCCACCAACATCAACCATAAAAGAGATAGATCCATAGACCCCTTAGACTGATGCATCTCCATATGCATCTAGTTCAAAAAAGGAGGGGCAATAACCCCCAACTTCTCTCGAAGATAGTCAAATGTATCTTTAGGAAGAGCCTTAGTAAATATGCTAGCAATCTGATCTTTTGTAGGTACATACTCAAGTTTTACTTCATTCTCCATAACCTTCTCTCTCAAAAAGTGATACCTGATAGATATGCTTTTCCCTTGAATGCATCACTAGATTATTTGAAATGTTAATTGCACTTGTATTATCACAAAAGATAGATATAGGCTCATCATACACTACTTTGATATCCTTTAATGTTTGTATCATCCACAAAACTTGAGTACAACATGATTCTATTGCAATATACTCAGCCTCTATAGTGGATAAGGAAACTGGATCTTGTTTCTTACTTAACCATGACATAAATCTACATCCTATAAAGAATGCACCACCACTTGTACTTTTTCTGTCATCAACACAACCAACCCAATCTGCATCTGTATAAGCACTTAATGTGAAATCAGTATCCTTAGGATACCACAAGCCATAATCCAGAGTGCCTTTTAAATATTTGAATATCCTCTTCACAACTGTAACATGTGTTTCTTTAGGATCTTCTTGGAATCTAGCCACAAGACAAACTACATGCATGATATCCGGTCTAGTAGTCCAGTTAGATATAGCAATCCACCAATCATAGATCTATATTTTCTCTAGTTAGCTTTAGGTGAATAATCATTTTTTCTCAATTTACAACCAATCACCATAGGAGTGCATATTGGTTTGGATTCTTTCATTCCAACTTCTTCAACATCTCTTTGACATACTTATATTGTGAAATGAAAATCCCTTTATCTATTTGATTGATTTGTAGCCCAAGGAAGAAATTCATCTCCTTAAACATTGACATCTCAAATTATTTTTGCATCTCTTCAACAAATTTCTTACACATAGCTTCATTTCCACCAAAGATAATATCATCCAAATACATAACCACTATCAATATTTTGTCTTCCTCAATTTTGAAGTAAAGGTTATTATTTGCGATGCCTTTATTGATTCCTTGATATATCAAATATTTATCCAACCTTGCATACCAAGCTCTAGGAGCTTGCTTCAATCCATATAATTCCTTCTTCAATCTACCTACCATATCCGGTTGATCTGACAACTGAAATCATTTCGGTTGTTCCATGTAAACTTCTTCTTCTGATTCACCATTCAGAAAAGCAGACTTCACATCCATCTAATAAACTTTAAAGTATTTATTGGTTGCAAATATAAAAAACATTCTGATAGCTTCCATCCTAGCCACATGAGAAAATGTCTCATCAAATTCTATTCCTTCCACTTGTGAGTAACCCTTACACACAAGTCTTGCCTTGTTTCTTACCACTTCTCCATTTTCATTCAACTTGTTTTGAATACCCACTTAGTTTCAATTATGTTCTTGTTTGCCGGTCTAGGAACCAATTCACAAGTCTATTTTTTCTCAAATTGCATAAGTTCTTCTTCCATTTCCTTCATCCAATGTTCATCTTTACATGCCTCACTCACTGTTTTAGGTTCAACTTTAGAAAGTAAACATAGGTTTACCTCAACTTCAGCAACTTTGCTTCTCGTCAATACACCTTTCCTTTTTTCTCCAATGATTTTTTTCTTCAGAATAATTCTTTTGCACATACTTAAGGGTCTTAGGGGTCTTCTCCAAAGCTTCTTCCTCTTCATTCTGCACTTCTTTTCCATCATCTTTTTCTTCTTCTTCTTTGCAATCGGGTTCATCTGACACATATCCATCTACTGCAATTGAATTCTGCAAATTTTCATCAACCTTCACATTTACACTTTCAACTATCTTTCTCAACCTTTTGTTGTAGCATTTGTAAGCTTTCATTTTAGTAGAATATCCAAGGAATATACCTTCATCAAACCTTGCATCAAACTTTCCTAAGTTTTCTTCATCTCTCTTGATATAACATTTGCTTCCAAACACTCTAAAATACTTCACAGTAGGAATCCTTCCATAACTTAACCCATAGGGAGTCTTTGTGCTGTTAGATTTAGCTTGAAATCTATTAAGTATGTAAATAGTAGTATGAATAACTTCTCTCCAGTATACTTTCAGTATATTTGCTTCTTTCATCATATTCCTAGCAGCTTCTTGAATAGTCCAATTTTTCCTTTCAACAACTCCATTCTGCTGAGGAGTTCTAGGGGCATACAAGTTCCTTTTTATGCCATGAACTTCACCAAAAATGTTAAACTTATTGGAGGTGAATTCTCCACCTCTATCAGATCTTAAACATTTGATTTCACATTCATTTCATTCTCAACCATAGATTTAAATGCCTTGAATTTGTCTAATGCATCAATTTTTTCTCTAAGAAAAGTAACCCATGTCATTCTAGAATAGTCATCAATCAAAAGCATAAAATAACTATCACATTGTAGAATTTTCACCCTTGTAGGAATACAAAGATATGTATGTACTAATTCCAGTAGTTTGAACTAGTAGATTATTCCTTTCCTTTGAAACTACTCCTTGTTTATTTTCCAAATTGACAACTCTTGCAAGCAACATTGATAGGCTTTGTGATTCTTGGTAGATCTCTTACTACATGAACTGAATTGATTCTTGCCAAATTATCAAAATTCATGTGGTACATCCTCTAGTGCCATAACCAACTATCACTAATTTGATATATAGAGCAATGAACATCAACACCCTTAAGCTGATAGATGTTTCCATCTGTTCTTTTACTAGCAACAATCACAATTATGGACCCTTTTTTGATCTCACATGTTTCATCCTTAAACACAAGAATATATCCTTTGCTACACATTTGTTCAACACTCAAAAGATTCTGCCTTAAACCCTTAACATAGTAAATATTATCAGTATATGCTTGCCATCAAAACCAGGATTGAACCTATTCCACAAATCTTAGCTCCTAAATCATCTCCAAATTTAACTAATGCTCCATCATAATTTTCAAGTTTAATAAACTTACTTTTATCTCTGGTCATGTGATTATAGCAGCCATTGCCAACAACCCAATAATTTTTATCCTCTTTAACATGAAAAGCAAATACCAAAGTACCTTCAACCTTATACTTCTTATCTAGATCACTTTCCTTCACACAACTTTTAGAGTTAGCAGAACTAGATTCTTCTTTTATAGTCAAGAACAAACATTCATTATCATCAAAATCTCCATAATCAAATTCATCATAAAAAATACCAACATCTTCTCTAACATAGTAAGCTATTTTGATCATCTTTCCTTTATCCTCCTTACTCTTATATTGTTTACAACTCTTTTCAGACATCCACAAGCATAATGACCTATATCACCACAACTAAAAAATTTGAAAGGTAGTTTATCTTTGTACTTACCAGTGCCCTTTTTCATCTTTCTCATAAAGTTAACTTCCACATCATCAAGATCATCTCCATGTGAATCTTCAATCTTTTCTTCAATTTTCCAACCTTAAAAGTAGTCTCCATTTTTGTACCCTTTTCAAACCAATCTTTCTCATTTCAAATGAAGTTAGTGTACCAATCAACTGATCTCTAGAATAAGTATTGAAATTTGCAGCTTCCTCAATAGTAGATACCTTTTTACTATAAGCATCAGGAAGAGTTTTGAGAACTTTCTTTACCACTTTAGGTTCTTTAACTTGTGCACCAAGACCTCTCATAACGCTTACTGACTCATCATCCCTCTGCATGTAGGTTGTACACATAATTTTTTCATCTTTAGACATTCACATGGTATCAAATTGTGCATTTAGATTCTGCAACTTTGCTTGTTTTAAACCTTTTCATCTCCTTCAAAAATAATTTCAAGCTTATCCCAAAATTCTTTAGTAGTCTTAAGATTCATAACTTTAACCAATTCAAAATTTGAAAGACTATTTGTAATAATAATTTTTTCCTTAGCATTTACCTCATGTGCCTTGATCTCATCACCTGTGCTCAGATCATTTGTAGTAGGAGTATATGCAGTCTTACAAGCCTTTTCAATCTCAAATCCCTGACATGCTAGATATCCTTCCATATTTGTCTTCAAAAATGCATAATCTATTCCATCAAATCTAGGGTAATCAATTTGCTTCGCCATCCCAAATCTACCTTGAGCGGTTAAGCTCTTCTCCAAGGAACCTTTCTCTTTATTTATACCAATTATTGAAGATAACTGAGAGGGGGGTGAATCAGTTGTAGCAAATTAAAACATCAAAATCCTCAACAGTAATTAGATCTACATGCATTTATTAAACCCTTATTCTATTAGTGTGATTAAACATGAAATATATAGGGGTGATCCCACAATAATGGGTTACATTTTTTGGCCAAATTTGACATTAAAATCAGGATTTTTCACCAGACGTTCACTTTCTTACACCTATAGTAGCTAAACCATTAAGGTTTTGAAGATGAATGAAACTAGTTATTTGTTAGATATTTTGTGTAGATTCTAATTATATTTTTTTTAAAAAATTAAAAAATAAATTGTGAATCATTTTATGTAATTTTTAATAACTTATTTTTTCTACTAATCAACATTTTTAAAAAGTGATGTTTACTTCGGCCCACGTAACTTTTTTTATAGATAGGATACAATTCTAATTTTTAAAATACAATTTTTTTACACCAATATCTAGGGAATGGATATTTTTTCATAATTTTTTGTTACATATATATATTTTTAATTAATTTTCCAAGTCAACGTAATTATAATTTGGACAGAGGTGTACTTCGGCCCGCATAAATTTTTTGTATTCATTTGAATTAACTTTTTCTTTTTTTGTTGGAATAAGGACATCAATACCTAGTGCACATGTATTTTTTAGAATTTTTTCTCTATTTTTCTATTTTTTTCGTATGTGTGAAGTAAATAACTTGATGTTCATTGAAAATCCTACATTCACAAGAAATAAAAAAATAAATATAATAATCAAATTAAACATATTTAAAATTATACTTTTTGGGAAGCTTATAATAAGGGTTGTAGGCTTACAAAACATAAATTTTAAATAAATTCATTTGATCACCCAAAAGGTAAATCAGAAGTGGGTTTTTATCAACATTTTGATAGGTGTAGAGGAGACTTGATTATAGGTATGGTTTAAATCTAACAAGGTTCTATGCAAGGGGGTTTGATTGATCCCTCTTTAATTAAAATAATTTAAATGGAACCTTTAAAGTCATAAATCATTGTATTTTCTAAAAATATGTGATTTCAGGAAAAAATCAGGATGTCCCAAAAAGTGTAACCCATTATTGTGGCAGCACCCATAGATAATTGAAATTGAAATAACAACATACACAAGAGAACACCAAATTTACATGGAAAACCCAATGAGAGAAAAACCACTGTGAGGATTAACTCATAATATAAGTAATTGCAAAACCAGTACAAGGTCTCATTACTAGAATAGGGGACACTATCCAAAAAGGCTCACAGCCAGGACTCATTGCTACATATAGAAATATAAGAAGATAGAAGAGTAATGTTACACATAGAACACTTTTTCAATGGAGCAAGAAATCCACCACAAATGCTCCAACACTTTCATAGTCTTGCATGAAATATTTCAGAAACCTTCAGCGCACTGCACCTTCAGGAATCCAAAAACTTGAAATTTGCATCACACACATCACTCGCATTGATCTCGCATCTATCTTGTTTTTCTTTTGATTCTCTCTTACATCTCGCAACAACACCACACTTATTTATATTGATCTTAAGGTCTTTAAAACTTTCTTTGGAAGGACAACAAGTATCTTTTACACTTACAAATTCAAAATAAGTCAACACCTAAACATTCTTGCGGCGGATAAGAATGAAGGTGAATCAAATAAATCCTTAATTAGGACCCAAATAGATCCAACACCCTTCAACATGCTTCCATAAACTTCACATGTAGTTCCAACACAAGGCCAACCAATACCATGCTAAACATAGTAAACATTAAGTACACGCTTCCTTAAATCAATCCGTAACTTCCAAACAACAAAATTCACTTGAACACGATCTAGAATAATCCATGAACTACTTGAGATTCATCAAACACTTCATCCAAGATTGCATCATACAAATATTTCAACTCAGAACAACTAGTAAACCTTATTCGCACATTGACACATGAAACTCATTCTGTATTGTATTGAATCAAGTGAAACCTTGAATACAAAAAGATACAAACATTATAAGCAACTCCCCAAATCTGCATAGCCTGAAGCCAAATTGTGGAGAAACACAAAGCAAATACATTTCTCTCAAGCCATAGAAAACATCACTGAAACACTGGTTCACGCACTGATGAAAATATTTCACTTTATAAAATGATCCAAAAATCCAAATTATGAATATAGAAACCTCTAACAACCTTTAACAACATATTAAATCCGCACAGGTATAAAATCAACATAGAAGAAACATGAAGCACAATACCGGAGCACATTCTGAACACTGACACAACATTGTTTATCAAATTTTCTCAAAAGCACTTGGAAACCAAGTACCATAGACATCATCTCAGCTCATTACTTCATTCCAACTCATCTCCAAAAACTGCAACATAAATATAGCTCCATATACTCACAACACTTCCTCAATATCTCAACTACACATGCACAACCTACAACAACCTATTTTCCTCATTTTCATAATTTTCTCAATATTCTCGACATTTTCATCATACACTAAACTTCATCAACACATAGTTAACATCAATGCCAACACTAGCTAATAGACATCTCGTTGACATCAATGACAACACCTTCATACTTACAACATTATATTGTCACAAAAGAATTATGGCGTTGGAGATAGTTTAGGAGGAAAAATTTGCTTTTTTTGAGGTTTAAAAGAAAAACATATATTTTGGTCATGAATTTTTGGGGAAATACAAGTGGGGACAACTCATTAAAGCCCCTTAACTATATTATGAAAAATTTGGACACCCATGTTGTGTAAAGTTGATTTTTTTCCAAGTTTAGCTTCTATTTGTGAGGAGGTGACTGCTTTTTCTTAGCCAATCATGGATGGACGTTACAAAAATATGCTTTTTAGAATTTAATGATTTTAAATTTATTTTGAAAGCATATTTTCCATTTCTTGGCATAGCAAATTGGGAGTTACAAGAAAGGTGTGAAGGAGTTAATTTATATGCTTTATTTTGGTCATTTTCAAGGGTTGTTGCTCCTAGATTTGAAGCTCATCATTCTAAGGCATATCTTTTGGTTGGGAGTGGAAAATAAATATGTTTTTGCATGTTTGAAGAGCTATTTGCAGCAATAAATGGATTGGAGAATCCATGGTTTAATTTTAGCAGAGGTTTCAGTTGAGGATTTGTAGGTTGTAGGAGAAAAAAACTTATGAAAGAAGATTTGTTGAAAGAAAGACTTTTGTATTTCTTTCTTGCTGTTTCTTATCAGTTTTGTTTCACATTTGTAATGAAATCAATCAACCCATATGGTTGTAAATGAATGTATTTTTAGCTATGCCTTGAAGTTGTAATAATTCGACAAATTTTGAATGAGGATTACAAGACATTTCTAGCAGATTTGAGTTAATTTCTTGAATTTTCCGAGTTGCATGTTTGTGTTGTGAGTTTGAGAATGAGGGTTGAGTTTCTCTTACATTAGTATGAGAATATCAATATATAAAACTTTTTAAGTATTTATGTTAAATGGTTGATAACTCATATTAACTAACATGATCTCATATATAAACACACAAATATTGCTTATCTCCTCATATCCTTTCATACATTGTGCTAATTTGGACAATGTTACTTCAACCCCAATTTCTTGTTGGGAATGACTATCAAAGGTATTGACCAAATCTATATAATTTTAATGAATTAAAACATGAGGTAAAGAATAAAACTAATTAAATGTATAATCTCTCAAAATCTTAAAAATATTTTAAAAAAACAAACACCAATAATAAATGTAATCTAATTTGTTGTGTTGATAATATGTATGAACCAAAAGATCATCTAACTAGATGCTATACATCTTGTTAGTATATAATAAGCTATTATATTATATGCCAATAGATTGTCTTGTCACTCACTTGTTAGATGCCTATTAAAAGATTTTTTCAAACACCTATATAGGGGAGAGGACCCTCTACCCTAAACATGTTTCAATAGTTGTGATAGTAGTTGTTTATATAATGCTCAATATTTTTATCAATATTGGACCAATAGTTGTGACTTTAAAGTTGTTAGTGTTGTTGATGACTACCCATAATTAAACAAAATGTATTCCTTTGATCTAAAAAACAACCAATCATGTGATTCCACCTCAGTGCTCAATAAAACATGCTGTGAATGTACAAGTATTGGTCTCACTTTTTTTTTTTGGCCATTTTTGGACACCTTGACAAAAAGAATGCTGATATGGCATCATATTTGATGATGTGGCCCTGAAACCTTAGTTATAAGCAGGGAACTTGCCAAGTAAGCTGCTGTAAAAAATTGAGAGTGATTTGAAATTTCAATGTAGGATAATTAGAAGCGCGAAGTTAGGGTGCACAACTACTGGATCCTCTCCCCTAATATTATTAATCCACATTCTTACTATATCTCTACTCAAGATTGTTAGCAAATGCTAATACAATATTATTATAATATATACATTCAATGTACCTCGTGTTCATCAACGTGGAGTATATGTACTCCATGTCAACGTGGAGTAGATGTACTCCATGTTGATGAACACGAGGTACATTGAATATTTTCCAGATGAGCGTCCCTAAATTTTCTTGAACATTGTTAAATTGTAGTCAAATTCCTCTAAATTTTAGACAAATTCGTATCCAACTCAATCTTTGCAAGCTGTGAAATGTGCGAAAATGGCTAGTCTAGAGACCTGTACAACAAGCTTAGTAAAAGCACACAAATTTCGAAGAAATCGTTTTCTAAATAAGTATGCAGGGATAGAGAAAACATGCATTGTTTCAGGCATGATGCCTTACCCAAACCCGAGACAAATTCGTAGGACGGCTACCCGATCAAATATATTTTCGTTGATCCCAAAAGTGCACCGCATTAAAGTCTTATTTAAAGAGATTTGACTTGGCTAGTGGGGTGCTTTGGTGTGCATTCAATACAGAGAACTATGATTTTGAGCAGAGCAGGCTGGTGGACTGCTTTTGCATGTTTACTTGGATTGGCATGGATAGTTATTCTTCATTTTCGAATATGGATTCTGAGCGGAGGAAAAAAGCTGCCCCCTGGCAATATGGGATGGCCTTTACTTGGAGAGACTCTTTCATTTATTAAGCCCCACCCATCGACCTCAACAGGCACATTTCTTCAGAACCGTTGCAAACGGTAACTGCTGTTAACTCTGCTCTTTCCTTGGCTATTAATGGCTATCTATTCTGATGATTTGGGTTAGAGTTTTATGATGTGTTGTTTTTGGCAGGTTCGGCAAGATTTTCGCCTCGCACGTGTTTGGGCAGCCCACAATTGTATCTTGTGATGCGGATTTTAATATGTTTGTTCTGCAGAATGAGGATCGGTTTTTTCAGAGCAGCTACCCGAAGTCTGTTAATGCTATTCTAGGGGAGTTTTCAGTGCTGATCACTGTGGGTGATGCCCACAAACGAATGCGATCTCTGGCATTGAATATGATCAATACTGCTAAAAAAAGCACTGGTTGTTTAAATGATATCGAGTGGCATGCACTTTATATTTTTGATCGCTGGAATCATCAACAGAACATAATGTTCTCTGAGGAGGCTAAAAAGGTACGTTTACCAGCTTTTAATATTTTAGACAGAGATAACAATATCTAAAAACAATCAAGGCAGGTGTCGGTTAGACTTAACTATCTCAAATTCATGGTCAGCAATTCACCACCAGCAATTTATTGTCAATAAATTCACTGTCAGCATTTCCTCGTCATGACATATTTATCACATATACAATTCACCACCAGCAATTCATTTCTGTGGTATATTCATTGCATATACTTTTTTTATGTGTTCAACAACATATCTGTACTTTTTCTTTTTTGATTGCTCTTCATTTCTGTGGTATATTCTCTGCATATACCTTTTTTATGTGTGCAACAATTCACCGTCAGCATTTCATCGTCGTGACATATTTGATCACATATACAATTCACCACCAACAATTCATTTCTGTAGTATATTCATTACATATGCTTTTTTATGTGTTCAACAAAATATCTGTACTTTTTCGTTTTTGATTGCTCTTCATCTCTGTGGTATATTCACTGCATATACATTTTTTTATGTGTTCAACAAAATATCTATACTTTTTCTTTTTTGGGTGCTTTTGACCACTTCATATTGAAAAATGTATACATGGTGAATATACCATGACCATGAATTGTTGGAGGTGAATTCTATACGCGAAGAATATGTCATGGCGATGAATTGCTGGCAGTGAATTACTGACGATAAATTTTCCTAGAGCCCCCTATTTCACACTACCTCATTCATCTCTTACAAATGGGAAGTTGTCCTTATCTGTATATTTTATATTAACTCTTTCACGCTTTATTTGAACATCTAATTCAATGATCAATCAATCAATAGCAATTTTGCAACTCATCACATTAAAATGTGATAAATACTGATTGATCTTTGATTGTTAGACTGAATGATATTTGAGAATAACAACTATCTGACTCATATTACAAGAATAACTTTGACCTTACATATCAATATCTGTAAACCTTGAACAAAAAAAAAAAAGTTCAAACATTTCTATTTGTTACTAATATTACAATCTTATAAAGAGGAGACATTTATATTGGAATCCACTGTCATTTGCAGTACACATTCAATCTAGTGGTGAAGCAGCTATTAAGTCTAACGCCAGGGAGTCTCCAATCATCCCAAATTTTGAGGGATTTGTTGACATTTATGGATGGGTTAGTTTCACTTCCTCTCAACATTCCTGGTACACATTATTCAAAAGCTCTGAAGGTAACGTGGAAGCTCCTTTAAAAGTGTTAAATGCATTAAATTATCAGTTTGTTTTCCAATTAGCAAGCTTAGCGGCGAGTTATAATGAATGTTGTTTTGTGACAGTCAAAGTCCAGAATTCTTGCTACTTTGAGAGTTATGATACACCAAAGAAGAAACGGAAATGATGATCTCAGTGGAGATTTTCTGGACTCTCTCATCACAAGTGCTAATCTTTCGGATGAGGAGATACTGAATCTTATTATGGACCTTATATTTGCTGGCTACGAAACGACTTCTAACTTGATAGCTTTAATTCTGAAGTTTCTAACTGCCTGCCCTAAGGCACTGGAGCAGATAAAGGTAGAAAGATCTATACATTAAATTTGTTAGATTTTTCTACAATAAATTGGGTACAGATATTTAGGTCTCTATTAGATTTGAGGAAAGGTGGAATACAAAAGCTTTAAAGTTTCTAACAGTCTGCCCTAAGGCATTGGAGCAGACAAAGGTAGAAAAGATTATAAAGCAAAATTTGTTAGATTTGTCTAAATTGGGTACACATATTTAGGTCTATTAGATTTGGGGAAAGCTGGAATGCAAATATTTATATTCAACTGATTTTAGGAAAATCTACTATTTGTTTATAGTATTAATTTTTTTTTTCATTTCATAGGAGAAAAGATTGGGTAATTGAACATGTTGAAATAATTGTTATAGTAATTGTGGATTTAATGTTCAGTATTTTTTAACAATATTGTATCAATAGTTGTGTCTTTAAAATTGTTAGTGTTGATGAGTACTCATAACTAAATGAAATGAATTTCTTACATTTAAAACGCAACAAATCATGTGACACCACATCAGCACACTAATAAAATATGACTTAGCGTATAACTATCCAACTATTGGTCTAACTTTTTTCAAGTCTTTTTGGACACCTCAACAAAATGCATACTGATGTGACATCATATTTGATGACGTGACCCTAAAACTTTAATTATAAACAAGAGACTTGCCAAGTAAACTTCTGTAAAAATTTAAGAGTGATTTAAAATTTCTAAACAAGATTTAGTAAAACACAAAATTAAAATGCTCAAATAACTTTATCTGAAAGTGTTTATCTAAAATTTATTGAGATCTTAAATATGGTGGATTGTTCTGGGTTTTCAGAGTGAGCATGAGGCTATCAAAAGAACAAAGGGAAAAGATGAAAGTTTAAATTTTGATGATTACAAACAGATGACATTCACTCAAAATGTAAGTAGTCAAATATTCATTTATTTCAGTTGTTAGATGTTCAATTAATATAATAAAGTATGATGGGTTCTATCAATTATTCTTTTCAGGTGATCAATGAGACTCTACGATTGGGAAACGTGGTGAAATTTGTACATAGGAAGGCTATTAAGGACATTAAGTTTAAAGGTACAAAGCTTTTTTGATCTGCAATATTCTTCTTGATATACCTAGTATTGCATTATTCACCATGACAAGATGATCCTTGTGCAGAGTACGATATTCCAGCAGGTTGGCAGGTGCTTCCGATTCTAAGTGCTGTGCATTTAGATCCATCTAATTATGACAATCCTTTTGAGTTCAATCCATGGAGGTGGCAGGTTTGTTGTGAAAACTGTTTACATAACTGACAGGTGTGAATGTTATGGTCTAATTTATTGACTAAACTTGTTGGCACACCAGGTGCCCATAACTGGAAAGAAATTTATTCCCTTCGGCGGAGGCTCACGGCTCTGTCCTGGATATGAACTGGCTAGAATGGAGGCAGCTGTGTTTTTTCACCATCTCCTTCTAAAATTCAGGTTGTTGTAAGCAGATTATTGATTTGAGATTTTTTCTTTCTTAGAGTGGAAGTATGATGTGGAATTTGGGGTGTGGCAGGTGGAGAATGATGGAGCCTGACAATCCAATGTCATATCCATATCTGGAGTTCGAAAAGGGTTTGCTCATTAACGTTGAGCGTTTATAAGGACTTCACTTCAAAATTAAAGTATTTGACTGCAGTTGTACTAAGTGACAATCGAGTTTAAAGTGATTCTCATTGTGTACGAGATCAATTTTGTTGTGTATTTATATTGAATGGAAATAATATGCATGGGGATCATTGGGTTCTTATTTTTTTAGTCCATTCTCATTTTCAAGTTGTGAGGGTTAATTGGTAAAAATTAATATATTTTTTTGGAGTTAAATGGTAATAATGTATTTAATTGTGTAAATTTGTATGTTTTTTCTTAAAATGTGTTGAAGTTATGTAGTTTATGATAAATGTCTGTATAAAATAGAGTGTTTTTGGTTGTATTCTAAGAATTGATTTTAAATTTGTTACATATTTTTTATTATAAAAAACACTCGTCTTATTTATATGGAATATAAAAATATCATACTTTTAATAATAGTAATTGTTAAGGGGAAAGGAAAGGAGATCCTATATCTAACTTGTAGATTACTCAAATCAATCCTTCCTTGACCTAACATTGGAACTCAAACCAACAAGGGTGTTAAGATTGACTAACAACTTAGAAGGAGAGCCAATCTGCTTGGGTTTAGCTCCTTTGTTGCCAAGAAAAATTAATTAATTTAATGTGAATTTATTATAAAAACTAATATGAAAACATGAATTATTCGCACAGATGAAAACAAAAATTGATGAAATAGCCGTAGATTTGAGAAGGGCATATGGAGGTGCACTCGTGATAAAAAAAATGAGCTTGAATTGAGTAGATAAGGGTGAGGGCACCCTTGACTAAAAGTGGAGATTCTTGAGCACTCAAATCTTGATCTACAACCTACAAGTCTGCATTGCTCTTTCATGTCTTGAGCCAATATGCTTGGGTTTAGCTCCTTTGTTGCCAAGAAAAATTAATTAATTTAATGTGAATTTATTGACCTAATTTATTATAAAAACTAATATGAAAACATGAATTATTCACACTGTTAGAATTGGCTATGGCTGCCAAGATCTATGGACCAAATGGAAAGCACAAAAAGAGATAGAAAATATGATATGACAAGAATAAACTGTATTCAATGTCATTGATATGATATGATTATGATTATGATTATTACAATGAGAGAGACCCCTTGGTTATATAGCCAAGGTGAGAACATAGAAGGGCATAAGATTATGACAAGTGTCATAATCTTATGACATGAGATAGCTATGAAGAGCTATCACTCCACTTAAGGTGGAAAGATAATCACATGATGTGTCCAGAAAAGGTGGAAGTGATGAGGTAATGACATGTCAAGCCACCAAAAGTGGAAATTCTCCAACAACCTCCTATGTGGTCCCTAAGTAAACTTAGCTAAGGTGTAATCATGACCTAGGACAAGGTACAAGACATTTAATTACACCAACACCCCCCCTTAAGTGCAACTTAGGGAGAATGTACACAAATGCAAACAATGCAAGATGGGTCCCGGCTACTAGGCCATATTAGGTACCCATGTACACACAATGCAATCAATGCAATCTCTCACAAACGAGGAAAGGGAGAAAACCTCATGGGAAAAACTCCCCCTCAAAAGAGAGATGAAATACAAAAAGTGAAATACAATACTCTCAATGAAGAATGAGAAGGTAAAAACCCCATGTGAGGAAAAAGACCCCCCCATAAGAGAGAAGTAGAAGAGAAGCAAGGTAGCCCCCCCTCAATGTTGAGTCTCCTGCAATGATGGTAGAAGCTCGACATTGAATGCTGAAGATGATCCAATCTCGCCGAACAACGTTCCTCCCCTTAGGAAGAAACAAAACCAAGGATGTATGTAGGATGTCATGAAGATGTATGATGTATGATGATGTCTCTGAAGCATGCCCAAGTGTCTCCATGTCGATGCCAAAAACTGCCACACTCCAAATAGGCGTTCTAGGCCACACTGCTAAAGAGGAAAACCCAACATCTAGTAGAGAAGAATGTAGAACATGATCCAAAGACAAAGATATCCCCTCTGAAGACAAAGAAGCCTCCTCCAAATGCTGTCCAAAAGAATCCACACTCACGCCAAACTGTGAAGAATGATCATGTAGAGAATGAACAAGAGGGTCAAAGTGTTCCCTCACAACAACTGAAGAAGGTTCATCTTCATCAAAGAGAAGATGAATGCTATCAATGGTGTCCTCCAAATCTGTAAGATGAGACTCCATAAACAAGTCTAAAATACCTGTGAGGAAGCCATCCAAAGTAGTCATATCTAGAAGACAATCAGGACCCTGCTACACTAAATCACTAGGAGCCAAAACTGTTGAATCACAAGTATCATCAAGTACAATAGTCGATGGAGGAGATGAAATGCATGGCTCAAGGACTGGATCTGATGTGAGTATGCCCAAGTTCAAAAAGCCAAATGTCTCCTCCGAATCATAGCTCATATGATCAATAGTCGAATGAACATTGTCACCATCAGAAGCAAACTGTGCAAAGGAATACAACCGAGATGAATGATCAACCACCCCAGTAGCAATGACATCTCTAGTCTCCAAGTCGCGAATGATAACCGAATCAGGAGTGAACTCCACAGTTTTCCCATCTCCACCATGTGTAATATGATAAATGGAAAGCAGATTGTTCGTCAAATGAGGAACACACAAGACATCCTGAAAAGTGTTCTCCCCAATGCTAATAGATCCCTTCCCTATTACACTCATATATGTATTGTTTCCCATCAAGATAGGAGACATAAAACAAGGCTGAAATGAAGAGAAGATAGTCTGTGAAGATGCCATATGATGAGATGCTCCTGAATCTAGAAGCCATCTTCTTGATCCTAGACTTGAATGAGCACAAAGAGCTTGTCCTTTATATCTTGATATTTGACCTTTGTCCTTTTTAGACTATTTTGAAGTAGAAGGAGAAGAAGATTCAGACATTCTAGAAGGCAAATCAATGTGATTCTTTTTGAGAAGATTCTTCAATTCATCAATATCCTTCTTATAACAATAGTGTTCTTCATGTCCACCCTTCTTGCAATATGCACAAAAAGGTCTCTCCTTCTTAGATGATTCTCCTTTTGAAGAAGATTTTTTCTTTG
The DNA here is from genome assembly GCA_007258455.2 of Sequoia sempervirens. Taxonomy (NCBI): domain Eukaryota; kingdom Viridiplantae; phylum Streptophyta; class Pinopsida; order Cupressales; family Cupressaceae; genus Sequoia; species Sequoia sempervirens. The sequence continues at coordinate 91,350,164 of VDFB02047397.1, read as the reverse complement.
ATTGATCTAAATGCGGTTTTACTTGATCTGAATGTTGATTATTCTTTGCTTTCTTCTGTTTCTTATCTGATTCTGATTCTTTCACCTGATTAACCAACAATGCTTGAGATTTAGAACTCTTGATGATACCCATTGAGATAAGCTTTTGTTGCTTATGTATCAACATCTCAAAAAATGATGCAAATGAAGGTGTAGTATATGCAGACCCCATAGTCAATCTATGAGTATGAAAGCCAGACACAAAAGAAGCATAATCAGGACCAAGTTTGTTCATTGTATTGTACACCAACTGGATGTCCTTCTTATCAATTCCACATGCTTTACATTGCTCTTTTAGATCATTAACCTTAGTGATGTAGTCTTGGATGTTGTCAAAGTTCTTAGGATCAAGATTCATCAAATCATTATCAATTTGATAGCCTCTTACTTCATCTATAGTACCATACAATGTTTTCAATTTTTCCCAAGCTTCATGAGAATTTTTACATGATTCAATTTGGAACAACAAATCTTGAGAAACTAGTCTACGAAGACACCCAAGAGCTTTGGCATGTTTGATCATCCATTTTAACTTTTTCTCATCATCTGTAGGTTCAGGTACCTTATTTTCAACATATAGAGAGTGACCTTCTGTCATTAGAATATTCCATGCATTTTGATGCCATGTTGAATAATTATATGATGTGAGCAAAGGAACCTTAGAATGATCCATGAGAATGAAAGAGCAAAGCAAACAGATCAAAGCAATGCACCAAGAGACCCCCACCCCCCCAAATTACTCAATCAAGAAACCCCCCAAGCAATATCTGATTTGGCACTTTATGTTTAGTACGTTTACAGTTGCTAGATGCCAAGAACAACAAGCTAGACTTGATCTTAGTGCTTACAAATGCCAAAATAGGCCACAGTATCAAGTAAATTTTTTTTGGTACAAAATGAGATCAATCTGATCATACCACTGAAAAGTACATAGAAAATATGCACTTTAAAAAAAAACTGCACTCAAAAATGTTACCGTAGGAGCAAGTTATGAGCTCCCGAAGTTCCAAAAATGAGGATGAAGCAGCAACACCTGTGAGAATCTGTAAATTTCTAGAAAAACCAGGCACCAAAACCAAAAACTGATTGCACCAGTACGTAGAGCACGAAAAATTAGCCCAAATAAAAAAAAATTGCTCAAAAAACGGAGTCAAAATGAGTGAGATATTGAGCTTTAAAGTTAGACTGGAAAAACCAAAAGCTCAATGGCGAGGGGTAGAAAATTTCAAAAGCCTGCCGACGTCATCAATGACATAGTGCTGATGCATGCAATTCACGGGGATAAATTTGACGGCCGTTTAGCCGTCACTGTTGCCGTCAGTCCACCCTGCCGAAATATTCTCTGCTGGATGTCAGAATATGCCGTTTCCTATCGGAATATGCTTTGAACTGCCGTCGGTGTTGATTTGACGCCGGATTCTAGTCAGGGCGCCGGAAAAACCTTTGACTGCTGGAAGTTTTAAAGATTGTCTGCCAATTTTCTTGGAATGAACCGGTCGCCGGTAAAGGGCTTTTGATCGCCGGTGGTGGGCTACTACCGTAAGGCCACGCGGCAAGGCTGCAGGGGTCTGCGCGTACAGGGTACCTACTGTGCGTACCCAAATTTTCTTTGATGCCGACGGTATGACTGTAATTATGACGCGATCTGAGGGCCGTACAACTTTTGGGCAAATTTTTTTTGCTTCACCAGATGACTTGCTCCAAAATGGACGAATTGACAGTCGATCTTAGGGTTTTTGGCCCTTCTGGACGCGATGGCAGGGTCGGATTTGACCCAAAATGCTCCAAAATTGTAGCTACCTTCTGGATCTAGCAACCACACTTCAGCTTCAAACCCTCCTAGATTTGGCCTCGTATGTCTGATTTAGACGAAACAAAAGGAAAAATCGACTATCTCGAACCTTCCGGATGTAATGGTGAGCTCATATTTGCACCAGCAAGCTCGGATATGAACCTGCAACAAAGAGCCACGAATGAAACCTCCTTAGATTTGGAATCTCTCTTTAGAATAAGACTCTCCAATGACACCCAACCCGCTCTGATACCATGTTAGAATTGGCTATGGCTGCCAAGATCTATGGACCAAATGGAAAGCACAAAAAGAGATAGAAAATATGATATGGCAAGAATAAACTGTATTCAATGTCATTGATATGATATGATTATGATTATGATTATGATTATGATTATGATTATGATTATGATTATTACAATGAGAGAGACCCCTTGGTTATATAGCCAAGGTGAGAACATAGAAGGGCATAAGATTATGACAAGTGTCATAATCTTATGACATGAGATAACTATGAAGAGCTATCACTCTAAAGGTGGAGAGATAATCACATGATGTGTCCAGAAAAGGTGGAAGTGATGAGGTAATGACATGTCAAGCCACCAAAAGTGGAAATTCTCCAACAACCTCCTATGTGGTCCCTAAGTAAACTTAGCTAAGGTGTAATCATGACCTAGGACAAGGTACAAGACATTTAATTACACCAACACACACAGATGAAAACAAAAATTGACGAAATAGCCACAAATTTGAGAAGGGAATATGGAGGTGCACCTGTGATAAAAAAAATGAGCTTGAATTGAGTAGACAAGGGTGAGGGAATCCTTGACTAAAAGTGGAGATTTTTGAGCACTCAAATCTTGATCTGCAACCTACAAGTCTACATTGCACTTTCATGTCTCGAGATTTATCATTTTTGAATCTAAATCTGCAAAAACATAACAAAGAGAGGGAAAGGGGTGGCTATATATGAGTTTACCTTAGTCAAACTCTCGTTTTGGTATTTTTACCTCCATGAATAACCAATTGGTTGATTGATAAAACTGTGCGCTTTGAACTTTAAGGGTGTAAGGTTGTAGCGAGCTATAATATGTAAAATAAATGATAAAACCCTACTCAAATGTTTTAGAGAATGATTCTTAAATGACACAATCATGAAATGTAAGACCAACTCGAGAAAGTCAACTACTCAAGGGAAAACCAACATGCTCAAATACCTTACTTAGGGCAGCAAGGAGATCAAAGTTTGAAGATAAGAACACATTGAAAATCAAGTCATTAAGTGCTTGAAAGAAGCCAAAGCTATCCAAAAACCCTAGATTCTAACTTGTCATTCCATTGACATCAAACTCCAATCATTGTAATACAATTTGATAAATCTAAAAATTGCTTGTAACTTTGTAAAAAAGAATGTATATTTTGGTAGAGGGTCAGTGCAGGATCATAGGGGTCCAAACTAGGCCCCTAAGTGGCAATGAAAAATTTAGAAAAATAGAGTTAGACAACTTGAAATAAAAATTTGAATAAGTTATTAACATAATTTGAAAAATATGTAAAAACATAATTTGTAGCAAATTGAATGTAGTTTCTAGGCTATTGGTCCTTTTTTGGAAAAAAGTAAATCTATTTCACAAAAAAATGAAATTTCAATGCAGTAGTACTAAATTTTCAGGAAAAAAATAAAAAGTAGGTGTATGTCTGAGCAACCTAAGTACAAGAATATATATATATATTTATGAAACTTTCAATATATGTAGATGACACATGCCTAAATGTGCTGCATTTTTTTTTATAATTTTTTTGCAAATAATTAGTTATGATTTTTTATTAGAACATTTCAAAATTATTAAAACGTGTTTGTCTCACCACCATAACTTGGTCAAAAAAATATGAAATTCAATTTTTTTTTTATCCTATAGTATGCGAAGCATAGAATGTGACACATATTTTAGATTAAAAAAATGTGAAATAGTTTGAAAATTATAGAAGTTTTTCAATCAACCTATTAATCAGAACTCTAGTCGTAATGTATGTAGAAAATCAATAATAATTATTTATTAAATTCAAAATAAGGAATATCTTATATTGCTGGAAAGCTGACAATTTTTTCAATAAACCCTTTTCATTTCATCAATTTCGGATTAAAAAAAGTCGTCAGCCACAAGGGCGAACTTCGAAAAACTAAGAAAATTTTGTAAACACATTTTTTCAGTTGACTTTCCAAGTTTGACAATCCCAAACCAAATCCTGAGCCTAATGATTTTGTCAGAAAAAACGGATATCCATTTGTAATAGAAATTCGTTACCTGTATTAAATTTATAATACATAATATTTAATATATTAATATATACTAATATATTATATCCATTACCTGTATTATTTACCTGTATGATTTTTTTAAAATGTGTTGAAGGTATGTAGTTTATGACAATTGTCTATATAAAATAGAGTATTTTTGGTTGTATTCTAAGTATTGATTTAAAATCTCACATATTTTTTATTGTCAAAAACACTCTTATCTCATTTATATGGAATATAAAAATATCATACCTTTTTAACAATAGTAATTGTTAAGGGGAAAGGAGATCCTAGATCTAATTTTTAGATTACCTAGATCAATCCTTCCTTGACCTAACAGTGGAACTAAAGCCAACAAGGGTGTTAAGATTGACTAACAATTTAGGAGAGCCAATTTGCCCTGGGTTTAGCTTCTTTGTTTCCAAGAAAAAATAATTAATTTAATGTGAATTTATTGACCTACTTTATTATAAAACGTTAGTTAGAAAACACAAATTATTCACACAGATGAAAAAAATTTGATGAAATAACTGCAGATTTGAAAAGGGCATATGGAGGTGCAATTGTGATAAAAAATGAGCTTGAATTCAGTAGAGAAGGGTGAGGGCACCCTTGACTAAAAGTGGAGATTCTTGAGCACTCAGATCTCGATCTACAACCTACAAATCTGCACTGCACTTTCATGTCTTGAGATTTGTCATTTTCAGATCTAAACTTGCGAAAACATAACAAAGAGAGGGAAAGGGGTGGCTATATATGAGTTTATCGTAGTCAAACTCTCGTTTTGGTATTTTTATCTCCACGAATAGCTAATTGGTTGATTGATAAAAGTGTGTGCTTTGAACTTTAAGTGTGTAAGGTTGTAATAAGCTATAATATGCAAGATAAGTGATAAAACCCTACTCAATTGTGTTAGAGAATGATTCCTAAATGACAATCATGAAATGTAAGACCAACTCAAGAGAAAGTCAACTACTCAAGGGAAAACCAATATGCTCAAATACCTTACTTAGGGAAGCAAGGAGACCAAATTCTGAAGATGATCTAAACACATTGAAAATGAAGTCATTAGGTGCTTCAAAGAAGCCAAAGCTATCCACAAACCCTAGATTCCAACTTGGTCATTCCATTGGCATCAAACTCCAATCATTGTAATAAAATTTGATAAATCTAAATATTGCTTATGATTTTGTAAAATAGGATGTTAATTTTGGTAGAGCTTCACTGTAATTGTGATTGCATTCTTTATGAATTAATAATTCATGTTTAAATAGTGGAACATAGGAATAAAATAAAGTGTAGGCCGACTCATTTAATTATGATCTTTTAGTATTAATTTACCACCAAATTTCAAAATTGAAATCACATCGCATAAATTAAAGATTGACATAAATTAAGGACCTACTTTACTAGGAAAAAAACTTTGACTAGGGCACCATCACCCTTGTCCATGTGTCTTGCACACATTAAAGTGTGATCCATGAATTTAGGGTCTCCTTAATTAAGACTTATCCAAAAAATGAGTGTTTATTGGAGTTAAAATAATGAAATATGATTAAGAAGGTGTTTTAAGGGCAGTATTAACACATTCTCTTGAGTTGGAGGGTAAATTTAAGGCTAGGAAGTGGTTCTAAAATGCAATAGGGAGTGGAAATTGAAGCGAGCCCCAAATAAAGTGTGAAATTGTGCTTTCACCCTTAGGGAGTACAATTTACGACGCTACATTTAGCCCCCACTTTAGCAGTCTTATGACACTATGTACATATGTAAAGCTATTTATGTATAGGAAAGTAAATTATAGCATATGTAAAAGGATATCCAAAACGATACTATAGAGGATGCATAATATTATCAAGCAAGAGAATGAAGCCCTCATCATAATAACCTAAAAAAAAACATTAGGAACTGCATCTTGCAAAACCAACTTGTCAAAAATGTAAAATCATCCTGCACATACAAATGAATGTGTTTGTCCGAAAATTCTAAGGAGAATGAAATTTGAGGGTGGATGTATGCCCCCTTGTTTCTTCTTGCTTTATAGATGTAGAAATAAGGTGGCGATCTTTCTATGTCAAATTGTTTAGAGTTTTTGATGGAAATACTTTTGGTAGGATCATTTATAAAAATAACACCAAGAATAAAAGCATTGGAGAAGAATGAGGGTAGAACTAGGATTCCAACATGACAAATGGTGCAAAAATCAAAGTTATCAAGCCCAAGATGTGATGATTTGAGTAAATAGTGGTTTGAAAGAAATATAAAGAATATATGGGGTAAGTGCACCAATATGTGACACAATTTTGATGACAAATTGGAAAAAAATGAAAAAAACTTCAAAATAGAGCATTTGACGCACGTTAAATGCAAAAAGTGAATTTAAATGAAATCTTGCATTCTAAACCTCATTTTCTTTTTAAATTGTGGCTTGGCTTGGAGGTTTTTAGCTCTGCAACTCGCGCTTGCCAAATCTCTTCCATTTTTTGCACTCTTAGCTTGTAATTCTTCATGAGGATGCTGCCAACATGTCAAAGAGGTCAAAGATTGTGAAGAGGTGTGTATTTTTATTGTTTTTATTTCAATTTTGATTTAGAATGTAGATTGAAATAGGTTTTTTTAATAAAACTTTGTTCTAATTCTCAGGGAATGAATCTCCACCTCCAAACATTGAGAATTCACAATCACCCCTTCACGAAGAGCCTCCTATACAAGAACAACCTGAAACCCCTCCATTAGTTCATAGGCATCATCAAGGACCACAAGAAAATATCCTAAATCAAATTGAAAACAATAAAAGGGACATTGGACAATTAATTGGAAGATTAATCAAGTATGCCGAAACCCACACTTATAGGAGAGGGATTGTCAAATCGTTGAAGTCAATTGTATCTCATGTAGGAGAAATGAGCGAGAAAATAAATTTTTGGTCAAATGAGAGGCATGAGATGAGACAATTTTATGCTAGTGGTTTGTCATATGTAGATGCAATTTTTTTTTTTTAGCAAAGCAGACTTGTGTGCCCTATTTACAAACTTGAGAACCAATGCACCTTTGTCTCATGCATGTAGGAGGTTCCCCATCCATTGGTGCCACAATGAATTAATTAAAAATAAATTTTGGGAGTGGCGGTGGATGGTATTTGACTAACCTCCATGTGCAATAACCATGAGGTACCACAATAATTTTTGAGGAAACTTTATTGTGAGTTTGTCCTCAATAAGATGCCAAATTATTTTGACATCTTAGACTTTCAAGGTAGAGGTGGGGGCTCCACACATGATAGACCTAATGCACGACATAATCCACAGTTGGCACCAAGACCCTTGGCCAAACCCATGGTGTCTAGCATGTCACCGTTCCTTCCATTGTTAAGGACAATGTAGAGGTGGACACGTTGGAGTCGATTAGCTCACTCACCTAGACCATTATACAGTGTGCGAGGCCTCTAGTAGAATATGATGTGGAGGAGACATGTAGGCCTTGAGCTCCACCCCACCATTGTGGCAGTTGTGGTGCTGTTTGCAATTACAATTACCAGATTGCTCAGGATGCAACTACACAACCTACATCAATTGTAGAGGTGATGGATTTCACAGATGAATTGCTGAATAATACATTCGACATTGATATTTAGGTAAAATTCAACAAGTTCATTTAATTTATTTATTAAATTATATTTTAAAATTTAAGAATAACTAAATTAGTAGAATATCGATATGATGAAATTTTAGGGTCAGAGTGTTCATAAGATGTGCTCCATTCCTGTAGACCCTTATTTGTTCTTGACGTTGAGTCCACATGTATGCAACTAGTATTAAAGATATTATTATTACATTTGAGTAGTTAAATGCTATATTTGAATGTTTTTCTCATAACATGCTTTGGATGTCAAATAGTTTCCTGGTGGACCTTTGACCTCCACACCTCACAATTCATGTCCTCAAACAACTTTCACTTAGGTAACCTTTATTCATTAATGGTGTTGTAAAATAATGTTAGCTAGTTTTCATAATTTTGCGTATACAAATCTAAAAAATTGATGAGAAACACAAACATTGGTTGGTCTTGTGAGATCCTAATTATATTTACCATTCAATTTCCATCTCATTCTTCCATTCCTTTCATCACACATTTTTAACCATTTTATATCACATATCCCAATCTTTAACACCTTATATATTATACCACCTTCCTCCATATTTCATCTTATACACATATCGTTACAAGAAACCTTTCCTTCTACTCATTATTGATGAAATATTTAATACATTATTACTACACACCTCAAGTTCCCACTTCATGTCCTATATTCAAACCTTAGACACTGCCTAATTCACTTTATGGTCTAATATTCCCTCCTAATTACTTTCCATTAATCTCTAGTATAGTTCACCTTAAAAATGTTTTATTATCCCATCCTAGCTCATCCAATTAATCTCTACTAGTCTATTCTATGTTCCTTCATCCCCTCTTGATCGTGTCACATTATCTTCTCCTAATTCACTTTTTGTTCCTTTATTCCTTCCTAATCCTATCCCATTAACATTTAATAGTTCATCCTATTTTCCACTATCCCCTCCTAGCCCATCCCATTAATATCTTCTAGTCCATCCTATGTGTCATTATTCCCTTCTACTCCCATCTTATTGTACCCATTATTATTTCACCCTAGATGTTCCATGATGCCCTATGTTCCACCCTATGTTCCTTTATCCATTCTATGTTATACCATCTTTATCCACATTTCATCCTAGATAACTCTACTCTATTATTACTACACACAGGTCAAGTTCCCACTTCATGTACTATAGTCAAACCTTATACACCTCCTAATTCACCCTATGTTCCATTATTCCCTACTAATCGCATCCCATTAATCTCTAATTGTCCATCCTAGCCCATCCCATCAATCTATACTAGTCCATCCTATGTTCCATTAACCCATTCTATTCCCACCCCATTACCCTCTCTTATTTCACCTTATGTTCCATTATCCCCTCTTGGTCTTGTCCCACTATCTTTCCCTAATTCACCCTAAGTTCCTTTATTCCTTCCTAATCTCATCCCATTAACCTCTAATAGTTCACACTATATTTTGTTATCCCATCCTAGTCCATCCCATTAATCTATTCTAGTCCATCCCATGTTCCATTATCACATTCAACTCCCATCCCATTGTACCCTCTATTATTTCACCATATGTTCCACTATCCCCTCTTGGTTTTGTCTCTTTATCCCTTCTATGCTATAGCACCTCCATCCAAATTTTATCCTATATACCATATAGAAGAAATCTTTCCTTCCACTCATTAATGACCAAAGTTGTCTTCTCCATTATTGCTGCACACCTCAACAACCAACTTCATGTGCTATAGTAAAACTCTAGACAAGTCCTAATTAATCATATGTTCCATTATCCCTTTGAAATTTGCTAGTAACATAGTAATCCTCACTTCATTCATGTGAACTTCATTGTGGCATTATCACCATGTTGACAACATTCCCTCATTAACATTAGTTCATCAACATATGCAATTTGAATCTCAATGAGCACTAAACTTTGGCATTTTCAAGAGTTTGGACTATCCCAGTGGACTTAGTACTTTCACCATTCTATGATCTATAAGCACTATACTGTAGTCTCAACTGAGGCCAACCATTTACTCTTTCATTTATGACAATTATAAAAGGACTACCTGAACTTCTTTATATGACTGTTAGATGTGTTGTTTCATTTGCAGTTCTTGACATCAAACAACCCTAGTGATGTTGGTGGCATGATGGACCATAGAGTTGCTGCAACAATAGCCAGTTCTGATCCTTTGAGAGAGGTATGCAACAAATTAGTCGATTTGACATTATATTTTTTTTTTATGGTCTATTATAGAAAATTTTCACGATACTTTTATGTAGTTTAATTTCTATCTTGATGGTTGCTACAAGTGGTTTTAACTCTAGATCATGGACATGGTAATGTTGTAAATGTGCATGTCCTATATGTATGTGGTAAGTGATTATATTTTGTTATATGTCATTCCATAGTTCAATTTCTATGTATTAACATCTTTACTTTTTATTGTATCAGTTGAAGGTCCAGAGTGAAGAGAGGAGGACTAGTGAGCATGTTCAAAAGATAAGAGAACCAACACGCACTCCATCCAGCCGAATTTTGAAGGCAACACAAGATCTTTTTCGTTCCCCTAGAGGGAAATGAATATGTATTAGGGTTGTTTTTGTATGCCTATGTGGTGCTTTGGAACATATGTTTTGTACTGTCAATATATATGTGACATTTTGTGTCCATATGGCTCTTTTGTAGTAAGCCTGTATGGATTTTTTGGATATATTATATATAATTTTATCAATATATATCATTGTATAACCTTATGACTTTTTGATTAAAGAAAATATTATTTTGCTATTGCCATTCTTGAATGATGTTATCATGCGTATTGTGTAAATTGTATGCTTGAATTTTGTAGGCATAAATTTTGTTTACATTTAATGCTTAAATAATTACTGTCGATTGCTCAATAAGCTCCATCTAATGCGTATTGTGTAAATAAGCTCCATTCCTAGTGGTTTGTATCCTTTGCAATACTTCGATTACTTGTGCTTCAATTATTCACATGTATACTGCACGTATATTGCATTTATTCACATGTACACTTCATGATTCCAATGCATAATTCATGTGTTTGTGTGTATTCTTCATGATAATTAATGTGTATAATTCATGTATTTGTGTGTATGCTCCATGCTTCTTGAGTTCTATTGTTGTCTAGTGGCAAGGATTTTAACACCAAAAGGTTTCAAATGAACTATAAGAGCTCCTTCCTATAAAAAATATCATAGAAAAATGTATTGCTTTTAATTCATGGCCGAGGCTAGCATCCAACAACTAATGGTTCTAATTCTAAAGCTTAGCAATCATTGAATTTGCATCTATAGAACAAGTGGATGTTTCAAACCTCATGGTCATATATATATATATATATACCTCTATGAACTTGTATGAATGTGCATCAAAACACATGATAGTTGTTGATCCAACCAACAAAATTTATTTGCATCTACTAATATCATAATGTACTTGACATATCATTAAATGCAATCAATACATAGGTCAGTTTTAATGATATTTTGAAGATATTAGATGTGTATGAATAACAATATAAGCTTTATTTTTGGATGCATCACCCATGTGCAGTTATCACATTTCTCCCATATTCATCATTTAAATAAGTTAAAAAACCTCCTTCCATTTTCTATTCATGAAATAACATGACAAATAATTGGGAAACATGGTCCTATAACTATTGCCATATCATGTTTTATAACTCTAGAGCATGAAAAACCATATGCCATGGATATTGAATATTCAAATCCAATGTTTCACTAGTAGGATGAGTTTTGCATTTCAACAAAGGTGCATTATTTGGTGACAACAACTGCAGTTCAAAATCTTAAGGGATTTAGCCGGTTGAATGTAACTCAGAACGATTTGGTGTGTTTGGATGCAAAAGAGGACTATTCCTTGCGTAAATGTACCCACCCAGATGTGTTGGAATAGTTTGTTGGTCACACGAGTTGCATAATGAAAGTTACATCACTTTGCAAATTTACACTACTTGCATTTGACAATTTTTTCCCCAAGCGAAATGTCGCCACCACAGGAAAACGCCTCTGAGATAGGGAAAAATGAGAGAGGTTATTGTAGAGGGACTCAATGCAATCCCATAGGCTTAGATGAGAAGTTTCTAAGCATCACGGTGTTTGAGTAACAACCCATCGAAGATTGCAACCATTTTGCACTTTGGACTCTTAAGGGATTCAACTGGTTGAACGTATTTTATAGTGATTTAGCATGTTTGGGTACCAAAAAAATACCATTCCTAGCATAAACGTACCCATTTGGATGCATTGGAATAATTCATTTGGTCACATGAGTTGTAGAATGAAAGTTTCACCACTTTGCAACTTTTCACTACTTGCATTTGACAACTTTTTTGATGTAGGAGCATCCAGTGGTGTAAGGGCAATCTTGCATCACCCAAAAATAGTTAAATTTAAAGTTTCTCAGTTTTTGAATGTTTTTACATTTTTGGATACCCTTTTCGTCATAATGAAATTCCCAATTTACGGTTTTTATTTTCTATTCCTGGGTTGAAAGATATTGTAGTTTTAGTTTCCTAGATTTGCACTTAAAAATCTTCCGAGTTAGATTTAAGGCACTTAGAGCTTCCGGAACAGCCCCAAAACTTGCTGAAATTGGCGTGGCAGATTTTGAGTGCATTATTGACTTCGAGACCTTTCCAACGGTTCAAACGGTTCACGAATCAGAGTCCTGGATCAAAAGTTATGGCCCTAGGAAGTTGGTGCACTTTCTAGAAGATACAATTGCAAATGTTCTTTTAAAATTTGAACTTCAAGTTGTAATTTTTCGGCGCCAAACCACCTAAACTCAAATTTGAATGTTGTTTTGACTTTAAATTAAAGAGGAGCTCTATTTATGGGTGGGTTTCTAATTTTTGGGTAGCTTTTTGGAGACAAGCTCGCATATTGCGAAAGGGTTATTCTGTAGCTTTCTGTAACTTGCATGTGTTGTAGAACTTGGGGATTGAGATCCTCTGCATGTAAGCTCCATTTTGAATAATAAAATTATTCTCTTGTTTGTGGAGTTATTTTTCGTGTGTCGGTACATTGCCCTCATCAGAGTGGTATTAGGCGGGGTTTTCTTGAGTGTGTAGACGAGATCACCCGTCGTGAAGCCGATTAAGCACCCGGGAGGGCGTGTGGTTGTGGGTTGAGGTCAAGAAAGATACCTCCAAAAGTGATGCCTAGTAGGCGTGGTGGTGCCAGAGGTGGTCAACGCGGCAGAAATGCTAGTGGAAGAGATGCACTGGCAGCCCTCCAGAGA
>VDFB02047397.1:91303260-91337017 GCA_007258455.2 Sequoia sempervirens | reverse complement strand
TATTTTATGGAATTCACTTCTAAATCTTATGCTAGGGTTAAATAGATTAAATGTTTAGTGGAAGCCATGGATGACTATATCAAATATGTCATTGATAAATTGAAGGATATAAAAAATTAGGAAGTACAAATATAGAAAGTAAATATTAAAACTATGTTAGCAAATTATCAATCTTGTAATGTTGAATTGGTGTTGCAACCTATAATACAAGGGAAATTTGTTATCTTATATTCCCTGGTATTTGATTTAATCTATTAAGAGTCTCTTTTTCTTTTGGTTTCTATTAAAATTTAATCATTTATGGACCATTACTATGGTAGATAAGATTTAAATGGAACTCAATTGCACACCTTTTATAAACTAACTAGGGTATTTTTTAATTATATACTTGAATTTGACACTATAAAGTGGTTTGGTTATAACTATTTGAATAATGGATAAAAAATTCTTAATTTAATTTTCATTCTAATTTGAAGTGTTTCACATACTAATTCTATGTTACCATAGGAAATAATTGTAGTTTATAATAATGTTTCAAGTCAAGAGTAAAATTGGCTTTATATAGATAAATCCTAATTCAATAAATAATCTTGTGGTGTGGGAAGTGATTTTCACTTGTTATATGGTTGCCAATTCTTAATCAACTTTATTAGGTTTCACCATCTTGATGTTCAAGATGTGTTTAAGTTAGATTTCTTGGTAATGGATAGAGTACTATTATGGTGTTTTGTATAAATTAACTATTTGACATGAAATAATCTTAGGATTATTTTCTTCCATATTCATCCTTTAATATTTTTTACTTTATTTGAAAATGAGTAGATTGTGAAGTAGGTCATAACTGTTAATTATTTAGAAGTAAGTAAAATGATTTAAATGCCTTGTTTTGTGTTTAATTTAAAGTCTAGTTAGAATTTTTTTTAGAATAAATGTTAAAATCTTCTAAATGAGTTTAGTTATCAAGAATCCTTAATAAATAAATAATTTATTATATCTTGGTTCTTTACAATATTCTCCTTCCATAAAGAATTAGAAGGTTAAGATTGTTAACTCTAAATATCCAAGGAGATAATCAATCTTAGAAGAACTATATTTATTTTTTAAAGATCAAATAATAAATTTTTTAAGGAATAATATAAATGTTTTCAAACATGTGTTCTTGAGCTAAGTTTTCCAAATTCATGATTTTCCTATTTAAACATTAATAGGTCCCTTGAAAAAACAATTCAACATAGACCTTGAAGTAAACCTATAATGCATAGATAATGTTAGTTAATCCTTGGGAAAAGTAATTACCTATCAAGTGGGAACAATTTGTTCTATGCAAGTTGGTGTCTCAAAACAAGCATGAAAACATGCAAAATAAAAATAGATAGGAATAATATTTGATTCTAGTTTTGACATCTTTTCTATCAAGAATGACAATACTATGGTCTAAATTCTAGGCATTTCTCCAAATTTATTGAAATGTTGCTTCTCATGGTTCCACACTTGTAAGACATCAAAGGATGGTACACATTAATTTTTTACAACTACCATAAATTAAGCACACAAAAATAAAATTACATTCATTTTTCAATAAAAGATTTTATTTTCAATGTAAAAAATACATAATTTATTTTAAAAAAATTAAAATAAAATCCATACAATTGAATTTTCCCTTAATTTACACATGTGTTTTTAAAGGGAATTATTTACCATCATGTTTGAGTCTAAATAAAATTGAACATTTAATCAATACTTAATTAGATATGGATAATGCATCTCAAGCTCTTCCCTTTCAACAACAAATCAAATGCTTCATTTATACGCGATAATGGAAGCTCATGGGTTATAAATTCATCCACTTTAACCTCCTACAATGAAAATGGAGAACACATTTAGAACATCTCTAAAGAAGTAAAAATAAATATTATGTTACTTTCTCAAAAAGGAAGTGTAACTAATCATCTAACTTAATCTTTTACATTATTTAAGTGCTCCTTAATATAAAAAAAATCTTCCCAAATTATTAGTGAATTATCTAAGTTATAAAATTTTCTTATGCTCTATAACATATGTTTTTGATAAGGAAAAATAGGTTTTGAAGGGACCCCAAAACCCTTTACATAGATGAAAAGCTGCATATGAAAAAAAGCACTAAACCCAACAGCCCAAAAAAACCAAAAAGTTGATAGAAGAATAAACAAAAGCAACCCGTCAACAAACCCAACAACAAAAAACATTAGCAGACTTGCTGAACCAAAAAAGGAAATGAGCTACAACAACTTATCTAAGACATCATCCGAGGCCATGTTCTTTTTTATGACCTCCTCATGCATACTAATAACATCCTCTAGCTCTTCAACAACCACAACCACCCACTTTTTAGTCTTGCTTCTCATCCTAAGGAACGAACCAGTCTACAAATCTTTATCATGCACATGAGTGGAAGCATCCGATTTCTCCACCAGAGAAGAGCCACAAACCTTTTCAATCATATTCTCCATATCACCCATGTCAAGAGGTTTACCCATCCACTTCAGAGCTTTCTCATTCAAAGAAAAAAGACCCATCGAAGTAGTCTTCAAAGAATTATTACTAATATTGACCACTGTTTTTAAGTCCTTAGACATCTTACCAATTTTATCTTTTAGGCTAGCAACTCTGTGTTCTAGCATTTTGTTAACAATACCTTCCAAAGAGGAAATCCTTTCCTTGTGAGTAGCACCCAAACAACCAACATCCATCAAAAGGTTATATCGAGCTTAACATTCATAGATTTCACTTTTCCTTTTATTTCACACTCCTTTTGGTTGCTCCTAAGAATAGCAACACAAACGTCTTTCCAATTTTTCATCTGAAGATTGAGCTCCTTGACCTTAGTAAATAACCACTTAACCAAAGAAAGCAGGTTTCTAGTCCCATCTTCCACCATCCTGCAAAACATATTCATATCAATTTCATCCCAGTGAATCAGAGGCATCAACACAATCCCTATTATGGCCATCCTCTTTTCAGCTGGGGAATCCTTGACCTCCACAATGTCCACTTTGATCCTCTCCTTGTTTGGCATTTCATTCGAATCAGCTAACACTTCCAGACGTTCCTTCTTTACTTCCGTCTTAGCTGAGGAAACAAACTGAGAACAATTAACCACTTCAATATCTTGCATTTCAACAAGACTAGAATCAACCAACTTCTTCTCCCTTAAAGATTCTAGATTCTTACGCCCTAACACAATGGAACTCTCCAAAAAAGCAGTCTCACCAAAAATAGGGTTCACCATAAAGGCATTGTGAACACCCACAACATTTGAAGGAGCCACTTTACCCTCAGGAGGATATCCCTTCAAAACCTCAATACTTGACAACAACACAAGATTCACATTAGGGCCTAAGGCCTTCTCTTCATCATTGATCACAAGCTTCCTTTTGGCTGAAGCTTTGAATTTCTTCAAGTCTTTGGTTTTCCCCTTTGAAGAATTTTTAACAAAAATAGCCAAAGCCTCCCGTAACTCCACATCAGTCTCATAACCCTTACCCCACTTTTCCAAGTCCTCTTCCCCTTCCTCATAGCCTTCTTCATCAATAGAAATATCCTCAAATTCTGACTCATCCTCCTTAGAACTACCAACCCATTCACCAACAGAATCCCCAGTATCATAACCATCATTTAAAGCCCCCTTTTTACTAGGAGTTTTAGGAGAGTTAAGAATCAATTTCAACTTGATATGAGTAAATAAAAAACTCATAAGCCCTTCATGAAGAATCGTCTTCTTAGGGTTCTTCCTATGGTCTTCAATACTCTTCTCCATAGAGAGTAACAAATAAAAAGGAAAGTAGATGGAAACCTTATGCCTAAAATGATTCAAAAGCATAAAGTGATAAGCATAAACCATAGAAAACCTACCTTAAAGGGTGAAGTAGTACATAATTTCCTTCACAAGGTCCCTCTAAAGTGGCTTCAAGGACTTCTTGGCATAACCGCCACTTCCAATTTCCTTAAGCTGATTCCTCTCATCATACTTGAAAAAGTTCACAAATGCCTTCATGGTCACACCTGTCTCTAAAAAAATTCCTCCCAGTGACTGAAAGACCAATTACCTCCATAATGAAATCCTCATCAATACAAAACTCAACACCCTTATATCACAGAGACCTCACATTCCAGCCTTTCATAAAGAAATTGGTGGCATCGGGGTCTGAGCCTTGAATTTTCTACATAAATTGTGAAACCCCCCCAAATCTAAATGCTTCCACACAGTAGCATTCTTCTAGAATTCTTCACATGAATTCGGCTCAATTCTACAATAGTCGCCACCCATAGTAACAAGAAGCAACCTAGAACACATCAAAACCTGGAAGAAAAGTAACAAGAAAAAGAACCAGTCACTATTCAAATCAATACCACAAACACCCACAATACATGCAGGCTTATCATTCCAAGTATTTCCCTACCAGAACTGCCAGTCCATCCACCTATGGAAACCAAGGAATAAATGAATTAACAGATAGGGTAAAGGTTCAAAGTTCCAAAACCAACTCAAAATCATGATGAAAAACCTTTCCCCAAGGACACCACCCCTATAAACAAGCCAACTAGTCATTGTTAGAAATACACTTCAAGTTCATAGTTAGTGATTCAACAAAATTCCACTTAGACCTCTCCAACTCTCCCATATTGGCAACACCATCCGCTAGCATGTTAGCCTCACGAAAAACATGAGAGATTTTGATCTCCTCAAAATAGTTAATAATGTCGATAGAATAATTAATAAAATGGGCAATAGACCATGAGGGGGGGAACTTCATTAAAAGATAATTTATCACATTAAGAGAATACCCCTCGAGCCAAAGCTTAGAAACCCCTTGTGACTTAGCTAAAACAAGGCCATGGTAAGCTACAGTAGCCTCCACAAAATGGTTTGTTTGGATTCCCAAGGGGAGCGCCATAGCAAAATGGTTACACATGATATGATTTTTATTTATAGTGTGTCCCAATTGCATTAACTAACAATATATAAATGATAGTTGCACTTTTTGTGAATGTAATAATTACACATAATTGCATTTTTTTAATTAGAAAAAGGGAAGTGACTTGTTCTCTAGTTAAAAGTGGTAAGCTATTTTCCAAATGGTCCTCTTGATATTTTCTTTTAGAAATTCACTTAGTAAATAAATTTCATAGAATGTGCATTCATAATGTGGCATGAAAACTTATGTGTAGAATGTACTCTTGCAGTATGTGATTGAGGATATGGAATGAAAACTTCATGGTATATATCATAATCCTAAGAATTCATAAAGTGGCATGAGAACTTATCCATAGAATGTACTCTTGCAGTACATGTGATTGAGAAGGTGGTGTGAAAACTTCATGGCATATATCATAATCTTAAGCAATTGTATTTCCTATGACCATTTTTCATTCTTGTTTCCTAATTATAATCCAAATATGGTAATAGTGATTATGGATATCCACTTTTTATTCATGTTTACTTTCCATTATTATCACATAGATTATATTTGTCTTGGTCAATAGGGACTATGTTGCTCAAGGGAAACATTTGTGAGGAATGTAGTTTGGGCATGACTATTGCTTCACCTAATATTCTTTCTTCAACTTATTCAAGTTAACATTCCTTCAACAACCATTTTATCTTTCTCATGCCAACAAAAACAACCAAAATACCAATAATGTAATGAACATGGACCCCATAGATGACCACTACATGACAACTCTTATATTAAATTAATTTGAATACCTCCCTATTTTCAGCAGGTATGCACCTATTTTATTGTTACAATTTTTACAACCCCTTATTATTTTTACCATTTAATGAAAGACACTACCTACAACTATATTTGGCTTAAAATTAGTTTCTATTGTCATCCAATAGATTAAATATATGAAACAAAAATACATATGAGTTATGATGAATATATCATATCTTATAGAAAGATTTAATCTAAAATAACTTATGCATATCAACCCCAAACTCGCACTACACCAATTCAAACAATGAATCCTTCTCATAATAGATATATCGATTGTAATATGTATATTAATCCAAAGTATAATAGATGTAAAATTTATTTTGTTTAAGGTTTGTTATTTTCCAATTAGGTTTTTGTTCCATTTTTTATAGTTATATGTAACTATATGTAATCTTATATTAGGTAAAATCTATTAGCAATGTCTTTCATTTTTGGGTTAGTATATTTAGTCCATGTTAGCCATCTTTAAGCTTTCCATTGTTCCACCTAAGAAGGTTGTTAATATAATTTATGATGGTTTGTAACAAAGGATAATATTTTAGAAGGGATGAAGACCTATAGAACCTCTATAATTTTAAAACCCAAAAAAGTATACATTATAATGTAAGGTTAGGGTCATGACATCACAAAAAATTTCCATTAACTAATTTTAAAAGACTTCCAGGTAGGATATTACTAAACTTGCAAGACCTTACTATGAACATTTTTTACTTTGTTAACTATTAGAGCAGAAATTAAGAAAACACCCTTAGAATTAAGAGGCTTTGACATAATAAAATGCATTGTATTCTAGAAAAAATATAGCTCCACAACCCTAGGAATACTAGTATAGAGAATGATGGTTTCTCTTATTGACCTATGAAATCTATGAAGGATTTGGAATACCATTTTCAATTGGGCCAATACCTAACCATATCACATTAATTAAATTATCCACTTGCCCCTTAATAATGATGATATATTGAGTCACATATTGATTATTAAAAAACCTCTATATGGATTCACATGATAAGTTATTTTTTCATAAGTGAATCCCCTATGACATTTTATTTATAAAACCACTTGATATTTTAATTAAAAAAAAAATGCATGTCACTAGAAAGTGCACACATATTCAAAATTTTATGTTGCAATCATACATTCATGTTCAAAATTGAGAAATAGTAGGTGCATTGTCAAAACAACTATTGTTCTTTTGTTATGATAGAAAAGTGGTCAGCAATTGACTAAACAATAAACTTAATGTTTTTCATTTCTAAAAGTGTGTTCAAACTTGTGTGATTCATAATCCTTACCTTTCTAGAAATTTATCTGGACAATAATCACACATGACTAATTGTCTTAATTTAGAACATATGAGGAGGGTTATACAAACAGTTGCTAACCACGTTCTTTATTAGTGACAATAGGCCAAAAATTAACTAGATAGCCCATTTCATTATTGTGACTTTTAAAAAGTGCAAATATACATATGATTGACAAACCCTTCTATTTTAAGAAGTTCTACATATAAGAATTAGTCGTGTTTTATAATTTTCTTAACTTGAAAAATGATAGGCAAGATGCTAGACAACAACTAACCACTTATTCTAGAATGGGAAAAACATGAGTAGAAATCAACTTAGCAACCCATTATATAATATTTTTTTCATTTCTTAAAATATGCAAACATAGGTAAATGATAACCCTTTCCTATGGAAATTTTTTTATTCAAGGTTTTTTTATAAAGACCCATCAAGTCAAAGACTAAAAATTTGTTTCTTCACCTAGATGAAAATTTTGAATACCACACAAAATAATTTTAAGAAAATCACATATAAAATAAAAATTAAAAATTAAAAAATTAAAAATGAAGAAAAAAGAATCATTGTACCTTGTTCATGTACATTTCTACGAGACTAGGCAATTGGCTTTTCCCCTTGAAACCACCAAAGGTAGTGCCATCAATTCTCCTACCATCTAATAACTCAGTAGGAAGAAGGCTCAATTTTCGTCCACTTTGATCCACTCCAACGATAACAGCTAAACCCCACCCCTATGTTCACACATTAACCAAAACACAACACCATTAATATACATATATAAAGATACAAAATATATAAATATACAGATATAATTTATGGGATAAATGTTATTATTACATCATGTGTAGACAAAAATGCTTCATAGATAATGTTTGCATGTCCAATGCATTCAAAACTAAAATCCACTCCGCCATCAATGATCTCTCGAATTACCTGAAAAATTCAAGTACTTTCCTTAATGGATGCTACATCTTTATAAGTGTTAAGTTTCAAGATGCAAAATGTGAAGCCATAATATTACTACCTTGTGTATGGGTTTGTCTTGGTCTTTAGGGTTGATGAAATCAGTAACTCCAAAAGTCTTACCTAAACAAAGACAACAATGATCATATAATCATGGTGTTGGATGTAATTAAGTAGTTAAATAAAAATGAGTATGTATATACCTATAGATAATTTTTCAAGGTTTGTATCCACACCAATTATCCTAGATGCCCCTCTTACCCTTGCACCTTCTGCAACCTAGAGAAACAAAAGTCAATGATCTTGCAACAATGATAATATATTAAGATATCTAGAACGATTAAAAAAGTAAAATCTAACTATGACAATATAGTTAAATAAGAGAAAATATACTTGAATTGCATAAAAGAATCAACAAGGTAAACTAAAGATTAGAGTATTTTTTAAAAACAATTAAAAAAGAAAAATATCATTATTCATATATTATAAATATCTATTCAATATTTATATTAAATACACAAAATACAAACTAAATTTTATAATAATTATGTGCAAATAATATTATTACTTTGAATATTTATTTTAAACATTTTGTATATGTTTTAATTTAAATTAAAAAAGAAAATAATTAGCTAACTTTTTTTTTAATTTTCTTCAAGGGATAAGAAATAAAATATATAATAACACTTATACCTATCATAAATTTATTTAAATATATTACATTCATAAATAAAAATTGTTTTTTATTAAAAAATCATCTTTAAATAAATTTGAAATTTCTCTCCCGCAATAAACTTTTTTATACTTAAATCTTACCTTCTAAAACAATACTCTTAAATCAAAATTTCCATTTTAAAAATTATTATACAAATATTTTCTTCCATTTAACATTTTTATATAAACAATATAATTTTAAACTATTTTAATTAACGTGTTTGTTATAAATAATTATTAAATATCCATTAACATATATACATGTCCTTTCTACACTTATTTGAAATTTAAAAGAAAAAACAATTGTATAAATAAAATACAATAAAAAATTAAATTAAATTAAATCAAATCAGCATGATTCAGAGCAAATCCTAGCATGCAACGTGTGACGTAGACAGAGAAATTTTCTATAGAGCTTTTGATGGCCTTAATTTGATGGTCAATTTTGCCTGTCAAGCGAATTTTGTAGCTGTTTTCAATTCCCAACTTTACTCTTCAAAGACTAAAGGCATTTTTACTTAAAACATATATAATATCTTATAGAAGCTTTTTTACGGTCTCTCCAAAATCTCTCCATGTGATTAACTCTGGCTTTAGTTTCAATTAAATATTTTAATGATTAAAAGAACTCCTAAATACGGCCATACGACCATCAAATTTAGCCTTCGACCTACTCACAGGTGCATAAAAAATTTAACACGAGGACAGAGACTTTGAAGTTTTTTTTTCCTTCAGAGCTTGAGTTTTAAACAGAGGGAAAACAAGAAAAAAAGAGAGGTAAACACAGGAATTGTCCTTATCCAAAATACATTACCAGTAAAATTTACAGCAATTATAGTTTAAACAGGGTGAACAAAATTATTCTTCATAAAAATACAGTCAAGCTAATTGAAATATAAGAATAAATCCCAAATTGGTTCAAGATATTATGCTACTCACCGCAAGGCCGACAGTACCGAGACCGAAGATCGCCACGGTTGATCCGGCCTGTACGTTAGCGGTGTTCCACGCGGCCCCAAAACCTGCATATTTTAAATAACGTTAACCCATTTGTTTTATTTTGTCTGAATAAAAACGAGACTGTACGTCTTTGAAGTTTATACTAACCTGTGCCTAATCCGCAGCCAAGCAAGCAGACTTTGTCGAGAGGGGCGTGGGGATTAATCTTAACCACGTTGGCAGAGTCGAGTACGGTGTATTCGGTGAAAGTGGAGGTCCCCATGCAATGATAAACGGGCTTTCCAGCGATTGAGAAACGGGTTTTCTTGTCGCTCAGCATGACCACCCTGGTGGGATCGATCCTGAATTTTCCGCACAGATTAGTCTTTGGTGACTTACAGTATATGCATTCTCCGCACTCGCCTGTAAACAATGTCACCACATGATCTCCTTCCTTCAGATCGCCCACGCCTTCTCCCACACTCTCAACAATCCTGTTTTCAATCCACATGCATTGTGGTTTCAAAAATTCTTGTTATAACAGAATGAGAACTTCAAATTAGCGTGCCTTACCCTGCAGCTTCGTGCCCCAAAATGCGTGGAAATGCTTTTAGCGCCTCATTCTGAGAAAAAAACAAACAAACGAAACATCACTCTCTTCTGTTAATGACACAAGTTAGTTTTTTTTAACGAAACAGCAATCTTATCTGTTAATCACACAAGTTAGTTTCTTTTAATGGAGATTTAATATGATCACAAATTTGTTTTGTTGTTGATATGAGAGCATAAACTTATGTTATAGTTTTTCTACTGATGGTAAAAAATTAAGGTATTTATTTCGTCAAAATTATATGGAACATGATCCAGATCTGATTTAAATCAGATCTCTCTTTAGCTAACAACCAAAGACTGAGCCGCACCCATTCTACCACAATTGTCTGTAACATGATCCTGACCTGATCTCAGTCTCATTCCTTATATTGTATTTCTCGATATTTTGAATCTTAATGAATGACTCAATTACACTAATTTTGAATGAATCTAAAGTAAATAAACATGAGTTATGACTTACTTCGGTAGTCCAATACAAGATATCTGTGTTGCAGAGGGAGGTGTGGGTGATTTTGATGCGGACTTCCATTGCCTTTGGAGGATCTACCTGCACCTCCTCAATTACCAGTGGTTTCTTCGTCCCCCATGCTACTGCCGCTGTTTGGAAAAACAATTTTGAAATTATGAGCAATATTGTGTCAGTAACAAAAATAAAATATTTATTGTTGTTGTTTCTGAATTAGCTTGTAAGAGAGTTTTTCCATCAATATGATCCATCATCAGGATGATAAAGAGCTAAATGAGAACAAATTTTTAACTTTTTATTATTGTGATGAAAAAAATCAATTCTCTATTATCCTGATGATATACAATCTAATTCTAAAACAATAAGGATAAACATTGTAGATTATAAAAATCTGATATCAGAACAAATTGATTCTTGTTGATTTATTTTTGTTTAAACTCATGATGACCATTCAAAAATAAAACAGAGAATAAACGGTTAAGTTAAATAGAGAGGAAACCAATCTCATAACGCCTTCATTAATAACCATTGATATGAAAATGGCTTTAAAAAAAGATATATATGCCAGGGTAAGTGAAACTCACATACCTTTGCAAGTGATAACTTTGCCAGATGTTTCAGAGAGCAGAGATAGGCAGGAATCCCCATCCTTTTCCATTTCGATTCTTTCAATGCCTATTCTTCTGAATTTCTTGTTACCAGTTCTACGAATCCAAGATATTATTGATTTCAAACGTCTCTTTCTATGCCAAGCAACGCATGCATTTGTAGCACTGAATGAATTTTCTCTCAATTCAAAATTTAATAATTACAGCGTGTAATAACCGGGCAGTTGTATGAAGATGGCTACGAGAATGAAAAAGATTAATTTTTTTGGTTTTTTTCTCGGAAAATGAGACACGTGTCTCTAAACTGGGAATCTGTTTATTCAGAGCTTATACGATGGATCAGAAGATCTCTGCATTTATCCAAACTTTTTCCTTTCTTAAATTATATTTAATTTAATGGTCAGTAAATTTTGGTAAATAAATTTTTAATAAGAAGTTTCATTTGTTGTTTTTAAGAAGAGTACTCCCCTAGATGTAATGTCATATAAGATGGGGATCAGGAATTTATAAATTTCTAATATGTGTATGTCAATACTTAACTAGCACATAAATTTTTTCTTATTATTTCAAAAAAGTTGTTTTGCACTAGCATATATTATTAAATTGTTAAACATATGTCATTTTACTTAAAAAATATTCATCTCACTTCTAATTAACACATGTTCATATTCTCTATCAATAAATAAGCCTTAAATATGATGCTTGCATGACTATATTTACACACTTTTGTCATAAAATATGTCCTATATATACAAAAAGTAAAGTATGACTTGATAATCATCACGAAATAATTACTTAATAGTAAGGTCAACTGTTAACTTTAAGTATTAGGTGAAGTGATGTAGGTGCTAGTGATGGATTCAACAAAGAGACAATAAATCAATAGCAATAATAAATAATGTTCTCTTGTCGGATGCTCTTTGTAAAAAAATGTTTAGTATGAATCAAATAATTCTTGTAGGAGATAATTAAGTCTAGAGGCATAACCCTAATGATAATAGGAGCTCAACAAATTTGTGAAAGAAAATAAAAAATTACATCCATTTATAGCCTTATTTTTACCCTGGTATGTTGTCAAAAATAAATGCAACTTTCTGATTTAATGATAAATTGTTTTATTTAATGTATAAAAAATAGTAATATATAATTTATTTAAAGATTAGTAATTAAACTAATATGCAACAAACAAAATCAAACTAATTATAATAAAAGCATGGTAATAATTTAGTAAATATTATACTATTACTAATATTAATAAGGATAAAATAATAAGAATAATTTAATATAAAAATGTTAGTGTAAATATTAACATAATAAAAATAATAATATAATATTAAAATAATCATATTAATATAATAAAAAATACATCTAGTTATAGCCTTATCTTTATTCTTATATGTTGTCAAGAAAACAAATACAACTTTCTAATTTAATTGAAAAACTAATTTTATTTAATATATAAAAATTAGTAATATAAAAATTTAATATATAATTTATTTAAAAATTAATAACTAAAATAATATTTACAACAAACAAAATCAAATAATAATAATTTAGTAATAATAGTATAATATTAATATTAATAATAAAATAATAAAAGTAATTTAATATAAAATTATTTATATTAAAATATTATTGTAAATATTAAGGTTATGATTGGGGTTAAAGTTGGGATAAGGGTTAGGGTTTATAGTTATAGTTAGGGATTTGGTTAGGGTTATGAGAAATAGGTTTAGGGTTAAGGTTTGGGTTAGGTTAGGGTTTGGGTAAGGGTTAGGGTTAGAGTTAGGAATAGGGTTAGGATTATGGTTAGGGTTAGGATTAAAGTTGAGATTACAGAGTTATGAGAAATGAGGTTAGGATTAGGATTTTGGTATTATGGTTTAGGTTAGGTTTAATCTTAGGGTTAGGGTCAAATAAGGTTTAGGAATAGGGTTAGTGTTGAAAAATAGTTAGGATTAGAGTTCAATTAGTGTAAAAAGGGAAAATGTTAGTGATATGTTTAATGTTTAGCTAAGGTTGAGGTTGTAAAAAATGGTTAGGGTAGGGTTACAAAAATGGTTGGATTTAGGATTATGATTATGGTTATCGTTAGGTTTAGGGGTTAGGGTTAGGGTTATGAGAAATAAGGTTAGGGCAAGGGTTGGGGTTAGGGATAAGGTTATGATTATGGTAAGGACTAGGGTTAGGGTTAGAGTTAAATTTAGTGTTATGGTTACGGTTATGGTTAGTGTTAGGTTAGGGTTAGGGTTAGGCTAGATTTTGGATTAGGGTTAGAGTTTAAGGTTAGGAATAATGTTAGGATTAGGGTTGTGAGAAATAGGGTTAGCATTTTGAGAAATAGGGTTAGGTTTACAGTTAAGGCTACCTATATTTTTTAGAAAAATAGTGTTATGGTTATATTAGAGGTACTCAATAATTTTAATTAGGGTTAGGGTTAAATAAGGTTTAGGAAAAGGGTTAAGATTCAAATATAGATAGGAGTAGAGTTCAATTAGTTTAAAAAGGGAAATGGTTAGTGATATGTTTCATGTTTGGCTAGGAATAATGTTCTAAGAAAAAAATTGAGTAAGGAAAAAATGACTTTATAAAGGGAAAAATGAAAATTCATTTTTAAAAAGTGTTAAAAAAATAGTTTACTTTTCTTTCCCTACAAATTTTCCCATAACACCCCAAACTTCTTACCCAATTATGTTGAAGAAAAATATTATTTACAATTTTTAAAGTTAAGTATTTAACATGTTCACTTTAAAAAAATTAAATTATATTTAAAGAACATAAAATTCTAATTTTGAATTGATTCAAAACCAAATTATTAATAACTAATTAACGGATGCTAATAATATAATAATAATAGTTTACTAATATTAATAATGAAATATTTATATATATTATATATAAAATATATATACTAGTATAAATGCATTCATGACACCATGAATATCAATTAATGATTAAATTTGATGCTCAATCATATTCATCAAATAAATTTTTACAACTTATTGATTTTTTTTTCAAATATTAAAATATACTTTATTTTGAAAAATATAAAAATTAAAAAAAAAATCTAACTAAATTATTTATCAATCTTCACAAAAGTTTAGTTATAGTTTATGATAGTATTCAAACCATGTTTCTAAATGCCTGCGTAGAATTTTTCAATAAAAGCTGATCGGAAATAGTCATAACCATAATGTTTATTATTTTAATTATAATAATGAAATAATCAGAAAGCTTTTCAATGTCGGGACCCACATCATCTAGAATGTGTCCTTTCCTGACCATGTCTCATTCGAATCCAAAATTACTGTCAAACATATCTGATTCATGTCCCAACTATGCCATAGAAATTTCTGTATGACAAACGAAAGTCCACACACGTTAATTGACGTCGACCGTTTTGAGCATTCTAGATCCTAAACTACGACCACATTTAGTCAAATTTATGTTTTTTCATTAAGATTTATCTCTGCAATTCTCAGGTGGTAGAGAACTCCTAATCTGCCCTATATCAGTCTTGTCCATAAGCATCAATGTTCCATAATGGATAACTTGCATTTGAACAAATAGTGTCCATGATCATAGAAGGATTTGAATTTGTGACTCTCTTTCAAGAGTGCTAGTTGTCCACCATTAGACCAACTTAGTAGTGTTAGTGTTCTAATTCTCACCGACTAGAAGAAGAGAACCCACAACACAAACAACACCATATCTAGAGTACAAACAACAAGTTGTCCTCAAAACGGGTACAAAAAGACAACAAAGGTTGACCATAAATAAAATTCACCACATTCATAATAAGATCTTTGACATCTAAGATCTACATTTGGAAGGTGTACTATTGTAAATTGTCACCCCTAATAATTTCACATTATATTTAGCTCTCCCTTATGCGTTTGGACCTAATTATGCTTATTATTTATCCGTTTTATAACCATTCTTGAAAAATCAAGATAAAATTGGGAATTAAATTCAATAAATTATTTAGCAACAATTTAAAATTCAAAATAGGCTTGGTCAGCCCTCTCCCTTGACCACCCTATTTTGGCCCAATTTTTAATATTTTATTGTCAGTATGAATATATTTGTAAATTTAAATTCAATTATTGGGAAATGAGGAAATGCATATAAATATACCTTTTAACCATTTGAATAACTAATAAAAATTTTAGGCGCAGTGGTACTCCCATTGGGAAACTAGACCAATCACCGTACTAAGGCCGACGTTGCTTACATAGCATCAAGTCTGCGATGAATAGGGTTTCTTTCCAAGTTATGGGTTGAGGGGGACTCCCTTAATATTGTTAATTGCTTGCTTGGAAAACAAAAGCTGAGCTAGATAGTCGAACAACTTATTGTGGATTCAATCATGATGTTGAGATCCTTTGATGAGACCCATGTCACACATACCTATAGGGAAGGTAATTCCCTTGTTGATTTTTTTGCAACGAGGTTGTCAGCCTTAATAATTTCAAGGCGTGGGAGAAGTACTCTTCCCTTCCCAAGAAGGCCAAGCTTTTATTGCGAGATGATAGCTAGATTTGGGCTTGTGATTTGGGGTGATTGAGTAATTATCGCCCTCTTAATTACCACACATTTTGTGGGTTATTTATTGCCTATTCTTGTGCTCATTTGTAATCTTGCAAGTGTGATTCGACTCTGGTACCTGCTAATGTTGAAAATTGAAATGGGTGGAGATAGGAGTAGGATTGAACCACTAACTTGCAAAAGGTGAAAAAATAAGAGCAAAATATGGAGGATCCTGAGACATGAGCATTTCACGCCCTATTTGGAAAGGCTTCATGATCATGACCCCAAAGCCTCTACAGATTTTGTTCGCCAGTGGCACAATAGATGTTTGAAGGTGGAAGGTATGGAGTTCATTATCAATGAATACTTTATTGCTTTCATTATTGGGCTACCAATGGATGGCCGCAAGTTTTTTAAAGAAAGAAAGAGCAACGATAATGTTATGGATAAATTCTTCAAGGATAATGAAAGAGTTAAACTGGTGAAGCTACCCTCATGGGGTTATGAATGGGTCTCCTTGAAGTGTATCTGGGCTGATGTGGCAAAAATTCTAATGCGACATGTTGCTCTTGATGGATAGTTTACTGCTATTCTAGGGCATCATTTTACTCTGTTAAACCATTTTAGATATGGGTTGAATGTACCTTTTTTGTTTTCTTCTCTCATCCCTGGAAGTTTTGATTTATGCCAACTTAAAGAATTGTAGGTCCCTTGTACTTCATGAAGGCCTCATTTTTCTTATCATGGAGCATGTGAGAGCTCATACCCTGATTAAGTGTATTAAGGGGAAGGAAAAGGCCACAAGTGAGGATTCTTTTTCATCTGGTTTGGAGACGAGTGTTGATGGTGATGCATAAAAGGAAAGAGGGGAATTTAAAGAAGGGTCCCATCAAGAAGTTAGTTATGCAAAAGTCGAATTCTCATGGGTTCCTGTCTGATGAGGAAGACATTGATTAGAGCTCAAGAGGGTCTCACGACCATTTTTCCAAGGAGAATGTTGAGGTTCATGGGTAGGGTTCTAGTGCGCCTGGTCGGGATGAGGAGGAGCAGTCAGTTGAGGCTAGGGATAATGTGGATGAGGGGATTCTATG
The DNA here is from genome assembly GCA_007258455.2 of Sequoia sempervirens. Lineage (NCBI taxonomy): Eukaryota > Viridiplantae > Streptophyta > Pinopsida > Cupressales > Cupressaceae > Sequoia > Sequoia sempervirens. The sequence goes on along the minus strand of VDFB02047397.1, from coordinate 91,320,031 downwards.
GAAGGCTTCTAGAAGGATTTCTAATTTGCAAAAATTGAGGTCTAAAGGTGTTGGGAAGGGTAAGAATGTTACTCTGGAATAGGTAAAGGTTGTGGTAGATAATACTATTGATATTAATGATTGCCTTGTTCGAAAAACTTCTTCTCTTTGAATTATGATATACAAGGTTTTTCCCATATAATCAGAACTAATAAAATTTTGATCAATTGAACATCCTAGAAAGATCATTTTACAATACTTTCTTTAGTCAACATTCATGTTTGTAATACATCATCAAGTTCATGTCATATCACAAGTAAGGTTGTTTCATGTTTTATGTCCATTGTCATTTTGAGTACTAACACTAGTAGGGTCTCCTATCAACTATCAATTTCTCCTTGTATGAGATATGCAGATGTCATGAGTTTAGACCATCAAGGAATTTACATTTGAATGTTGAGTTGAAACATTTGTGATTTATCATTTATTTTTATCCATTTTCCTCTACCCAACCTAGGCTAATCACTCTCTATCTAACATCATTATAGCTATTATAGAGGTGGAAACACCAAAATGGGGCTTGACTTAGGAAAGCCCCTATATGACACAACCCTTTCTACCCTCTCTTTCTTGTAGTTGGTAGATTTGAAGTGGATTTGGAGAATATATGAAGACATAACATGAAGATAAAAAATTCAATCACATTCATTCATCAAATTAGGGAAAAACCAACTAGTCACTGATAGATGAAGTTTTGAAACCGATTTCAACAAGAAAGCACATACATATTATAACACACTTGAGTAGTTGTTTTGAGAATCTAGAAATCCTAATTTCTAGTCTAGGGCACCCATGCCCCTAAAGAGTCAACTTGTGCTTAGATTTGAATTCTATGCTCCTCATTTTTTGTCTCTGCTCTTTTGTTTTCAATTTATGTTTATCAATCATGTATCTTTCTCAATTAGTAATAGTTTGTTCTAGTTGCATAGTTGACCTAGTTTACACTTAAAAAATAAAACAAATCACATTAAATCACATTAATTCAACTCCTCAAACAAAAAGGGAACCAAAACCCTAATCAATCATGTTCTAAGTCTTCCTTGAGGATAGTAGCTAATGGGAAAGAAATGTGTTCTATTTTATGCATTTTATGTTCCTGCCATATCCATTTTATTGCCTTTTTTCGAAGTCCTTATGCCACTAATTATGTTAGAACACTAGAAAATGTTTAATATGATAAAAGGATAGAAAGATGCCTTGATTTATCAAACCATGAAGTAAGTAGTTCAAGTTGGATGATTTTTAGTAGGATCTAATTAAGGAGTATCTCGAGTTGGAAATTGTGCGATGGAGGAGATGAAGATCTTTCTATTTTCAAGTCCCATGTTTTGTTTTGTAAAACACCAAAAGACTGTAATAACTATTATTTGTATTTAGCAACTAATTTTAGATTGTTAGTATTATGGTTTTTTGGGCATAGGCTACAACAAACATATTGTTATCCCTTTCTAAGACTTATCAGTGATATACCTGCATTTATAAATACGCTATATAGTTTCAGTCATCGACATGACATATGACTTTGTATTAAGATTTTGATCTATGAATCAATACTTCACTTAAGTACATCAACATAATTGTTCTTTCCTTCACCTCATGACACAAAAGAAGGGCCCACTCTTGGAATGCTTGGTGAAGGTTTATTATGTTTTTTATGCTTTGAATTTTGTTATTGTTATAATTTAAATATTGGTTTGATATTGTTGTCATTAAGACTTAAATTGTCGATTAATTATTTTGGAATTGCAAGTTTGATGTTGTTCAACTTAGATGTTTAAAGAATTGATATTAGTTACCTATTAATACATTATTCTCAATGTTTAATGACTTGTTAAGTGTGTGCAAAGTTTTGGTTTATCTTTGTAGATTTATTTTAGTGTTGATAATAGTAGAACAACTCTGGTATGTTCGTGTCATGTATTCCTATCACAATGTTTCTATTATCTTCCTATCGCAGTGAGTCTCTATAGTAGAATAATTAAATTTGATAGAAGATTATAGAACTTTCTAGATGTATTGAATACTATAAGATCTATTTGTTCTACATTTCATTTTATTCATCTTGCTAGCAACAAACCTTAGGTAAACAACAACTACATCTTTCAAAATATTACGTTCTCTAGATTGACACTTCAGAACAAAATGAGGAAACCAACACAAAATTCCCAAGGATTAATTCAATTTTATTAAGCCAAATTGATAGAATTATGAGGACAGTTTTTCTCCAATATTGATCCATATTTTTTGATGAGTGGGAAAATGGATACCTTTTTGGGATATCACACTTTTCTAATTCAACCATTCAGTAATGTCCTAAGAGTCCTAATCGGATTGACTAACAACCTCTCAAGGTGAGCCAATTCTCAATTAGGGGGGTCCTAGGAAGGGTTTCTTAAGTTCTAAGGGGTTCACCACCAAGCAAATGCTTGGAAAACAAAATGTTTGAAAAAATGTTGTGATATGCAAAATGGCCTAAAACTAACAATGCAAGCTAAATGAAAGATGCAAATTATGAAATTATGCAACAGGGAGATGGTATGTGTGCACCTAGGAAATCTGGAGATGTCGTGAGGATTCTAGAAATGCAAAAAGGTTGCCAAAATATTTTATGGAGGACTAAAATTCCCAAGATGGTATATTAGTCTTGCTACTATTTTTTGGGGCAAATACGAAGTCTTTGAATCTCATATTCGAATCTCTAAAAATTTAGCCTAGGAGGACTTAAATTCCCAAGATAGCATATTAGTCTTGTTTTGAATTTCTAGAATTTCTAAACAAGATCCTAAGCTCCAAGGTTTGCACAAGCTTCCCTTCTCATCTTAGGTTTTGAAACTTCTAAATAAGGCCTATAAGTGAGTTTCCATGAAGATGAAAACTTTGTAATGTAACTTTGTAGCTTTCACAACTTTTCACTCCAAGTGATCTTCAAGTCTACAACTTATATCTGCAATCACAAATGTGGATAAGGTAAAAACTTGTTGTTTGTCAGTGAATGAGGGTTTGCCTTGGTCAAACCCCTTTTAGGTAATTAAACCACATGATGAAATGAATCATGAATCATGAAATATGAAAATGATATCACTGTTTATTTTGTCTTGTGAAGAAAATTTGCAATCTACCATGTAGTGACCATGGAGAATGTAGATCTTGGATCCTTGGATATGATGTGAAAAATGGTTGCAAATATATCTTCAATGCTAAATCCACAATCTCGGCTCAACAACATGAATGGATGCACTAATCCCTTGACATGATGTTCGCATCTTGATGATGGATTCAAATGCTTGATGAAATGCTCTTGAGTGCATAAAATTTCCTTCGGAATGAATACTTGAGTGCTCATTATCTTTTTATGAGAAAATGAGAGGGAACCTTGTATTTATACTCATTCATGCTTAATATCCCGAAATTACACCACAACAAGCCGACATGTAAAGTCATTAATTAAAGGAGGCTAAATCCCACCCAAATTTGAAATTGGACCCCAAAAATAAGTTAAGGAGGACTAATAAATCCTAGGTGGTGTCTTAGTCCCGAGGCTTAATTCTCAGGGCACAAACTCTAAAAAGGGTTCTTTTCAGGTGTTCTCAATATCAAGGTCCCAAGACCCATGGAGGAAAAATATTCCCTAGGTGGCATTTTATTCCCACTCCAAAAATCAAGAACACATAGAGAGAAATATTAAATGATCATTTCTCTTTTGATGAATTTTGTGATTTTCCATAAAATATATAGTTTATTAGGCTTGTGGATGCAAAATAGGGCCAATTAAGCCAGAGGCATAAATAAAGCAAGGCGGGCCCAAACAAGTGTGAAAATGCAAGGGTATGAATTTTGCTACATTACATTTACCCGCACTTTAGTGAGAGGGTGAACTTGCTTCAAACTCACACTAAAGTAGCCAACCACGTATTCAAGAGGGGTTTGAATGTACCAATGTTAGTAGGATAGGATGACAATGATCAAGAGGGATGATCAAGCCCCCAAGGTCGAGATCCTATGACAAACCAAGATAGGCACAAATAAACACACATGTGGATGATATATGAAGCCATACTCAAATTGCTAGCATACACCATCAAGGACAAGAAAAATGAAAAATAAAAATGAAAACAAAACAAATGCTCACAAGGGATAGTGGGAGCTAGTTGTCCACTAGGTGAGCCCTAGGAAGTCCATATCAAATTCATACCCCTATGACTATGATAAGGAAAAAAAGAAAATGCACACTCACAAGGGCTAGTGAAGCTATTTGTTCACTAGGTGAGCCCCAAGGGACCATATCAAAGCCATACCTTCATGACTTTAATAAGACACAAAAGATGCAACAAGAAAGAGAGATTTTTCTTAGTTTGTGCAAGGTCTCATCTTAGGGAACATTGTGCTTAATGTTTCTAAGAGAGGACAAGTCAAATAAATATCACGCTCTCAAAGGGAATCAAACCCAATGATGCCACAATGAAAGGACGCATCACAAGAAGAAAGGAAATCACACAATGAAACATGAGTGTCAATGTATGCCCCCACTTTAAAGCAGTTACTAACACCATTGTTGTGAGAAATTGCTTTAAAGCAGAAGAAGACATGAGAGCTTATTCGGAAAGCCTTATGCCAAGTCTTATGTTTCCAATAAGCTACGTCATGAAAAGGGAATTCCCTAAAAATATAGTATGTCACATGCAAGCCAACTTAAGGCATGTTGTTCACATCCCAAGCTTGCTCTTTACATATGCATGAAAGGTGATCAACTAGCTGAAAGAGGCAACAAAAGGTGACATACAAGGACAAGGATAGCTAACCCTTTGCCCCCACTAAGTGCAAGAAAAAGGTGAGCCAAGTTGATTGATGAGAAACATGCTAGAGTGAAAATTAGTATCAATTAGAGGAATTAGGTGCCCCCATATAAGGAACACAAAACTCCTTAAGATGTTGAATTTTTCTACTCAAAGCATTACATTTATTAGTAGAATGATCATGAATTCTATGATATGCACAAAATGAAGTCTTGTAATAAAATTTCTTTCATTTTCTTGGAGGAAGAGAGATCAGACGGTCTTAGAGGAGTCTCCTCAAGATACTCTCTTTGTCAAAAATTGAGGATGTTGTTTTATTCTGCGACAAAGATATCTCTTGCTTAGCACAAGGTGTCATACCTAGACATGATGCTTTAGATTGTGAGATTTTGTTGTCCCCTTTACTAGAGGGTGTAAAATCTAATGAATTTGAATCATTAGTGTTTGGTGTGATGAAATTTACATTAAGTGAGGATTTCTTTGTTTGTTTCATTTCTTGCAAAATAGGCTTGGTCAACCCTCTCCCTTGACCATCCTATTTTGGCCCAATTTTTAATATTTTATTGCTAGTATGAATATGTTTGTAAATTTAAATTCAATTATTAGGAAATGAGGAAATGTATATAAATATACCTTTCAACCATATGAATAACTAATAAAAATTTTAGGTGCAGTGGTACTCCCATTGGGAAACCAGACCAATCACCATACTAAGGCCGAAGCTGCTTACATCAACATCAAGTCTGCGATGGATAGGGTTTCTTTCCAAGTTATGGGTTGAGGGGGACTCCCTTAATATTGTTAATTGCTTGCTTGGAAAAAAGAAGCCAAGCTAGATAGTCGAACAAATTATTGTGGATTCAATCATGATGTTGAGATCCTTTGATGAGACCCATGTCACACATACCTATAGGGAAGGTAATTCCCTTGTTGATTTTTTTGCAACGAGGTTGTCAGCCTTAATAATTTCAAGGCATGGGAGGAGTACTCTTCCCTTCCCAAGAAGGCCAATCTTTTATTGCGAGATGATAACTAGATTTGGGCTTGTGATTTGGGGTGATCGAGTAATTATTGCCCTCTTAATTACCACACATTTTGCGGGTTATTTATTGCCTATTATTGTGCTCATTTTTAATCTTGCACGTGTGATTCGACTCTGGTATCTGCTAATGTTGAAAATTGAAATGGGTGGAGATAGGAGTAGGATTGAACCACTAACTTGCAAAAGGTGAAAAAATAAGAGCAAAATATGGAGGATCTTGAGACATGGGCATTTCATGCCCTATTTGGAAAGGATTCATGATCATGACTCCAAAGCCTCTACAAATTTTGTTTGCCAGTGGCACAAGAGATGTCTAAAGGTGGAAGGTATGGAGTTCATTATCAATGAATACTTTATTGCTTTCATTATTGGGATACCAATGGATGGCCGCAAGTTTTTTAAAGAAAGAAAGAGCAACGATGATGTTATGGATCAATTCTTCAAGGATAACGAAAGAGTTAAACTGGTGAAGCTGCCCTCATGGGGTTATGAACAGGTCTCCTTGAAGTGTATCTGGGCTGATGTGGCAGAAATTCTAATGCGACATGTTACTCTTGATGGATAGTTTACTGCTATTCTAGGGCATCATTTTACTTTGTTAAACCATTTTAGACATGGGTTGCATGTATATTTTATGTTTTCTTCTCTCATCCCTAGAAGTTTTGATTTACGCCAACTTAAAGAACCGTAGGTCCCTTGTACTTCATGAAGGCCTCATTTTTCTTATTATGGAGCATGTGAGAGCTCATAACCTAATTACATCTATTAAGGGGAAGGAAAAGGCCACAAGTGAGGATTCTTTTTCATCTGGTTTGGAGACGAGTGTTGATGGTGATGCAAAAAGGGAAAGAGGGGAACTTAAAGAAGAAGGGTCCCATCAAGAAGTTAGTTATGAAAAAGTTGGATTCTTGTGGGTTCCTGTCTAATGAGGAAGACATTGATTAGAGCTCAAGAGGGTCTCACGACCATTTTTCCAAGGAGAATATTGAGCTTCATGGCTAGGGTTCTGGTGTGCCTAGTCGAGATGAGGAAGAGCAATCAGTTAAGGCTAGGGATAATGTGGATGAGGGGATTCTATGGAGGGTTTCTATAAGGATTTCTAATTTGCAAAAAATTAGGTCTAAAGGTGTTGGGAAGGGTAAGAATGTTACTCTGGAATAGGTAAAGGTTGTGCTAGACAATACTATTGATATTAACGATTTCCTTGTTCGACAAACTTCTCCTCTTGTGGAGGGTGTTGGGGAATTGGGTAGTGAGGAGGCCTTGTGGGAGAGGACAATGCATGAGGGTGATGGTGTGAATTCAAACCTTGGAAAGCTGGAGCCTTTAAAGGTTAATCCTCTTTCTAAGGATTTTTCTTATCTTAATGATGATAATACCTCCATGATTGAGCTATTGGATATGGCTCGGTCAGGTGCTTTGTGCACCTTTAGACTTGCTAAATGTGTGTTACAAGAATTTAACAAGGTTAACATTAAGATTAGGGGCTTGAAGGATAACATGTCAAACCAATTGAAGGGGTCTTCATCAAACCTTCTTATTAAGAGGCTGGTGGATTTAGAATGCTTCTTTTTTATTTCAAAGTCCAATATAAAAACTGCTTTGGTGAAATGGAGGGAAGGATTAACGAAACAAATGAGGATATCAAGAAATTATTGTAGGTTAGTCATAGTTCTATTAAAAATAGTGTGAAGTCTCTAAAGGTTCTATTTGGTAAGATCATTTGTACTTCACGAACATTCTTGAGAATGATCAAACATCCAAAGATAAGGGGTAGAAGAATTTTAAAGAAGAGGCCAAAGGCTCGAGCACGAGAACAAGGGGGATCCTTAGGAAGACGGTCAAAGAAGAAAAACAAGAATTAATGGACATGGTTAACTTGCACTACAATCAAGAGATTGTCAAGGTGGCCAACACCTTGAAGAATATGAAATAGTTTTTATTTTTTTGTTATTTTTTCTATCTTTGATTTCCTATTGTTGGGTCGCTACTTTTTGGTTGTTGGTTTAATTTTGGCTGCTATTTATGCTATAATGTGTTTATCTCTCTTAGTAACATTTTGTTGAATTATGATATAGAGGGTTTTGAGTCCCTTCAAAACCTGTTTTTCCCATATAATCAGAACTAATAAAATTTTGATCAATTGAACATCCTAGAAAGATCATTTTACAATACTTTTTTTAGTCATCATTCATGTTTGTAATACATCATCAAGTTCATGTCATATCACAAGTAAGGTTGTTTCATGTTTTATGTCCATTGTCATTTTGAGTACTAACACTAGTAGGGTCTCCTATCAACTATCAATTTCTCCTTGTATGAGATGTGCAGATGTCATGAGTTTAGACCATCAAGGAATGTACATTTTAATGTTGAGTTGAAACATTTGTGACTTATCATTTATTTTTATCCATTTACGTCTACCCAACCTAGGCTAATCACTCTCTATCTAACATCATTATAGATGTTGTAGAGGTGGAAACACCAAAATGGGGCTTGACTTAGGAAAGCCCCTATATGACACAACCCTTTCTACCCTCTCTTTCTTGTAGTTGGTAGATTTGAAGTGGATTTGGAGAATAAATGAAGACATAACATGAAGATCAAAAATTCAATCACATTCATTCATCAAATTAGGGAAAAACCAACTAGTGACCACTAATAGATGATGTTTTGAAACTGATTTCAAGAAGAAAGCACATACATATTATATCACTCTTGAGTAGTTGTTTTGATATTATAGAAATCCTAATTTCTAGTCTAGGGCACCCATGCCCATAAATAGTCAACTTGTGCTTAGATTTGAATTCCGTGCTCCTCATTTTTTTTCTCTGCTCTTTTGTTTTTAATTTATGTTTATCAATCATGTATCTTTCTCAATTAGTGATAGTTTGTTGTAGTTTTATAGTTGAGCTAGTTTACACTTAAAAAATAAAACACATCACATTAATTCAACTCCTCAAACAAAAAGGGGACCAAAACCCTAATCAATCATTCTAAGTCTTCCTTGAGGATAGTAGCTAATGGGCAAGAAATGTGTTCTATTTTAAGCATTTTATGTTCCTGTCATATCCATTTTATTGCCTTTTTTCTAAGTCCTTATGCCACTAATTATGTTAGAACACTAGAAAATGTTTAATATGATAAAAGGATAGAAAGATTCCTTGATTTATCAAACCATGAAGTAAGTAGTTCAAGTTGGATGATTTTTAGTAGGATCTAATTAAGGAGTATCTTGGGTTGGAAATTGTGCGATGGAGGAGCTGAAGATCTTTCTATTTTCAAGTCCCATGTTTTGTTTTGTAAAACACCAAAAGACTGTAATAACTATTATTTGTATTTAGCAACTAAGTTTAGATTGTTTGTATTATGGTTTGTTTGCCATAGGCCACAACAAACATATTGTTATCCCTTTCTAAGACTTATCAGTGATATACCTGCATTTATAAATATGCTATAGTTTCAGTCATCGACATGATGTATGACTTTGTATTAATCTTTTGATATATGAATCAAGACATCACTTAAGTACATCAACATAATTGTTCTTTCCTTCACCTCATGACACAAAGGAAGGGCCCACTCTTGGAATGCTTGGTGAAGGTTTATTATGTTTTTTATGCTTTGAATATTGTTATTGTTATAATTTAAATAGTGGTTTGATATTGTTGTCATTAAGACTTAACTTGTGGATTAATTATTTTGGAATTGCAAGTTTGATGTTGTTCAACTTAGATGTTTAAAGCATTGATGTTAGTTACCTATTAATACATTATTCTTAGTTTTTAATGACTTGTTAAGTGTGCAAATTTTTGGTTTCTATTTGTAGATTTATTTTAGTGTAGGTGTATGTGCAGGATCATCATGGAAAAAACAGGCCCTTAAGTGGCAAAAATTTCAGAAAAATCAGAGTTAGGCAACTTGACATAAAAATTTGAATAAGTTATCTATATTACTTCAAAAATATGTAACAATAGAATTTGTAGAAAATTGATTGTAGTTTCTAAACTACTATGTTTATTTAAAAAAACAAAAAATATATTTGGTGAAATTTCTGAAATTTCAATGTAGTGGTACTTAAATTTCAGGGAAAAAATAAGAAGTAGGTGTCCCACCACCTAACCACAATAAAATGATAATAATTTTTATAATATTTTAGATATAAGTAGAGGACTCATTCCCGATGTGATGCATATTTTTGTAATTTTTTTCCAAGTAAATAATTAATTATGAATTTTTGTTACAAATTTTTTAAAATATAAAACTCGTGATGTCGACCACCTTAACTTGGTCAAAACTTCATGAAATTAAATTTTTATTTTTAATCCTATAATATACGAAGCATAGAATGTGACACATGTTTTGGATTCAAAAAATGTGATACCATTTGAAAGCTATAGATGTTTTTCAATCAGCTTATCAATCAGGACTTTAGTCGTAATTTGAATAGAAAATGAATAATAATTACTTATTAAATTCAAAGTAAAGAATAATTTATATCAGTGGAAAGTTGAGAATCTCCATTAAAAACCCTTTTTGTTTCATCAATTTTGGGTAAAAAAATAGTCGTCAGCCACATACCCATCATATTGCCACTTTTTGGCCCATCATGATTTTGCACATACACAACTACAGATAATAGTAGAACAGCTCTGGTATGTTCATGTCATGTATTCCTATCACAATGTTTCTATTATCTTCCTATCGCAGTGAGTCTCTATAGTAGAATAATTAAATTTGATAGAAGATTATAGAACTTTCTAGATGTATTGAATACTATAAGATCTATTTGTTTTGCATTTCATTTTATTCATCTTGCTAGCAACAAACCTTAGGTAAACAACCACTACATCTTTCAAAATATTACATTCTCTGGATTGACACTTCAGAACAAACTGAGGAAACCAACACAAAATTCCCAAGGATTAATTCAATTTTATTAAGCCAAATTGATAGAATTATGAGGATAGTTTGTCTCCAATATAGATCCATATTTTTTGATGAGTGGGAAATTGGATACCTTTTTGGGATATCGCACTTTTCTCATTCAACCATTCACTAGTGTCCTACGAGTCCTAATTGGATTGACTAACAAACTCTCAAGGTGAGCCAATTCTCAATTAGGAGGGTCCTAGGAAGGGTTTCTTAAGTTCTAAGGGGTTCACCACCAAGCAAATGCTTGGAAAAGAAAATGTTTGAAAAAAAATTGTGATATGCAAAATGACATAAAACTAACAATGCAAGCTAAATGAAAGATGTAAATGATGAAATTATGCAACAGGGAGATGGTATGTGTGCACCTAGGGAATCTAGAGATGCTGTGAGGATTCTGGAAATGCAAAGATATGCCATGAGGATTCTGGAAATTCCAAAATATGTTGTGGAGGACTAAAATGCCCAAGATGGTGTATTAGTCTTGCTGCTATTTTTTAGGGCAAATACAAAGTCTTTGAATCTCATAATCAGATCTCTGAAAATCCCTGAAAATTGAGCCTAGGAGGACTTAAATTCCCAAGATAGCGTATTATTCTTGTTTTGAATGTCTTAGGTTCTAAAACTTCTAAATAAGCCCTGTAAGTGAGTTTCCATGAAGATGAAAACTTTGTAATGTAACTTTGCAGCTTTCACAACTTTTCACTCCAAGTGATCTTCAAGTCTACAACTTATATCTGCAATCACAAATGTGCAAAAGGGAAAAACTTGTTGTTTTTCAGTGAATGAGGGTTTTCCTTGGTCAAACCCCTTTTAGGTAATTAAACCATGTGATGAAATGAATCATGAATCATGAAATATGAAAATGATATCACTGTTTATTTTGTCTTGTGAAGAAAATTTGCAATCTACCATGTAGTGGCCATGAAGAATGTAGATCTTGGATCCTTGCATATGATGTGAAAAATGGTTGAAAATATATCTTCAATGCTAAATCCACAATCTTGGCTCAACAACATGAATGGATGCACTAATCCCTTGACATGATGCTCGAATCTTGATGATGGCTTCAAATGCTTGATGAAATTTTCTTGAGTGCATAAACTTTCCTTAGGAATGAATACTTGAGTGCTCATTATCTTTTGATGAGAAAATGAGAGAGGGAACCTTGTATTTATACTTATTCATGCTTAATATCCCGAAATTACACCATAACAAGCCGACATGTAAAGTCATTAATTAAAGGAGGCTAAATCCCACCCAAATTTGAAATTGGACCCCAAAAATAAGTCGAGGAGGACTAAGAAACCCTAGGTGGTGTCTTAGTCCCAAGGCTTAATTCTCAAGGGACGAACTCTAAAAACGGTTCTTTTCAGGTGTTCTCAATATCAAGGTCCCAAGACCCATGGAGGACAAAGATTCCCTAGGTGGCATTTTATTCCCACTCCAAAAATCAAGGACACATAGAGAGAAATATTAAATGATCATTTCGATTTTGATGATTTTGATGATTTTCCATAAAATATATAGTTTATTAGGCTTGTGGATGCAAAATAGGGCCAGTGAAACCATAAAGAGGCATAAATAAAGCAAGGTGGGCCCAAGAAAGTGTGAAAATGCAAGGGTATGAATTTTGCTACACTACATTTACCCCCACTTTAGTGAGAGGGTGAATTTGCTTCAAACTCACACTAAAGTAGCCAACCACGTAATCAAGACGGGTTCAAATGTACCAATGTTATTAGGATAGGATGACAACGATCAAGAGGGATGATCAAGCCCCCAAGGTCGAGATCCTATGACAAACCAACATAGGCACAAAGAAACACACATGGGGATGATATATGAAGCCATAATCAGATCGCTAGCATACACCATCAAGGACAAGAAAAAGGAAAAAGAAAAAGGAAAAAGGAAAAACTGTAATGGATCAAGCTTCGATTGGTTGTCCAACATGGTGGACCGAGTCTAGGCTGTTTTTCCAAAAAGAATTTTATAAGTGGAATATGTTGTCCACTATGCAAACAAAACGAATGCTCACAAGGGATAGTGGGAGCTAGTTGTCCACTAGGTGAGCCCTAGGAAGTCTATACCAACTTCATACCCCCATGACTATGACAAGGAAAAAAATAAAATGCACACTCACAAGGGCTAGTGAAGCTATTTGTTCACTAGGCGAGCCCCAGGGGACCATATCAAAGCCATACCTTCATGAATTTAATAAGACACAAAAGATGCAACAAGAAAGAGAGTTTTTTCTTAGTTTGTGCAAGGTCTCATCTTAGGGAACATTGTGCTTAATGTTTCTAAGAGAGGACAAGTCAAATAAATATCACACTCTTGAAGGGAATCAAACCCAATGACACCACCAAGAAAGGACGCATCACAAGAAGAAAGGAAATCACACAATGAAACATGAGTGTCGATGTATGCCCCCACTTTAAAGCAGTTGCTAACACCATTGTTGTGAGAATTGCTTTAAATTAGAAGAAGACATGAGAGCTTATTCGGAAAGCCCTATGCCAAGTCCTATGTTTCCAATAAGCTATGCCATGAAAATGGAATGCCCTAGAAATATAGTATGTCACATGCAAGCCAACTTAAGGCATGTTGTCTAGATCCCAAGCTTGCTCTTTACATATGCATGAAAGGTGATCAACTAGCTGAAAGAGGCAACAAAAGGTGACATACGAGGAAAAGGATAGCTAACCCTTTTCCCCCACTAAGTTCAAGGCAAAGGTGAGCCAAGTTGATTGATTAGAAGCATGCTAGAGTGAAAATCAGTATCAATTAGAGGAATTAGGTGCCCCCACATACGGAACATCAAACTCCTTAAAATGTTGAATTTTTCTACTCAAATCATTACATTTATTAGTAGAATGACCATGAATTCTATGATATGCACAAAATGAAGTCTTGTAATAAAATTTATTTTATTTTCTTGGAGGAAGAGAGATCAAACGATCTTAGAGGAGTTTCCTCAAGATACTCTCTTTGTCAAAAGTTGAGGATGTTTTATTTTGCGACAAAGATATCTCTTGCTTAGTACAAGGTTTCATACCTACACATGATGCTTTAGATTGTGAGATTTTGTTCTCTCCTTTATTGGAGGGTGTAAAATCTAATGAATTTGAATCATTAGTGTTTTTTGTGATGACATTTACATTAAGCGAGGATTTCTTTGTTTGTTTCATTTCTTGCAAAGGATAACAATCAAGGTCACTATCGTCTATCAGTTTAGAATGCACCACTGTTAAATTTGGCTTAGAAGGATGTGTTGTGATAGTGTTGATATTAAGTGAAGGCTTGTTTGTGTCTTTTGAGGCACAATAACCAAGACTACTAGTCTTTTCTTGTGTGTGAGGCTCTATAGGGACACAAATACATTGCTCTCTAACACCACATCCTTTTCCACTATAACCAAGTTGTTTCATAAGTTTGTAACCTTTTCCATAAATATTTTTCATTTCTTTTGAATTTTGTGGTTTCCCATGATTAAGTTCATCAAATATTGTTGTGTAATTTTCTTTTTCTTGTAAAGTGGTTGAGGTGGATGCTTTCGAAGGGTCATCTGAATTTTGTGTTGACATTACTATTGTTTATTTTCCCTTGTCTGAATCTTTGTGTATGATCTTCTATTCTCCAATGAATGTATGTTTGAAATATAAGGAACCCCAATCATCTTCTAATAGCTTCATGACTTTCTCAATGTTTTTTTCTTTTCCTTTTTGTTGCATGGGTTCCACTTGTGTCATTGGTGTTAATGTGTTCAAGAGATTTTCCTTGGTTTTCTCAATGTTTAGACAATTGTATGGTTCAAGATCAACTTAAATTATATAAAATTTGTTGTTGTAGACATATTTTATGATATGATAAAGGATAGAGGGAACAACATGCATCTAATGAATCCATGGTCTTCCTAAAAGAATATTACATGAAATATCACGAGGCATAACATGAATAGGGATTTGTGAGGTAGCCTTTCCAACTGTAATAGGTAAATTTATCACTCCAAGCAATTTCTTTCCCACATTGTCAAATCCCTTAATAGATAAAGAGTCAAGTTGAATTTTTGATTTATCAACACCAATCTTATCGAAAAGATTTACACTACACACATGTAAGGTTGAGCCATTGTCAACAAGGGTTTGCTTTATCCCTATTGTCTTGTATTGAGCTATTATCATGAGAGCATCACATTGCTTTTGCACTTCCAAAGCAAGGAGTTCACTTTGGTAGAAAAAAATGTTAGCATTTATCCCTTGAATCATGGTTGCTATGTCATTTTTTTTTGCACTAGAGGGAACCACAACTTGTTGTAAGGTTGTTTGAAGCATGGTGTGATAATTAGGTGAATTCTGAATGAGGTCCTAGAGGGATATCTTTGCAAGAGTATTCTTAAGTCATTCAACAAGATCATACTCCTTTCCACTTTGTGAAGGAAAATGAGGGGCACTCGGAAAGATAGGATTAGGCAAAGGGAGCGATGTTGAAGTGGTTTTTCTTGGTTGTGGATTGTTCCTAGTGTTGTATGTATGAGAAATGGTATTGTAACTCAATTTCTATGAAACATTGTTCTTAGGTAGTTCGATGATAAGGATAGGTTTGTTTTGAATTTGTGGTTTTTGTGAGGGTGGATAAAGGATAAGTTTAGGCTCGAGAGAATACTCCAAGGGATATCTAATGTGCATAACCTAAGAAGGCTTATCCTCATTTTCATGATCTCTTAGTGAAGAGGAGTCCAAGATTACTTCATCATCTTCATCTAAGGAATTACTATTGTTAATGTTCTCATTTTCTTCCATCATTATATCTTCCCTAGTAGAAGAGTGTTTAGGAGAACAATAAACCAAATGTTCTTGACATTCAAGGGTTGGTTCTTCTAAAATGACTTCATCACATGTAAGGAAGTTATCAATGGTTAGATTCTCTTGTTTATCAATAGTGGGGATATTAGGAGAAGGCTCTATTTGATTGTTATGATTGTTCATGACTTCATCCTTTTTCTCTAAGGTCCCATTCCCTTGCGCTATACCATCTACCCTAGTAGGAGAGCTTGTAATATGTTCATCACATTCCATGGTTAGATTTTGTAAAATAGCTTCATCACAAGTAGGGGAGGCATGAAGAGAAGGACAACTATGATTTCCAAATAGAAAGAGCATTAGGGAAGGGAGAAACAAGATTCTCATGACTGTCGATAGGTTCATCTTCTAATACCAACCTATCCTCTTTTTATCGAGGGGGGATATTAGGAGAAGGAAAATTATGGTTATCTATGATATCATCTTCTTTTGCTAAAACATTGTCACAATCAAGGGATGAATGGAGACTCTAGGTAAGGTTATGTTTAGAAATGTTTCTATGATTTCATCTTCTTTTTTTCTAATGTCTTCCAAATGGGGAGGAGGAGAGGGACAATCAAGACTCTCAATGCTTGTATCTTATTTCACCAAGATACCTTCGTCACTAAGAGGAGAGGTATAAGGAGAAGAAAAAGTATGATTTTTATGTTTGTCTACACTATCATCCTCACCAATGGGAAATGCAATATTAAGGATTATGTCAATGGTTTGATTTTTTTTCTCTAAGATGTTCTCATAACTCTAAAAGATAGTAGGGTAAGTGCACCAAGATGGTTCCCAAAAAAGGGGCTTAAGTGGCCACTTTTTTTCTGAAATCAGGAAATACTGACCTTCGACGTGAAATTGAGGATAGCTACACTCAAAAAATTTTGATGGAACAAAAACAAGGACCGCAGTGCTCTGAGTCTACTTTCTAAACTACTAATTTATTTTGAAAATGGTTGAGATTAAGGGGTTCAAAAGAGGGACACACACAAATTGTTGTTGTTTCTTCAGAAAAACATAACATAGCAACTCTTGTGTGACCCAAGCACGGTGGACTTTTTTGTAGTATTTTTAAAATCACTCTGGTCAAAAGTTAGATAACAATATGTAGTAAG
>VDFB02047397.1:91113461-91303160 GCA_007258455.2 Sequoia sempervirens | reverse complement strand
TGGAATTGAGCAATGCATGAAATGAAGCACTTTAAGCTAGATTTAGTAAAATGCATGAAACATAAAGTCAATCTACTGGAACAAATAACCAATGCCAACAAACAAAAGCACAAAAATGTTGATTCAGATCTTGAAAACTATAATATGAAATTCCACAGGTTCTAAGATGCCAGGGAGGGAATCTTAGTCCTCTTGATGAAATTTGAAGGTTTCAGAAGCTGAAATAGATAGCAAATCACTTGGATAGGGTACTGCAATAGAAAACCAGAGATGGACTAAGATGCCACCAAGGGAATAATAGTCCCAATAAGGGTTTTTTGCATAAAAATTAGACAATTTTGGGTTGATAACAGTGTTCCCAGGTTGCCTACCCAGGGACCTGATGTTTGGAAAAAAAAAAGTGCAAATGAATACGAGAAAAAGTAACCAGTGACAAGAAATTGGATGTAAAAGTAAATGCAAATTTTTCAATTTTGGATGTAATAGAAATGTTTCTAAATGCAATTAGGATGATTGAAAATGCATTTTTCACTTTTTCAATGAGATAGAGTGATGCAAGAAATAAAAAATGCAACCTATATGCACTTTCACTAATGCAAATATGAGAAACCCTAGATGCAATTTCACTAATGCAAGATGCAATGCAAGAATGAATGTTATCTAAATCTAAGGGCTTAATAGACTCCAAATCAAAAAAGAAAAAGCGTCAGGTTCACCAAAATGATGAGTGGGAAAATGGATACCTTTTTGGAATATCACACTTTTACCATTCAACCATTCACTAATGTCCTAAGAGTCCTAATCAGATTGACTAACAACCTCTCAAGGTGAGACAATTCTCAATTAAGAGGGTCCTAGGAAGGGTTTCTCCACCAAGAAAATGTTTGGAAAAGAAAATGTCTAAAAAAATGCTATGATATGCAAAATGACCTAAAACTAACAATGCAAGCTAAATGAAAGATGCAAATGATGAAATTATGCAACAGGGAGATGGTATGTGTGCACCTAGGAAATTTGGAGATGTCAGGATTCTAGAAATGCAAAGAGGCTACCAAAATATGTTGTGGAGGACTAAGATGCCCAAGATGGCGTATTAGTCTTGTTGTTATTTTTTGGGGAAAATACAGAGTCTTTGGATCTCTGAACCGTATCTCTAAAAATCTCTAAAAATTGAGCCTAGGAGGACTAAGATGCCCAAGATGGCGTAATAGTCTCGTCCTGAATTTCTAGAATTTCTGAATATAATCTTGAGCTCCAAGGTTTGCACAAGCTTCCCTTCTGATCTCAAGTTCTGAAACTTGTTAATAAGGCCTATTTAAGTGATTTTTGGGTATGTGTAGGATCATGATGGGCCAAAAAGTGGCAATATGATGGGTATTTGTAGGGTATGTGGCTGATGACTTTTTTTTACACAAAATTGATGAAACGAAAAGGGTTTTTAAAGGATATTCTCAGCTTTCCACCAATATAAATTATGTTTTACTTTGAATTTAATAAATAATAATTATTAATGGGTATGTGCAAGATCATCATGGAAAAACAGGGTCTCTTATGCAAAAACAAAAAATCAAAGTTAGCAATCCCACCTAAAAATTTGAATAAGTTATCTATATTATTTCAAAATATGTAAGAATAGAATCAGAAAGGTAAACTGAATTTAAGTTTCTAAACCAATAGGTTTATTTAAAACCAAAATGCAATCTATTTGGTGAAAATTTGAAATTTCAATGCAACTGTACTTAAATTTTAGGGAGAAAATAAGAAGTTGGTGTCTGTCTGACCACCCTAACCATAATAAAATGATAAAAAAAAATTATAATATTTTAGATATAATTAAAGGAATCATGCACCAATGTGATGCATATTTTTTTGTAATTTTTCTCCAAGTGAATAATTAATTATTATTTTTTTATTACAACTTTTAAAAAATATATAAAATCATATGTCTGACCACCTTAACTTGGTCAAAACTTCATGAAATTCAACTTTATTTTATTTAATCCTATAGTATGCAAAGCATAGAATGTGACACATGTTTCGGATTCAAAATTTGTGATACCGTTTGAGAGCTATAGATGTTTTTCAATTAGCCTATGAATTAGGACTTTAGTCGTAATTCAAATAGAAAATGAATAATAATTATTTATTAAATTCAAAGTAAAGCATAATTTATATTGGTGGAAAGCTTATAATCTCCTTTAAAAACCCTTTTCGTTTCATCAATTTTGGGTAAAAAAAAGTCATCAGCCACATACCCATCAATATTGCCACTTTTTGGCCCATCATGATCCTGCACATACCCTAAATTTTGATTTGAATTATGACTAAAGTCCTTATTGATAGGCTGATTGAAAAACATCTATATCTTTCAAATGATATCACATTTTTTGAATCTAAAATATGTCTCACATTCTATGATTCGTATACTATAGGATTTAAAAAAAAAAAGAATTTCACAAAGTTTTGACCAAGTTAAGGTGGTTAGACATACAAGTTTTTTATATTTTTTAAAAGTTGTAATAAAAAATTCATAATTAATTATTTACATAGAAAAGAATTACAAAAAAATATGCATCACATCGGGGCATGAGTCTTGTTTATATCTAAAATCTAATAAAAAAATATTATCATTTTATTGTTGTTAGGGTGGTCAAACAGACACCTACTTATTTTTTCCCTGAAATTTTAGTACTACTGCATTGAAATTTCAAATTTTCACTAAATAGATTTTCTTAAAATAAAATAAACCTAGTAGTTTAGAAACTACATTCAATTTTCTATAGATTCTATTCTTACATATTTTTGAAATAATATAGATAACTTATTCAAATTTTTATGTCAAGTTGCCTAACTCTGATTTTTCTGAATTTTTTGCCACTTAAGGGCCTATTTTTTCCATGATGATCCTGTACATACCCTTTTTGTGAAGATGACAACTTTGTAATGCAACTTTGAAACTTTGCAAATTTGCACTCCAAGTGATCTTCAAGTCTACAACTTAGATCTGCAATCACAAATGTGCAAAAGGGAAAAACTTGTTGTTTGTCAATGAATGGGGGTTTTCCTTGGTCAAACCCCTTTTAGGTAATTAAACCATGTGATGAAATGAATCATGAAACATGAAACATGAAAATTATATCACCTTGTATGATTTATTGTGAAGCAAATCTATAATCTACCACGTAGTGGCCATGAAGAATGTAGATCTTGGATCCTTGGATATGATGTGAACAATGGTTGCAAATAGATCTTCAATGCTACATCCACAATCTTTGCTCAACATGAATGGATGCACTAGTAAGCCCTTGAAATGATGCTTAAATCTTGATGATGGCTTCAAATGCTTGATGAAATGCTCTTGAGTGCATAAACTTTCCTTAGGAATGAATACTTGAATGCTCATTATCTTGTTATAAGAAAATTAGAGAGGGAACCTTTTATTTATATTTATTCATGCTTAATATATCAAAATTACACCACAACAAGCCAACATGTGAAGCCATTAATTAACAGAGGTTAAATCCTACCCAAATTTGAAATTGGACCCCGAAAATAAGCCAAGGAGGACTAAGACACCCTAGGTGGCATCTTAGTCCCAAGGTTCAATTCTCACGGCACATACTCTAGAAAGGGACCTTTTCAGGTGTTCTCAATATTAGGGTTGCAAGACCCATGGAGTACAAAGACGCCTTAGGTGGAATTTTATTCCCACTCCACAGATGAGGGACACATAGAGAGAAACATTAAATGATCATTTATATTTTGATGATTTTTGGAATTTTCCATAAAAATATATAGTTTATTAGGCTTTTGGATGCAAAATAGGGCCAATTAAGCCATAAAGAAGCATAAATAAAGAAAGGAAGGCCTAAAAAAGTGTGAAAATGGAAGGGTGTGCATTTTTCTACACTACAATTTTGTTGAAACATTTTCGCACCATTGTCAAAGAAATGTGTTAAAGGCATGCCATCCTAGTGAGTTGAATTAGGACCAGTGTGCTAATGAAAATATGTGCATGAATGTCAACCTCGCCTAGGTAATTAACCTTAATTTTCTCTATTATAGATCATAGAGATGCATGAATTGTATTAGAGATAGTAAAGGAAGGTTTGTGAAGAAAAATACATGAAATAGTTCACAACAAGAAAATCGTCAAAAAGAATTAAAGCCATTAATATTGAATACAAAATCCAAGAAGGAATTAGTTGAACCTAATATTGAAAAATGTGCCATTGAGTCCACTACTATTTAGTCTCATTTTGAATATCCTTCTAATACCCAACAAGAGTCATTTGAAGATTTATTTAAGAGGGCCATTAAATTATTTCAAGAATCTTACGAACTTCAAAGTGGTAAAGCTCTCATACTGATAGGCCCCAAGTTGTTTTCATCCTTTTACACCCCTTGGGCATTCAAAATCATGGTTAATAACAAATAAAACAATGGTGAAAGAGCATTGACCAATAACAATCTTGTTACCTTTGAATTTCCAATTTCTCATCTAGAGGAGGATGCCCCCTTGAAGAACATACCTTACTTTGGCTTGCCTATTATTTGAGGTCTTTCCATGGAAGATCTCAACATGTTTCTCTTTGAATTTGTTGTTCTATGTCATAGTTATGATTATCACAACGATGCACAAAAAAAAAAATTCCATCTACTTCGAAAGATGTGGCATTGTGATGGTTCATGGGCCTAGGACGTGAAACTATTCATAGTTGGGATAACATAGACAACATTTTTGGAGAAATACCAAGAATATTGCAAGACCAAGGAAATAAAAGATGAGATCTTTCAAATAATAAAACGTGAAGAGGAGACCTTAGAAGACTACCTTAAGTGATTCTTATTTAGTCTTCAAAAAGCAAATAGGGTTGAACAATGACACTGTAAAAATTCTCTTTCTTAAGGGGATTAGGGATGAATGTTTGGATATTTTCAATCTTATGGGGGGTGGGGATCTTTCTAAATTGAGATTTGATGATATTTTCAATGTTTACAGGAACTACTCAAGGTCCACTCATTTTATTTGAGGGTACATTGGGAAGCATGTCTCTTTCGGAGGAACATCAGGTGTCATGAAAAGAGAACTAGGTACATTGCTAGAAGATCTCAAAACTTTTCTACTTAGTCACATGGGTAAGAAAATTGACACCTTGTATACATGCAGGAAACAAGAAGAGGCCAAAAAACAATTTGTTGTATTCTATCCTAATTTTCATAAAAAAACATAGTAATGAGGAATTCCCTTATAGCAAAACAAACATTTATTCTTTAAAAGATTCTTGTAAGGATACTACATTACGAACTCTTCCAAAAGACATAACAAATCATGTGGAATTAATTGAAGAAATTGTTTAGTATATGGCCCCATGGATACCTTGGCATCCATGAACTATGCCCCGAATGATGAATGAACCTTTTAATGTAGGGCCTAGTGGACAACCTAGTTCCTTTCCAACTCAACTAGGATGGTATGGATTTAGTGGAAACAACCTCCAAATTATTCATAATGGAAAAACCAATACCCATATGCCCCTCAACATTGGAAACAAGGATGGAGGATTCCACCATCACAACCTCCACAATATATGCCCTGTCTTGCACCACCTATGATCACTCCATACGAAAAACCACCACAATTCTTGCCACCAATACCATCCTCATCCAATAGTCAACCATCCAACCCATCACAACCACCTAAGGAAACACCTATGCCTACACAACCAACTCCAAAACTGAATAGCAAGGTGACACAACTAGCTTACAATAATAAGGTGGTGGGTTACCCGACCTATGCTATCAACACACTGGACATTAATGGAGTTTAGTTGTGATTAGGTAAAGCCCTCCAAGGGAACAGTATTACTAAAATAAATGATGAACATGAAGAACATTTAGAAAAAATAGCTCAACCATTAATGTTGCCTCTATACCCTAATAGGTTCCAATCATAGCCAAAACAAAAGGAAGTGGTTGAGCTAGAGTTTGATTTTGTAAATGAATTGAGAAATGTTAACATTACGATTCCCTTTTGTAGGAATGTATCAAGGACATTCCTATGTACAAAAAGATAGTTTGGGACTTGTACACTTGAAGGAAACAAAGAAATGAGATCCAAATATGGCACATGTTATTGGGAAACTTGTTGACCTCATGTATTAGGAATTATTTCAATTCTCAGTTATTCAAACCTAGGGAGTGCTACAATTTAGGGACAAATTGGTCACATTTTCATTCTGAATACATTAATTGACTTAGGAGATGTCATTGACATCATGACCAATGAGACTAAGGAAAAGTTATACCTTCAAGGCCTTAGGCCCACACCTACAGTCCTACAGATGGAAGATCACTCCCTAGTCAAACTTGAAGGTATGATATAATATTTTGTTATTTCTATTGACTCTTAGGAATACCCTACTGACTTCATGATCTTGCATCACAAAATAACGCTGGGAGGATACCCCCTAATTTTAGGGAGACCATGGTTGGAAACCTCAGATGCTTGTATCAACTATAGGTCAGGTAGTATGGTTATTTATAATGGGGAATAGAAGAATAAATTGACCTTGTACCTGCCTATGCAACTGCTATTAGAGAATGAAGAACCCTTGTGGGTTGATAGTGATTTGGAGGAGTCTCTTCCTATGCTAACCATTCATCAAGAACTTGCTATGGAGGGATTATCAAAGGATACTGTTCTTTCCAATTTCTTTCAAAATCAATATGTGTTTGATGATGTTTTAGAAACATTTGTGTTTCATTCTTGTATAGATAACTATCCATTTGGGAACTTTCTGTTATTAAGTGATTCATAACCACTACAACATTTTATTACATTACATCAATTAATTTTGCATAACTGTGTATATAGTCCATTCATGCTTTTTGAAACTTCTTCACCACCCACCTCACAAGCACATTCTATAGATCTACCTACAAAATCTCAAGCTATGGAAATTTTACGAGAATGTATTTTAAATATTAATTTAAATTTGAGTTATGCACAAATTAAAGATTTAATTTCTATGTTTAGAAATCAAAAAAATGTATTTGCATGGGAATATCAAGATATGCATGGAATACATCTTGATAATGTATGCACACACAAAATTTACATAGAGGAAGGTAGTCATCTTGTTAGGAAACCCCAAAGAATTTTGAACCCAATTTTACATGAAATTGTGAAAGATGAATTACAAAAATTATTAAATGTGGGATTTATATATCCAATTTTTTATAGCCAATGGGTTCCCCCCTTGGTGGTAGTTCCTAAATGTGTTTATTATAGAGCCCTTAACAAGGCTACGAAAAAAGGATCATTTCCCATTACCTTTTATTGACCAAGTTTTGGATACACTTGCAGGTAAGGAATTCTTCTCCTTCCTAGATGGATTCAATAGGTACAAAGAAATCCGCATTGCACTTGAGGATCAAGACAATACCACCTTCACCTATCCATGGTGGAAATTTTCATATAATTTTTTACCTTTTGGTCTATGTAATTCTCCCGCTACTTTATGACAACATTTATCAACACATATCAGTCTACAACATGTGCCGCAACCTTTCTTGGCATTTATGTAATGCCCATTGGGCTTATTAAGTATATAGCTATCCTTTCTTGACTTTCAGGTTTTGCATTTAGTATTATGGTTGAGTTATTGGTCATTGTGGTTGTGTGCCATAACTCCTTTGTAAATCTGGAACTCTATATATTGATGCCCTGCCTCTTCTTCTCTAAGGAAATTTGGGGCTTTTGTATGTTTTCTTGTTTTGTGATCACCAGATCACTTTGTTTGTTTATTTTTCCTTCATCTGGTATCAGAGACAGTTTAAAAGAAAGCCACCAAAAATCATAGGAGATTCAGAGTGCAGTATCTCAATGATTTGAAGTCTATAAACTTCTTGCATAAAGGAAGATCGCTGGAGAGAAGTGTTGATTGAAGATTGCAGTGAAGGGTAACTGTTGTGTTTGTGTTTTGTGTTTCTGTAGCTTGAAAGAAGGCATGCAGGAGAAAATCAGAATGACTGTTTGATAGAGGCAGCGCCTGAAATCTGGTTGAAATAAGCAGCGACTGGAATCTCTTCATGTAGACTGCTGAAGGAGAAAGAGAAACTTGCTTATCACCATTGCCCATGGAAGGAGGCATTCAAGCTGAGATTATCTTGCTAACTGTAATTGTTGTATGTAATTTGTGGAGCAGCAGGAAGAGGTGTGCAGTGCGCAGCAGGAGAAAGATACGTGTGAATTCTTCTTTCTCTAAAAAACACGCAAACAGTCAAAGCCTCATCTTTTAATTCTTTAATATTAAAGTTTTAAGAGTTTCTATGAGGAGCACGTGAAATTCATATCTCCATTTATTTAAAAAAAAAAAGAAATCCAAAGTTTTAGCAATTTTTTAAGCTTAGAAAATTTTATTTTCAAAGTGATATAATTGTTTTTGAAAATAATTTTTTAGTGCTAAATCAATATTGTGTAATTAAGTGTATTATCGGTTGCAACCGACACTTAATCTCAAAATAATCAATATAATATAGAAATATTTTTGCGTGTGGGTCCTATTTGAAAGGACAAAGGGAGTATCTATTTGCAAAGATCTCTCTGAAACTTGTGTTGAACTTTTGGGTCATTGTGCACATTTTTCATGGCAAACATGGCAGGAAATGTTATGTCTAACATGCTAATTCCTATATTTGAAGGAGATAACTTTACATATTGGTGTACTAGGATGCAAACCTTACTCAAATCTAAATATTTGTGGGAAATTGTACAAGTAGGGTATGTAGAACTAGATACAACTGCATTTAATGCATTAAATTATCAACAAAAAAGAGAATACAAAGCAAGTATAAAGAAGGATAATGAAGCCCTATTTTTGATTCAAGGTGCAATTAATCAAGCTATTTTTCCTAGGACAAGTGGTGCTATTCATTCTCAGCAAGCATGGAAAATATTGAATAATGCATATCAAGGTGCGCAAACTGCAAAATTATAGACAATGAAGAAAAATTTTGAGAACGTAAAGATGACTACTAGTGAATCTGTGAATGAATTTCTAACAAAGGTAGAAGGTCTAGTAAGTCAAATGAAAATTTTAGGGGAAGATGAAGATGACAAGCATGTCATTGAGAAAATTTTAAGGAGTTTAATTTCTAAATTTGATGGTGTGGTTTCTACAATTGAGATTTCCAAAGATCTCACAACTATGCACATAGATGAACTAAGTGGAATATTGTTAACTGCTAAAGAAAGGATGAAAAGTAATGAAGAAGGTCTAGAACAAGAATTTTCCTCTAAAGCAAGAATAAGAGGAAAAAGAAGCACATTTTTTAGGAATCAAAATAAAAATGAATACAAAGGTGAATCCAGTAACTTTAGAGGAAGAGGTAATAATTTCAGAGGAAGAAGTAGCAACTTCAAAGGTACTAGAAGAGGAAGAGGTAGAAACAATGGGGGAGACTATGATAAAAAGAATGTCCAATGCTTTCATTGCAACAAGTTTGGACACTATGCATCAAACTGTTGGAGTAAACAAGGTGAAACAGAAAAAAGAAATGCTCATAGTATTGTTGAAAATAAAAAAAAATTGTTTATGTCTTGCTTTAATGCAAATGCCAATAACAATAATATTTGGTATATTGATTCTAGATGTTCTTCACATATGGCATCTAATGAGCATTTATTTGTTCATTTGGATAAGAAACATCAAAGTACAGTAGTACTAGGAGATAATCAATCTCATGGAAGCAAAGGAAAAGGTACAATTGTAGTTACCACAGAATATGGTGAAGTTAAACATATCAATGAAACACTATTGGTCCCAACACTAAAAAAGAATTTATTGTCTATTGGAAAAATGCTAGAAAAAAATTATCAAGTAATTTTTTATAAGAATGAGTGCATAATAAGAGACAAGTTAAAAAGGAATGCAGTTGTTGCAAGAACAAGGATGACAGGTGATAGGATGTTTCCTCTTCATTTCACTCATGGAAACCAAGCATTGAGGTCTAGTGAAATGAATGAAAGTAAAATTTGACACCAAAGATACGGTCACCTCAAATTTAGTGGGTTAATTTTACTAAAGAGATTCAAAATGGTTGAGGGTCTACCTTTCATTAAAAATACAAAAGAAGTGTGTGAAGAATGTGTTGTTGGAAAACAACACAGAGTTAGCTTTCCAAATGGTAAATCCAGTAGAGCTAAGCAGCATCTTGATATAATCCATACAGATTTGTGTGGTCCTATGGAAACACCTTCTTTGAATAAATCTAAGTATTTTCTAACCTTCATTGATGATTACTCAAGAAAAACTTGGGTATATTGTTTGGTTTCAAAATCAGAAGTGTTTGAAAAATTTGTGGAATTCAAGAAGTTGGTTGAAAAACAAAGTGGTAAATACATCAATGTGATAAGGTCAGACAATGTAGGTGAGTACAAATCAAATCAGTTTCTAGATTTTTGCAAAAATCATGGAATCAAGAGAGAGTTCACTACTTCCTACACTCCACAACAAAATGGAGTTGCTAAAAGGAAGAATATAACCATTGTTGAAATGGAAAGGAGTATGATGAAAGAGAAGAATTTAGATAAAATGTTTTGGGCAAAAGCAGTATGTACAACATTGTATCTTCTAAATAGAAGTCCTACAAAAGCAGTTAAAGGAATGACTCCTGAACAAGGATGGTCTAGGGTAAAGCCAAGTGTTAATCACTTGAGAGTATTTGGTTGTGTTGCTTATGCACACATACCAAAATAAAAAAGGTCTAAGTTAGATGATAAAGGCCTAAAATGTATTTTTATTGGGTATGGATCCAAAAATAAAGCATATAGATTGTATGACCCAATAGGAAAGAAGCTTGTTATAAGTAGAGATGTGGTATTCAATGAAGTAGCAGAATATAGCAAGGAAAATGAAGCAAAGGGAAAAGAGATAATGATTGATGAAGTTGAAGAAAGAGAAGAAGAAGAAAATGAACCCGAGTCTTCTAGTACAGGAGCAAGAAGGTATCAAAAATATCAAAGAAGAACAGAAAAGAATCATCCATCAACTCTTATGTTGGATTCAAATTTTGAGAAAATGACAACAAGATCACAAACAAAAGTGAATTATGCTTTGATGACTCAAATCATGGAAAGTAATGAACCACAAACATTTGAACAAGCTCAAGAAAAAGAAGAATGGGTTGAAGCAATGCATAGTGAGATAGAAACAATTGAAAGGAATGACACATGGGATTTGGTTCAGCTACCTCCTCGTAAGGAAATTGTTGGTACAAGATGGGTGTATAAAACTAAGTATAAATCTGATGGAAGCATTGATAAACATAAGGCTAGTTTGGTAGCCAAAGGATACACTCAACAGGAAGGTATTGATTACACTGAAACATTTGTACCTGTAGCACACATGGATACTATCAAATTGGTTTTGGCTTTGGCAGCTCAACAGAGTTGGATTGTTTATCAAATGGATGTAAAAAGTGCTTTTTTGAATGGATATATTGATGAGGAAGTGTATGTTTCTCAACCTAGAGGTTTTGAAATACCCTCTAAAGCACATTATGTTTACAGATTAAAGAAGGCCTTGTATGGTCTTAAGCAAGCACCAAGAGCATGGTATTCAAGGATAGACTCATACCTATAGCAGAAAGGTTTCTTAAGAAGTCAATCAGATCCAAATCTTTATATTAGGAGCTTAGATAAGGATATTTTTTTCTTAGTTCTCTATGTTGATGATCTTATCTACACTGGGAACAATTCAACTTTATTTGCAGAGTTTAGAGCGGCTATGGTTGTTGAATTTGAGATGACAGATTTGGGACAGATGCACTATTTTCTTGGTATAGAAGTATGGCAAAACAACGATGAAATATTCATGTCTCAGAAAAAATATGCTTCAGACATCCTACAGGAATTTTAGATGAATAGTTGCAAACCAGTTGCAACACCTATTGAAGTTGGACTTAAATTGTCTAGCTTAGATGTGTCAGATCTAGTGGACCCTACTCTATATAGACAGTTGATTGGTAGTTTGATCTACTTAACTACTACTCGACCAGATATCACATATGCAGTGAGCTTGGTATCTAGGTTCATGTCAGAATCTAAGCAAACACATTGGAATGCAACTAAGAGGATTCTTAGATATGTCAAAGGGACATTGAGTTATGGTCTTAGATTTCAACATTCAAAGGATAGCAAGTTGATTGGCTATACAGATTCAGATTGGGGAGGTTCCATAGATGATCGAAAGTCTACTTCTGGTTATAATTTTAGTCTTGGTTCTGCAGTTTTCTCTTAGAAGTTCAAGAAACAACCAACTGTCTCACTTTCTACAGCAGAGGCTGAGTATAAAGCCGCAACATCAGCATCATGCCAAACAATGTGGTTGAGACGACTATTGGCAGATTTGCACCAGATACAGAATGGACCTACTTTGTTGTACTGTGACAACAAGAGTGCTATACAAATGACTAAGAATCTAGTGTTTCATAGTAGGACCAAACATATTGAGATTCAACATCATTTCATCAGAGAGTTGGTTCAACAGGGATTGATTGATATTGTGTACTGTAGTACAGAAGATCAACTAGCAGATATTTTCACGAAGTCTCTAGCTCATGAAAGGTTCCAGAAACTTAGAGATCTACTTCATGTTCTTCCCAATGGTCATTATGGGGGAGAATGACAACATTTATCAACACATATCAGTCTACAACATGTGCCGCAACCTTTCTTGACATTTATGTAATGCCCATTGGGCTTATTAAGTATGTAGCTATCCTTTCTTGACTTTTAGGTTTTGCATTTAGTATTATGGTTGAGTTATTGGTCATTGTGGTTGTGTGCCATAACTCCTTTGTAAATCTGGAACTCTATATATTGATGCCCTACCTCTTCTTCTCTAAGGCAATTTGGGGCTTTTGTATGTTTGCTTGTTTTGTGATTAGCAAATCAATTTGTTTGTTTATTTTTCCTTCACTTTACAAAGGGCAATGTTGAGTAGTTTTGTTGATTTAATTCATAATTGTGTTGAATTTTACATGGAAGATTTTATTGTGTATGGTGATACCTACATGAGGAAGCCAAAAATAATCCTTTTTTTTATAGTGGTTTGAAGATACTGATTTGTCTTTGAGTCATGAAAAGTGTCACATCTTTATGACAAAAGGTATAGTACTCAGACACTATATTTTTGCTAAAGGTATTCAAGTTGACCCAAAGAAGGTGCAAATAACTCAGAATTTTCCTATTCCTATTTGTCAAAAGGATGTTCGTAGCTTTCTAGGGAATGTAGGATATTATAGGCATTTTATTTAGAACTTCACTAAGATTGTTGCACCTCTTTTTGTTTTGTTGAGTAAAGATAACACTTTTTCTTGGATGCACAAATGCCAACAAGCTTCCTAATTGGGAACTTCCTTTTCATATCCATACTGATGCTCCCCTTTTTACAATGGTAGTTGTCCTTGGTCAAAAAGAGGAAACTTATTTTATTGGACATTATTATATTAGTAAGAACTTTACAAGTGTTGAAATGAACTACATGATTAGTGAGAAGTATATTCTTATGGTTGCTTATGCAATTAATAAATTTTGGTATTATATAACTAGTTATAAAGTCTTTGTTCATATAGATCACTCTTCAATAATGTTTTTAATGAATAAACCATTAGTTACAAGAAGAGTAATTAGATGGTTACTTTTATTGCAATAATTTTATATAACCATACTTGATAAACTTGGTTGGGAAAATGTGGTTGTAGACTTTTTATCCAAGTTACAATGTGAGAGTGAACCTATTCTTTTTGATGATGCTTTCCATGATAAGCATCTTTTTTTCTATTTCAATTAAGAGCTCATGATTTGAAGACATTGCAAAATACTTGGTCACTTGCAAGTTTCCCCTGCACTTCTCTCCTCAAGATCATCAAAAACATGTAGGGCTAGGTGGTCAATATACATGGTTTAATGGAATCTTATTCCACATCGTCATTGACAACATCATGCAATGATGTGTAGTTAAAGATGATATCTTCAATATACTTTGAGCATGCCATTCAAAGCCATGTGAAGGTCATTTTTCAACTCAAAGGACAACCAATAAAATCCTAACTATTGGATATTGTTAGCCTACCCTCATGAACACATGAACACCCCGGAAGGCGCACCCTACCATATTCATCTTAGGTCTAGAAAGATAGTTGACCGGATAGCAACTACCCTGCCAAATAGTAGGGGCCGAAACTTAGGAGGATATAGTTACGTAACATGCCTCAACATTCCCTCCCACCCTACCTTCCTTCTGGTTGTTGTTGAGGAGATAGGCCCCGGTTAGGTGTTGTAGGGCCTACTCCTACCGGGGGTGGGGGATGGAGAGAAGGTTTTTCCCTACCATCCTTTGGGGGTGCCCCACCCTTTACACCCCCGGTGGCCCACGGTGGCACCCCCGGTGAAGGATGGAGAAAACCCCCCATTTAGAATTACACTTCACAAATAATGTAAAAATTTTGTGCAATGCTGTGATAAGTGCCAATATATGGGGTGACCCACATGTTTAGATGAGATTCCTCTATAGCCCCAGTTGTCTCTTGGAACCTTTGAAAAATGGGGTTTATATTTTGTGGGGTCAATTAACCCCCCATCAAAGAATAAGGAGTATATATTATATTGCATTGATTATGTTACTAAATTGGTAGAGGTTGTGGCATTAAAACATGCATGAGATATGAAGGTTGTTGAATTTTTGTATTTTGAAAATTTTACCAAGTTTGGTGTGCCTCATGATATTGTTACTAATCAAGGACCTTAGTTTACTTCTAAGTTAATTATTGCTCTAGTTTTCCAATATGAAATCTGGCTCAACAAGTCCTCACCATATCACTTATAGGTGAATGGAAAAGTCGAGGTGACCAATCAAGAGCTTGAGATTATTTTGAAAAATAGTATGGCCCTTCACAAGAAATATTGGACAAAAAGACTTCAAAAAGTAGCATGGGTGTATCACACCATGCAGAAGACCACTACCGATCTTACATCGTATGAGCTGGTTTATGGTAAGAAATCCATTCTTCCAATAAAATTTGAGGTAAAGACTATTTGAAATGCTTTGCAACTAGGAATGAGTCTAACTAATGCTCAAAAAGATCAAATTTCTCAACTACATTCTCTAGATGAACTTCGATAGCAAGATCTTTTCCATTCAAAGGTAGTTCAGAAATAAAATTCACTTTGGCATGATCGCTTCATTAAAAAGAGGTCATTTTAGCTGGGTGATGGGCACTATTGTATGACTCTAGGTTTCATTATTTCAAAGGAAATTTCCACACTAGAAGGTTAGGGCCCTATAGGATTGAGGTTTTCTATGAAAATGATGCAGTCAAGCTTCGTGCTATAGATTCTGATCATATGGCTCTTGTTGTCAATGGACATCACTTGAAATTATACAAGTGGCCTATTTCTAAAGAAAATTTTATATCCAATTTGATGAAGGAACTCAATGTCGTACACAAGTTCTTTCCACCTATTCAAGTACACCCTAGGTACTTCCAAAAATAAC
The DNA here is from genome assembly GCA_007258455.2 of Sequoia sempervirens. NCBI lineage: Eukaryota > Viridiplantae > Streptophyta > Pinopsida > Cupressales > Cupressaceae > Sequoia > Sequoia sempervirens. The sequence continues at coordinate 91,287,597 of VDFB02047397.1, read as the reverse complement.
TAAAAAAAAACCAAAAAGAAATAAAAGATCCAACAATGAAAATCTTTGGGCATTGTTTGCTAGTTATTACTTGAAAACCAAGTTATCGACGGGTAATAACTGCCTAATAATATTTGAGATGAAAACCAAATTTTCAACATCTCTAAGTGGCATCTGATTGAAAATCAAGGTATTGACGGTTTGGTGTCATTATCAAAAGCTAAAAAAAAAAAAAAACAAAACAAAAGAAGGTAGCACTTGTGTGGTCAAATGATCTAGTTCCTATTTCTACCCATTTTGTGGTGTGACAAGAACACCATTCTTCCTATTTCCTTTGTGGTTCTTGTCATTAGGTGCCACCACCATTGTTTCCTTGTTGACTCAACACACCATGGCCCCACTCATTTTTGCATCATTCACTCTAGTTCACCCACTCATAATTTTAGCTATGGTACCTTGCTCGACCTTTCTAATGTGGTCATTATGACCTTGCTAATATTCCACTCATATTTTTCCCCTTGAGTGTATCTTCCTGGTATTATCTTTTCACTCGGTCTCCATGTTGGATCCTTTCCATGCGTAAGTCATCGACTTTTGTTTTTCATCTTTGTTGGCTTTCATCACATGCTCTTCCACCACTCTCCTTGTTGTTGTCTTGTCACACCCCTTCTAATGTCATCACTCTTTATGATGCCTTATTCATGTGGTCACTTCATATCTACCTACATATTTTCTCTAGCTCACAGGACGTGTGATGTACAGTCATTTGATTTTTGCATGCCACTTTAGTACCATCTCATCTGACGATATTTGGTAATGGGAAATCTTTTATATTCTTTTTGTATTAAATGTTTTTTGTTTTCTAATATGATTGGTGTGCATTTTTCAAGACAATCTCATCATTTAGCTAGGGGGGGAGATTTCTATCTTATGTGTCATATGATTTCTTCACTATGATTAAACATTGCTATATTTGAATTAACCTGCCACCTCACCCGCCATTAACCATGTTAAATCCCATAACTACCATCCTCATATCTAGTTTATCTAGTACTTGATCTACCATTTTTACTAACCATCAAACTATTATTACCATCTTAGGTTTTGCTTCCATACCACCATAGTCATTATGGAAAGTGATTACAAACTACCATACCTACTATTTAGTCTTCCTACAAACTTCCTGCTGTAAAATGGGAGGAAATCACACACATAGCAAGCCTACCTCAATGAGTAGATCAAAGCCTACTAAAAATCCTATAATATTTTCAATAAAGCTTCTTGGACTGGTTATTTTAGGAAATTATGTAGTTTTGATGGCAATGTGGCTCTAGAATTTTCTACGGTATTTCGTCAAACTTAGGTAACCTTGAGAGGCCACACATTTCTAGTTACAGTGTAGACTATTTCTACAATCACCAAAATTAATCTATTCGGTGATACATTCTTTCCTACCAGCTACATCAAGGTTAAATACCTTAAGTATGCATGGAATAAGTTTTTACATAGAGGAGAATCTATTCAAATGGTGCAAGGGAAAGGAACAAAGTGGGCTGATGTTGCTAAGTTCCTTATTCAGTATGTTACTTGTGAGGGTAGGTACACATACATATTTTCTCACCATTTTAAGCTCATGATACATCTACCTAATGATGTTCTAATTAATGTTCCCTTCTATCTATTCTCCTTCCTACAACGTTCATCCACCAAGGTTCAACATGGGAATATAAATTCTCTCACCCATCATGGATTAATTAAGTTGATTGTTATCCATGGACTGAGTTTAGAAAACACTCCTATAGAATAAGATGTTTTTTTTCAAAACAAGGTTTTGATAGTGAAGCCTTTGGAAACCCTAAGAATCAATTAATTGATAAAACCCTTGATGATATCCTTGAGGTCTATACCATTAAGGATACAAGCCCTGCTAAGAAGAAAAAGGTAGTGGGAGACATGACTCCTCAAGAGAATGATAAACAAATCTGAGCAAAATATAAGAGCCTGGGAAAATTGTCCTTAAGGACAAATTAATCAATCTTGCAGAAATTGCTAGCTCCATGGCTAATTCAAAATTTCCCTAAGAAGACATAGAAATCAGGGGTTTGAATAATAATAAAGGGAAAGATAAAATGAGTAGGTAACACCGTAGGAAAAAGTGACAGAAACAAAAAGAATAAGCTCAATAGGAACAAATGGAATCCCCTAGTCAGGAAGAAAATATGGATTTTAATGAAGAGGTTTTTGATGCACAAGGCAACAACCAATTTGAGCAAGAAAATACTTTTGAGGATATCCCCACAAAAGGGAATGTACCTATTGAGAATATCCTTGGGTATGAGGATGATGTACCTATTGAGTATATCTTGCCATAATCGAATGCACACCACTATGATATTATCACATATTTTATTCTCTTTTCATTTATTATCAGAATTTAACAACAATATTAGATGAATTCAAACTCATTCAATTTTGAAGAGTTCACATATGTTTTTATATAAATAGGTATATTTATTTATATATATATGTATGTGTGTATATATATATATATATTACTACTTAATGTTTATAACAGTATAGTGTGGAATCACTTTGAAGTAAAGAAATAACTTTTGTTATTATTCAAATAATATTTTCAAAGGAAGTAGTTTTCTTATCCTTCAAGCATGTCAAATATTTTTAATCATGTTATCATTCTCTTTTCAAAATTTCAAAAATACAAGGTCAAAATAGACAATTAAATAACAGATCACATGTATATCATTCCACAAGCATACATTTTCAATCATTGAATCAAGTCATTATAATCTTCTATATGAAGTTTCAAATACAACTATCATGTAATTTTGTGGTGTGTGTGCACCCAAATTCCATCAAGCTTATCATTCAATCTGGCTAAACTATCCTACTTCAACCATTTTCTCATCCTTCAACTTGTTTTCTTACATTTGCACACACTTGCACTTACACAATTCGTCATTAACATTCAATCATGATAAAATATAAGATAGTTCAAAAGATCACATGGTCAAATTCATTCAAACATTTCATAAATACCAATTTTTCATTCAACATATTGAATTTCCTCAATAATCCAATTTATCATATTTTAAATTTAAATGTAATAAAAATTGGGTTTTGACATCCTTCCCCTCTTGGAAGAGACATCATCCCGATGTCTTATTTAATCAAAATTTAAGCATATATGGCTATCTCATTATCATATTATATTGTTTCCAAGCCAAAACATTATAATACTTGATTCAAAATTTTCAAACATAATTATCAATTTAAGTCTCTCTCTAAGAAAGATAATTTGGGAAGGAGCATTCTATTTCTTCCACATCCTCCCAAGTAGCACTGTCTTCTGAATATTTGTCCTATTGGACCTTAAACTAAGAAATGTCTCTACTCTGAACTTAACATTGTATCTATCCATGATTCTAATGGGATCCACTAGCACCACTCTTGGGTTCTATACCTAAAAGGATTTCCAATCGAGCATAGGAGCTACATCAGGATGATATGGCTTAAGAAAAGAAGCATGAAGCACATTATGAAGTTGAGCTAGAGCAAGTGGTAGAGAAAGTCTATAAGAAACTAGGTTGATCACTTCCAAGACATCAACAATAAAATATTTGACTATACTGCTAAGATAAAACGATAATTTCTTCAACTATTTGATTCACCCTCTCTATTTTCCCATTGGTCTGAGGATGATAAGCTAAGATAAAATTTAACTTGGTTCCCAATGTGGCATTCAAGGTCGTCCAAAATATTGAGGTCATCTGGGTGTCTGTATCAGAAATGATAGTCTTTGGCACTCCATGTAAGCGAAAGATCTCTTGGAAAAATTTCTTGGACAGGGTCAACGATCCATCCTTAAGGTTCTCTGGGATGAAGTGCACCACCTTGATCAACTTATTGATCACAACCAAGATAAAATCATGTCAATTCTTTCTCAAGGGTAACCCCTATATGAAGTCCATACTGATCAACTATCATTTATACTCAAGTATGTCATGAGGATACAATAACCCTGCTGGATGTGCATGCTCATCCTTCACTCGTTGACACTCTAAGCATTTGGCTATGTACTCTACTACATCCTTCTTGAGTTTAGGCCAAAAGTATAGAGTTTTCAATTCTACGATCATCTTGGATGTACTCTGGGGTGTCTTGAATAAGGTGCATTATGAATCTCTTCGAGAACCAACTTCCTCAACTCTCCATAGTTTGGAATGTACATTTTTCTCTGATATCTCAAAATTCCATCTAGTTCGATCTCATACCCATCAAATCGATGATCTAATGGAATCTCTGCTAGGGAACTCTTCACTCTTTCGTAGTGCTCATCCCCTCACAAATTTTGTATCATCCATTGTCTCAAATTAGACCTTGTCAAGATCATGGCTACCAGATGCCTTTGTCTACTAAGAGCATCAACCACTTTATTCTCTTTTCCCTTTATATACTCACTAAGGAATTTGACCAACCACCTTCTTTGTCGTGCATTAAGGTTTGGCTGAGTAAAAATGTATCTCAATCCCAAATGGTCTATCTTGAGCTCAAATGGCTTCCCTAAGAGATAATGCTCCACATCTACAAGGCATGAACTATTACAACCAACTCTAAATCACGTGGTGCATAATTCACCTCATGTTGTTTAAGCTTCCACGATTAATATGCTACAACTTGTGCATGCTACATTTGTATTGCTCCCAATCCCTCTCCTAAAGCATCTGTGATTACAATGAATCTTCCATTAGGATCATGGATGCTCAGCACTGGTGCTGTCGTGAGCCTCTCCTTCAGGAGTTGGAATGCCTATTCACATTCTTAGCCCATTCAAAATGTGTTCCTCTTCTTTGGAGTGACATGATTGGAGATGAAATGTAGGAGAACCCTGACACAAACTTTCTATAATATCTTGTGAGGCCCATGAAGATATGAAATTCTAACACATTCTAATGCATTGGCCATTCCATGATTTCCTTGATCTTCTCAAGGTCTATAGAGACTCCCTTAGTTGAAATTATATGGCCTAGACAGTGCACCTTTTCTTGATAAAACAAGCACTTGGATAGCTTCCAAAAGAGTTTCTTCTCTCATAGTCATTGTAAAACTATCCTCAAGTTCCTATCATTCTCTTCAACAAACTTTGAGTAAACTAGAATGTCGTCAATGAAAATCAAAATAAAGTCATCCAAATAGTTTTTGAACACACTATTCGTGAGGTTCATGAAAGTTGTAGGTGCATTTGTCAAACCAAAGGGTACCACAATGAACTCGTAATGTCCATACTAATTTCAAAAGGTAGTATTTGGAATATATTCTTCCTTTATTCTCAACTGATGGTATCTTGACCAAAGATTGATTTTCAAGAACACTGTCACTCCCTTCATCTGGTCAAACAACTCATAGATCCTTGGGAGTGGGTATCGATTCTATGGTCACCTTGTTCAACATTCAATAGTCTATACATAGACACAAGGTTCCATTCTTCCTTTTCACAAAGATAATTGGTGCTCCCCAAGGAGACACACTGGGTCTTATGATCCCTTTGTTCAAAAATTCCATTAACCAGGACATCAACTTATAGAGTTCGATGGTGGTCATCTGACATGGTGCCTTGGATTGAGGATCAACTCCTAGTACAAGGTCAATAGAAAAGTCAAAATTCTAATTTCAAAGGTAACTCCATGAGTTCATTAGGAAATACACCTTGAAACTCCTTGAGAATAGGGTAGTAATCTAAATATAGTTCCTTGCTATCAGGGTTAGTGATATGCATAACATAAATAGCACAACCCTTATGACGAGCCTTCATAAGTTGCATAGAAGAGATTTGTCTAAGGTTTAAGTTTCTTTGCATCCCATAAATCTCGACTAGGTTTCCATAATCATCCAGGAAACTAACTACCTTATCCTCACTGTTCAATATAGACTTATGCTCGATTAACCAATTTATTCCTAAAATTGCATCGTATGAGCCTAAGGGTGCCACATACAGGTTCACTTGGGTCTAGAAGGTTAGAATCTCTAACTCACTGCAAAAGAGACAAGTGTCTACCCTCTGCTCTACTTGGTTTCCATACTGGACTATCCATGGAATTTCCATGTATCCAGGTCTAATAGGTATTTTGGATATTACTCAAGGGTCAACGAAAAATTTAGTAGCTCTAATATCAATTAAAATAGAGAAAGTTTGGCCATAAATCTTACCCATCAACTGTATTAGTGAAGCTTGATACTCTACCTACTTGTTATCCACTGCAATGTGGATCTGATGATGCTAAGATTACTGATATTTTCCTTCCCTTCATGACTTTGACCGCTGTGGAAAATTTGAGGCATAATGATTGCCTCCACATGTATAGCACCCATCACGAGGCCCTTTTCAACCTCCTAGCTTGTCCTCTCTGAAGCCCTTCTACTTTTGGTCGTCTTTGCATTTGTTGTTATTTTCTTTCTTTCTCTTTCCACCATTACCATTTTCACCTTTCTCCCATGAATCAATTGCCCTCTTGAGATTATAGATCAAATGGTTCTTGTCTTCTTTGTGAAACTTCTTGTTTCCAAACCATGACTTAGGATTTGAGTTGTTATGAAAGTTGGATAACTACTGCAATTTTTGCTCCTATTTGGTGGCCTTTAGGAAAAATTCGTTCATGGTGAAAGGATCATGCATGTCCATTTATACTCCAATGTGGGGTCTAAGTCCCAATATGAGCATCTGGATATGGAAATGTTCGTCTCCCTGATTCTGGGGCACATACTTCAATAGGTTGGTAAAATTTTCCAAATATTGGATAGAAGTCATGCTCCCCTGAGTTAGGTTTTGGAATTCCATCACCTTCTTGTCAAAAAAGAGCTACGGTAACCATCTATTCCTAAATATTGGAGGAAGAGTTCCAAAGGAATCTTAGCAGGTCAAAGGTTCCTTTCGGTCTTTTCATTATCCCACCAACTGTTGCTTCTCCGAAAAGTTGATATGTAGGCCATGTCACTTTAGTCTAGTCAGATAGGTTACTAAGTCCAAAGTATTTCTCCATATCAATGATCTATGCCTCATCCCCTACTCCGATGGATTTACCATCAAACTTAGGTGGTGTTGTTCTTTTGAGATCCTTTCCTAGTTCTTCAATTCAACCTCAAGGGTCTTCTCCTGGGTTGACTTTCGCATTCCTGTGAACCCAATCCTCACATGCCACCTAGACCTCATTTTCTATGTGATCCATATGATCTTTTGCCTACTTAGAAGTTGTAGAATATGTTCCAGCTTCTTTTTTGGTCTATTTTCTAACCCACTACCACTCGTCTCTTGTATGGTGGTCACCATATCGACTCACACTCGACCTGCATCATATTTCATGTCTACCATAACTTAACATTAGGTTCTATGAGTAAATGTTCTTATTAATATACACTACATACACAAGCATATATCACTCATTCATTGAAGACATACACATTCATGCACAATAAACATGTTTTGGAGTTCTTCACTTGAACACACAAAAAAAATATCTTATTTTATTTATATTAAGTGTGGGTCAATAGGCCCTTATTTATAAAAGATTATTGTTACATTATTCAGTTTTCTCATCTAAGAGAGAGGACACTCCTCTCTGAGGTCCTCGTCATAATTTACATCAATTTTCTTAGAAGAGGAAGGTTGAGCACACAATCTCTACTTTTCCTCTTTACTTAATAAGGGTGTGTTTGGTCCACACCCTAGGGGCCAATCTATGATTGTAGAAAGCTTCTTAATCTTAGGAGTTCACTTTGACTCCTCAATCTTCTTGTGTATCTCTAGCTTAAGTTGAGTGAGGGATTGAGCTAGAGTCTCATTGTCAAGAATCTAAGTTTGAACCTCATTCTTGGTGTTTTCTTCCACTACAACTTTCTTGGTCGAGGTCCTAACATTCTTCCCTTTCTTCCTTCCCGACTTAGACCTTTCCATACCTGCATTCAATCCAAGATTGGTCAATCCTCAAAAAAAATCAATTTGGTCAAGGGTCAAATATCCCCTAGTCATGGCTATTGTGGAATCAAAAGGCCTAGAGTTGAACCCTAAGCTCTGATACCAAGTGTAATAACCTATTGTAATTATTACTTAATTATATTATTGCAAATGACATAATGAATATTTAATTTTAAAAAGACATAACAAAGCAACTGTTTTCAATCATAGCAACACATGTTTAATTAAAATGAGTCAAATATGTATGTATTTATTTCCAATGTTAATTATAATATCCAAGGTGACTTGGCTTATTGGGCCACAAAGTCAATACAATATACAATTTGGCATCAAGGTTACATCATAGTCTATGATAATCATGAAAATATCCAAGGTTTCCTCTTGACACTCGCCTCCACTGGTGGATGAGAAAATGGTTTCAAATTGCTTTGTTAGGTCTCAAAAATGTAGGTTATAAACCTTGAGAGGATGCCAAGCTCTTTGGTAAATTTTTTGGCTAACAAACATGGTTAATTGATGTGTTTGAGAACCCTCTACAATCTAGGCTCTGCTAAACCTAGGTAGGCGAACCTTGATGACTGATGTAGATTTAAGAGTTGTAATTTAGTTGAATTTAGGGATCTATCCACAGCGGCATGAAGTGTGGAATATATGAGAACTTGATATCTACTCTACTCCTAGCGCTGAAATTTGAAGTATGAATAAGATATTGTGAGATTTTGTAATGAAATGGGTATTGATCAGTGCCTAATGTTGGAATCAAGCAACACTAAGAGGGGGGGTGAATCAATGTTGTGCAATTTTTAACTTTATTAATCTAATCTCTCAAGTGACAAAAAAATTCAATCAAAAGAAATATGCATAAACATAAAAAAATAAACCACAACACCATAACACAAGGATTTTTACGTGGAAAACTTGTTAGGGGAGAAACCACGGTGGAGTTCAATCCACTATTTGAGTACTCAAATATAAGTTTTTTACAAAATGGGAATGCACTTGCATTCAAGCACACTACCTAGAGCTCACTACTCAAAATCAAGAAGGCTCACTACCTTACAAAAGATTTGAATTACATTAAAAAGGTTGAACTAGAAATTAGTATCTACAAATGCCTAATTACAGTTCCAGTTAGGGTATGTGCAGGATCATCATGGAAAAAATAGGCCCTTAAGTGGCAAAAAAAAAAAAATCAGAGTTAGGCAACTTGACGTAAGAATTTAAATAAGTTATCTATATTATTTCAAAAATATGTAAGAATAAAATCTATAGAAAAAATGTAGTTTCTAAACTACTAGGTTTATTTAAAAAAAAGAAGAAGTTTTTAGTAAAAATTTGAAATTTCAATGTAGTAGTACTTAAATTTCAGGGAAAAAATAAGAAGTAGGTGTCTGTCTAACCACCCTAACCACAATAAAATGATAATTTTTTTTATAAGATTTTATATATAAGTAGAGGACTCATGTCCCGATATGACACATATTTTTTGTAATTTTTTTCCAAGTAAATAATTAATCATAAATTTTTTATTACAACTTTTTAAAAATATAAAAAATCATATGTCTGACCACCTTAACTTGATCAAAACTTCATGAAATTCTTTTTTTTAAAAATCCTATAGTATGCAAAGCACAAAATGTGATGCATGTTTTGGATTCAAAAAATGTTATACTATTAGAAAGCTATAAATGTTTTTCAATTAGCCTATCAATCAAGACTTTAGGTGTAATTCAAATAGAAAATGAATAATAATTATTTATTAAATTCAAAGTAAAGCATAATTTATATTGGTGGAAAATTGAGAATCTCCTTTAAAAACCCTTTTCATTTCATCAATTTTGGGTAAAAAAAAGTCATCAGCCACATACCCATCATATCACCACTTTTTGACCCATCATGATCCTGCACACACCCGTTAGGCTCATGGATCATATTCTAGACCTTCTATCTAATTCTGCACTTCACTCTATTATGCTTCAATTCACTCCACAAATCCTCTATTGCACAAGTGAAAGTGTGCATAATTGCTCAAATGACCTTCTAACATTTTCTACGTACAAAAAATCACAAACACACACCAAAATGAAATAACCGATTTCTTATATATATATCCTCTACCAAGGATTCAATCGCTATAAGTTGGCTTCAATAAAATAGAAAATATTTACCAACTATCAGCTCAAATCACAAATAAAATTTAATGCACATCCACCAAAGTTAGCCATAGCATAGTGAAGACCCAAAACAAATCTTCAATACAAAAAATACTCCAAGTAATTTTTCCTTGAACATCTGCAACATCCCATATTCACTTAGTCAGCCTTCTAGCACTGTTGAACAAAAAATTAATCAACCGGATCCCCAACTCATACACCACTTGATGCAATGACACAAAAATTGAGGATAAGACATTCCGGATACCCATCGACCTTCCCTAAGATCCAAAATCGAAATTGATATAGTAAATGAAAATGCCCTGATAGTTTCAACTTCAGCTAGATACCTTGTTCTTTACTCTATCTTCTAGTATGATCAGATACGGTAGTGCGGACCGGATCAATGACTTAGGTTGTCATAAATGACAACACTAGAAGCCATATGCCAACAATCTCCCCCTTTGGCATTGATGGCAACACTTAGTGAAAAATGACTAAGTGTCAGAACCTTCAAGACTTCAAAAAGCCATAGCTAACAAAAACTCCCCCTAAATTTGATAAGGCATTTTTCACTTCTCTCTCTCCCCCTTTGACATCAATGAAAAAAAGATTATAACTATTTTTCTTTCTCCCCCTATGAAGTGTAATAAAAAACTTACCGATGCAAAAACTGATTCAAATTTTTTGAAGAAATATAGTCAGTACTTGTGTTAGAAAATTATTTTGTAATTTTCCTTCATCTTCCGAAGAAACTTCTTTAATGATTCTACTGTAATCTTGGTGATTATGATCATTCTGTTGTTTTGAGATGTTCAATTGATAATCTTGATGAGGGATTTTGTAATGGTGATGCCTTTTTCTAATATTTCTCCTTTCCTTAGTATCTCAATCAATTGTTCCAGCCTACATTCTGTTATGTCCTTCACTTTCCAAAAGATGTCAACAATCCTATGTCTAGTGATTTTAAACTTTTGTATGCTCTGACTGTAATTCATGAATCCTTTTCTTAACTACACCATCTTGATCCTGAAACATGTTAAAATTTTGTCCAATACTATTCATCTCTGTTTCAATTTTCTCCAGCTTTTCTTTGTACTTGTTGATTGCATGAGGCCATCGAAGACAGTGGTTATAGATGTTGTTTGTTGTGCTTATGCATTGCCTTAATTGAGTCATGTGCCTTTTCAGTTTGGTAAGTGACAATCTGTACTACTTCTTCAGGTGCAAGATTATTTCTTCTTCCTTGTTTTGAAAATCAAAGTTCATGATTTTCTTGATGCATCCAATCATCTCTTTTGGAAACATATTTTGCAAACTCTCTAATTTGATATGGTTGTGCACAAGATGAGAACTTAGTACACTTAAGATCATGGCCTACTCATATGAAGGTCTGATAGACCATATGTTCGCAATTTTCTGCATTCCATCTTCTTCATGAATAAGTTGCAATAGCTCTTCTTTGGTTAAATCACCTTCTTCACTTTCTTTAGTTATTGTCTTTTCTTGTTCTAGTTCGGCTAATTCCAGTTCTTTTCTTGGGTGTCCTCAGTTTCCTTATTAGATTCCTCATCTTTTATGTCCATAATCACTTGATCTTTTCCTTTCCCTTCAACTCTTGGAGTCTTGCATGCTGGTGGAGTAAAAATAGCAATTTCTTTTTCTCTTTTCATCTTTCTCTCCCTCTCACTAGAGGAGGAATCAAATTCAAGTGCCCTTACCAAAATGGAAATACCAATTGACCCAAACTTTATTATAAAACCTTTAAAGAAACTTTCATATACTTGATCATAGTTTTCCAAATTGTTATTTAAGTATATGTAAATCTGTTTGCAAACTGGTTAACTCTCTTCCCATATTATGTTGTTGTTCAGTGGTAAGCAATTCAGAAAATACATCACAAGGCATATAACAAAAGTACCAAACCTGAAAGGGTAATCTATCTTCTTTGTCAATTGCATGTTCTCCATCAATTGATCTTTCAGTAATCCGCAAAGGTCAAAATCTTGATCTTCTATTATCATCTTGTGAGAAATGTAAACAATGTCTGTTGAAGTTACACCTTCTCTATTCCTAAAAAATATTTTGTAGGATATTCCATGCACAATGTACCTTATCACTGAATCTTTAATTGTGGATATTATCAATGCCATTTGATCTCTAATTACTTTAGTTAGGGTTTCAACTTCTTTATTTCGAATAGATTTCTTCCTCGGCACATCCCCAACTTTGCATAACCTAGTTACAATTCCAATCACTCCTTTCGAGATGTGGTAGGGTTTATATAGAGTTAGAATATCATCATTCAATCTGTCCAGAATAAACTCGATGATTTTTTCATTTACAAAATAGGGGAATTCACTCCAAATATCCAAGCTTTTGTGTTTTGCTTCTTTCAACCATTTCAATTGATCGTGTGACAACATGTTTCTTTCAAGTCTAATATTCTCACTATTATACTCATCTAGGTTTATCATTTCTTTTATTTTTTCCATTTTACCTTCCGTACACGTCTTGAAAATAAGTTCTTCAACTACACACCAAATTAGACTAAAATTTCAATGAAACTGAAGTACCTGATAGATTAGGGTTCTGTCGCCGAGTACACTTTTGAAATTCTAATGCAGAGTGCTCTCCTTCTTTTCTTTGATATAAAGTGGTAAATAAGGGTTTCAACTTGACTTTCATAGCTCACACACTTTAGCTTTTGTTGTAATAATTTTTTTTTCCTAACTTATCTAGATACCCTATTTCCATATACTACAAAAGACAACTCTTTTGCGGACCTTCAACTCAGCATAATTAATACTCTTTCCAACTATTTCAACAAAATCTATAGATCATCATTGCAATTAGTGCACTCATCCACATCGCAGTGTCAATTATTGGTAGGGGGTTTGAAGTATTTTCTTGACAACTCCCCCTAGGCTAGAGGCCTAAACATAATTCTTGGAGGAATTACTAGAAGCAGGTTTTGGGATGACTCATTTTCTACAATAGGACTCTTCTTCACCCATTTCTTCTTCACCTGATCTCTTATTTCATCCATAGTCACTTTCCCTTTTCCTTTATCATCTTTTTTCATATTTTTTCCTTTGTACATGTCAGACCTCTTCTATCCATATTTTTGTTTCTGCAGAATCTTGCAATGTGACCATATTTGTTGCAATTGAAGCACACAACATTTCTTTGTCTAGACTAGTCATTCCATTGATTTCTTCTCGATCTGCACTAGTTAGCAACATGCCCAAATCTTCCACAGGTATAGCAATTTACATTCCTTCTATTAACAGAGTTGTTTGTCATATTTTTGCATTCAATTGACTTATGACCAAACTTATTGCAATTGAAACATTGACTAAAGAATGATGGATCACTTGATTTCATTTTACTTCTACATTGAGCAGTCATATGAACAAATTTATTGCAAGAAAAATAGTATCCATTAAACTTTGGAGCTTATTAGGTTGTCTTACTAGATGTCTTTTTGCTTTGTTCATCAGATTTCCTTGCCTAAAATTCCTTTGTCCATATCTGAAACTTTCTCCTTTCTCATATCCAAGACCTTGCTTGTCATTTGTATTCTTCTAAGCTTGAGTCAACTCATCAAGCTTAATTGAGCTAATCTTGAATTTCTCCTTGTATTCATTTGCAGTAGCAAGTTCATCCCTAAGAATAACAATCTATTTTTCAAGCTCTTCTTCATTATTTTTGGATTGTTGCAGTTCAATCTCTAACTAAATGAATTCTCCATTAATTCTGATTGCATTCATCAAATCTCTCTTTTAGGGGCTAGGCAAGATTTTCCTCATTCTTCTTACTTTCTTCAATCTCCTTAGTCATCTTCATCGCCATAGATTCCATCTCATGCTTTAGGGTAGCATTGTCTCTGGAAAGATTTTCACATTCTTTAGTTATTTCCTTCAAGGTTTGATTTAGGTGAACATCATCCATGCTTTTGCTCTCTTTTTGCTTAATCTGGTCATAGAGATCCTTTCTCTTCTCCCTGGACTTAATAATTTGATCTTTCAACTTTTGGATGAATTTCTCAGCATCCTTAAAATTTTCTTTGAATTCCCAGACTTCTGCTTTAGACTGGTCAAGGTCATCAAGTTCCACCAAAAGCTGCTACTAAAGACTACCAAAGTCCATTACATTCCAAGATCCACCTCAAGTTGTTAAAATTCTTCCAAGGAACTTAGCTCTGATACCAATTGTTGGAATCAAGCAACACTGAGAGGGGGGGTGAATCAATGTTGTGCAATTTTTAACTTTATTAATTTGATCTCTCAAGTGACAACAACATTCAATTAAAAGAAAGATGCATAAACATAAAACAATAAGCCACAACACCATAACACAAGCATTTTTATGTGGAAACCCTGTTAGGGGAAAAACCACAGTGGAGGTCAATCCACTATATGAGTACTCAAATATAAGTATTTTACAAAATGGGAATACACTTGCATTCAGACACACTTCCTAGAGCTCACTACTCAAAATCAAGAATGCTCACTGCCTTACAAAAGATTCAAATTACATCAAAAAGGTTGAACTAAGAAAGTAGAATCTACAAATTCCTTATTACAATTTCGATTAGGCTCATGGATCAGATTCTGGACCTTCTATCTGATTCTATACTTCACTTTGTTCTGCTTCAATTCGCTTCACAAAATCCTCTATTGCATAAGTGAAAATGTGCATAATCGCTCAAATGACCTTCTAACATTCACTACATACATCAACACATCACAAACACACAACAAAATGAAATAACCGATCTCTTATATATATCCGCTACCAAGAATTCAATCGCTATAAGCCAGATTCAATAAAATAGATAATATTTACAAACTGTCAGCTCAAATCATGAATAAAATTTAATGCACATCCACCAAAGTTGGCCCTAGCATAGTGAGGACCCAAAAAAAAATCTTCAATATGAAATACTCCAAATAATTTCACTTTGAACATCCACAACATCCCATATTCACTTAGTCGGCCTTCTAGCACTGTTGAACAAAAAAATAATTGGTCGGATCTCCCAACTCATACACCACTTGATGTGATGACACAAAAATGAAGGATAAGACATTCTAGATACCCATCAACCTTCCCTAAGATCCACAATCCAAACTGATAAATTGGTAAATGTAAATAGACTGACAGTTTGAACTTCTTTCGGATACCCTGTTCTTTACTTAGTCTTCCAGTATGATTAGATACTATAGTGCAGATCGGATCAATGACTTAGGTTTCCATCAATGACAACACTAGAAGCCATATACCAACACCTAATTCTATTGGGTTAATGGATTCAAGATGTGTGAGATATGTTGATCCTCTTTCTTAGCTTAAATCTAACTATTTGACACTTTTGGATGTTTATAGCTTGTATAAACGTGCAATTTTTTTAGCTATTTGGCTCTTCTTATCGATCCTAGTGATATCCTCCTAAGTTACTATGAAGTTTTGGAATGATTTTAATTATTATGCGAAAAAATCTAGTTAAGGTAATAAGTTTAAAAAGATTTTAATCCTAGTCAGGAACCCATTAAAGATGATCTCTCAAAAGGAAATCACACAAGTGCAACGAATATGTCTTGACAAGTTAAATATATATTGATATAATTAGTTTGAATAACATAGAAAGACCACTCCAGAGACAACCAAATAACACGTATAAATTAAAATTGACAGAACAGTTGAACAACAAAAATTGGGCCACCAATTTAAATGTTTTCCTCCATTATATTACTTAAAAGATGATGTGGTACATATTAGAAGTCTTTTATATGCTATATAACCTATATACCTATTGATTCCTACTTCTACTAATTGATTCTTTTGATTTCATCCTTCATATATACTCTACATTTTCAAGGGTTATGACCCTTCAGATATCCACCGATGCAACTCTTCATTATCTTGATTATCTTCAACAACAAAATATTTAATTTTAACTTTAGGGTATGTGTAGGATCATGATGGGCCAAAAAGTGGCAATATGATGGGTATGTGGTTGACTTTTTTTTTACCCAAAATTGATGAAACAAAAAGTATTTTTAAAGGAGATTCTCAGCTTTCCACCAATATAAACTATGCTTTACTTTCAATTTAATAAGTAATTATTATTCATTTTCTTGGAATGACGACTTCTGATTGAAAAAATCTGAAAAATCTATAAAACTTTAATCCTAGTCAGTCTTCTCTCATCACACAAGTTGTGTCTTCCATATTATATGAATTAAAATTGACATAACAGTTGAAGTTTTTATTATATTACTTAAAAGATGATGTTCATAATAGGATTCTTTTGATGGGTTATGGATGGTGCAGCGAGCATCAACTTTTTAAAAGTTATAATAAAAATCATAATTAATTAATTATTACTAAATTGAAAAAATTAAAAAAAACAATAAAATCATGCACATCAGTCGCAACGCACCTCTCTTATAAAAAATTTTATAAAAATATTTTTCATTTTATTGGGTTGGTGGTCAGCAAACTTTTTTCACAGAATTTAAATACTACTACATTGAAATTTCAAATTTTCACCAAATAGTTTTTTTTTTTAACAAACCTAATAGTTTAGAAACTACATTCAATTTCTCTAGATTCTATTCTTACATATTTTTGAAATAATATAGATAACTTATTCATTTTTTTACGTCAAGTTGCCTAACTCTGATTTTTCTAATTTTTTGCCACTTAAGGGCCTATTTTTTACATGATGATCCTGCACATACCCTTCATTGTCTTCTCGTGAAAATTAATATTAATCATCTCTCCTTTTTTTGGAAACTTCATGTTTTCCGTTTCATCCAAAATAAATTATTTAGGTAAATCTAATTACCCATTTCAATATATTTACTCTTATTTAATTACTTCAGTAAAAAATGTGTTACTTCTTGGTGAAATATTTTATGATTTCACTTTACATTCCCTAAAATAATATTTCCCTAGTGTTGTGGTTATTTCCATAAATTTCCACCTTTTAGGCTTCATTGTATTGAAGGGATCAATATTATTGTTCCTCTGACATTCACTTTTCTCCTTGATGAATTCCTATTTGGATTTCGAAGAGATTGATCCTTTGCTCCCACCTATATTTATTCCTTCCTTTGATAAATTCTTCAAACTATATGTTTTGTGTTTCCTTGACTTCCTTGGTAAAATATTTCACTTCTTAGTGAAAATAATTTACAAATACATTACATAGAATAATACCATGCTGTGAAATAAACTTTTACTTTGCATCTCATGTATTGATTTTACCCATTCCCCATTCTCAGCACATAATTTATATTCTCTTTTATATTTCTTGAAAAATTGAATCCAATGTTTAATAAAAATGCACGATATTATAGCTAAAGAGGAGGAGTTTTGGAGGAAAATATCTAGAGTGTTGTGGCTTTTAGCTGAAGATAGAAACACCAGGTACTTTCATTTTTCTGCCTCAAAACATAGGGCTTCCAACAAAAGCTCTCACATAGAAGTTAATGGAAAGAGATTTGAGGAAGAGGAAGATATGAAAAAGCAAGTTGTCCTCTTCTTTAAAACCTTCTCTCAGTGAATTGGGAAATCAACCATAATGACCAAGATTTTTAGTTAGAGGCCATCCCTAAGGTTGTGGGGATGGAAGATAATAATAATCTAGCTACCATCCCCTCTAGGGAGGAAATTATGAAAGTTGTCTTTTCTTTTGAAGGAAACAAGGCCCCTGACCCTGATGGGTTTCCTATGTTCTTTTTTCAATGGTTTTGGGAGATTTTTGAAAAGGATGTTGTGAATGTTGTTAAAGAATTCTTTGGATCTAGAAGTATTCTTAAGGAATTGAATGCTACTTTTGTGGTCCTTGTTCCCAAGAAACCTGGGGCTAAGGAGTTTAAGGCGTTTAGGCCTATTAGTCTCTGCAACTCTTTTTATAAAATTATATCTAAGGTTTTAATGTCAAGGCTCCTTACTATCCTTCCTTCACTGATATCCCCTCAACAGAATGGTTTTTTTCCAGGAAGGAAAATCCTTGACTCTATAGCAGTTCATGAGAATATCCATTCGCTAGTGGAATCTAAAACTGAAGGGTTTATTCTTAAGCTGGATATTTCCAAAGCTTATGACTGTGTTGATTGGGAGTTTTTATTCAAAATTATAAGGGTGTTTGGTTTTAGCAGCAAATTTATTCAGCTGGTGAATCAGCTGGTTACTACTGTCTCCACTTCCATCATTGTGAATGACTCTCCCTCGAGATTCTTTCAAAATTCAAGAGGCCTATAACAGGGTGATCCTATCTCTCCTATTCTATTCATAATCATGGATGAGAGCTTGGGAAGAAATATTAAAAGATTGATTAAACAAAGATCTCTTGGTGCTCTAAGACCTTCTTCTACTAATTTGATTTATTTTCACCAAAAGTTTGTTGATGACACTATGCTGATGGGAAGATCAACGGTGATTGAGGCTGACCTTGAAAAAAATATTGGATGCGTATGAGAAGGCAACTGGGTAGATGGTCAACAGACAAAAGAGTTCCCTTTATTTCTTTAATACCCTTGAGCATAGACAAATAAAGATTGCTAGAATCCTTGGTTGTAGAGTGGAATCCTTACCCTCTACTTATCTTGGGTTACCTCTATGCCTTAAACCTCTAGAATCATTTTGGTGTTCGCTGGTTGATAGGTTTAGTAAGAGGCTGGAAGGATGGAAAGGATCTCTTCTAAGTCAAGTAGGAAAAATTTAGCTCCTCAAAGCTTCTCTTAAGAACCTCCCAGTTTATGCACTTAGCCTTTTCAAAATACCTGCCAAATATATAGAGGCCATTGAGAAGACCCAAAAAAGATTCCTTTGGTATGGTGTGGAGGAGAAAAAGAGGATTCCTCTAATAGGATGGGATTTGGTATGCAGACTGAAATCCTTGGGGGAATTAGGTCTTAGAAAAATTAGAACAATTAAGGGTATCTGCAGGATCATGATGGGCCAAAAAGTGGCAATATGATGGGTATGTGGCTGACGACTACTTTTTTACCCAAAATTGATGAAATGAAAAGGGTTTTTAAAGGAGATTCTCAGTTTTCCACCGATATAAATTATGCTTTACTTTGAATGTCATAAGTAATTATTATTCATTTTCTATTCAAATTATGACTAAAGTCCTGATTGATAGGCCGATTGAAAAACATCTATAGCTTTCAAACGGTATCACATTTTTTGAATCCAAAAAATGCGAAACATTCTATGCTTCACATACTATAGGATTAAAAAAATAAAATTGACTTTCATAAAGTTTTGACCAAGTTAAGGTGGTCAACATAGTTTTATATTTTTAAAAAGTTGTAATAAAAATCATAATTAATTATTTACTTGGAAAAATTACAAAAAATATGCATCACATTGGGGCATGAGTCCTCTACTTATACCTAAAATATTATAAAAAAATATTATTTTTATTTGGTTAGGATGGTCAGATAGACACCTACTTCTTATTTTTTCCCTAAAATTGAAGTACCATTGCACATTGAAATTTCAAATTTTCTCCAAATAGATTTTTTTTTAAAAAACCTAGTAGTTTAGAAACTACATTCAATTTTCTACAAATTCTATTCTTACATATTTTTGAAATAATATAGATAACGCATTCAAATTTTTACGTCAATTTGCCTAACTCTAATTTTTCTAAATTTTTTGCCACTTAAGGCCTATTTTTTCCATGATGATCTTGCACAGGAGAGGTGACTGGAGTGTCTACTGAGGGCATGAAATTTTAATCGTGACAGAAGGTTTTCAGAGGAGGCTGTAATCAATTTCCCAAAGAAAGAAAAGAAGAAACTGAACCTGGTCAAAGTTTCCAACAACTATTTCGAAATCAACTCCATCAAGGCGCTTTGGAGAAAGTTGCTCTGTGTTATTATGGAGTATATTACCTTGGATGGGAGATTCACTAGAGTTTATGGTCATCAATTTCGCTCTCCTTAACCAATTCTGCCATAAGGTACAAATTTATTTTCCTTAAATATTACTTGTTCTGCTCGTGTAGTAATAGCCTTGAGGACCACAAGAAAAATCCCAAGAGATACCCTATTCTTCATCCTAGGCATATTAGGTTGATCTATGAACATTTTCAAAGCCTACTAGCTTTATCTAGACCAGTTGCCTCCACAACGTCTGAGGACTATGATACAAATAGTGGTGGCTCAGAGATTCATTCTAAGCCTAACCCGAAGGGAATTTTTGATGCCCATCCATCTCCTATCCCTTTTGGAAAGAAAGCCCAACTTTTTAAACACCAGCACATGAAAGTTAACCTTGAGAAATTTTACCCTGGCTGCTTGACCCCTTTAAAGAAACCCATTCTCAAGGGTTCCCTTGCCAAAAAGTTTGTTTCCTACTCCGCAGACTCTCTGGAGGACAATTCTAAGAACCCTGAAGCTAGTAGAGATTATGTTTCTACCCTTCCTGCCTCTGTTAGAGATGTTGGAACCAGATTTCCTAGCTCCCCTAACCTAGGTGATTTCAACCTCATTTTAGATTGGGTTCAGTCTAGAGACATCCTTGCCTCTGCTAGATGTGGCATTGGTGATATTTTTAGGGTTATGAAATAGGCCTATCAAGAAATGAATGATCTTAATCTCAGAAATAGGGTTCTAAATAGCAGGTTGGAAGAACTTGAACTGAAGCTGTCAGCTCTGAACAATGAAGAAAGAAAACGGAAAAAGAACAATACTAGGATGAGAGATGATGACATTGAGGACAAGTATAAGACTCTGGAAGGTGAAAATTATTATAATAACAAACAATATGAAAATTGTTGTGGGACAAAACCATAGAATGGCAAGGCACAATTCCATTATCATTAATGCTATGTTTGAAAAGTTGGAAAAGTCACAACAGGGCTCGCTGGTTGTTGACCTAGAAGAGGACAAGGATAAAGGCAAGAATGAGGACCAAGGAATATTGAAGAGGACCCATGCCAACCTTAAGAGGAAAGTGCCTCCTACTTCCCAGATGGTCCAAATCTTAAAGAGGGGGGTTAAGGAGATGAATGACATGGAAGCTAAGACAACATAAATTTTAAAGTCCCAAGCTTAGTTGCTACTGGTGTTTTATCTAGTCTTTTTGGGGTCTTTTTTGTGGCCTTTGCTAGCCTTTTTTTGGTGGTTGTAGCTTTGTAATTTTAGTGTCCTTTCTATAGCCTCTCTGTTTCTGGGTTCTTTGACATTTTATCTCTTTTATTTGTAAACTTTGTGATTTCGAGTCCCTGTAAAACCTGTTTTTTCCTCTTTCAAAAACATTTACCACTTTCTATGCTTCCACCAGCATTTATATTTTTACCCCATAAATTTCAATCGTATGTTTGGAGCATCGGAGCATCAAAGGGACTCATCGTTAGCTCACTCTGAAATTTGCTTCTCTCTTCGATGAAGTGCCCTTGCTATCTGTTAGGGTTTCGAAGAGACTTTGAATGGCCTCACTTTGATAAGAAAAATTCCCTTCGATATCTACTTTGTTTACTATTTTCTTGTTTGATTCATGCCGATTCATCATTGTTTTCTTTCCTGGGTAAAAATACTTTCAGATTCCAATCTATGCTAAGGAAAAACAAACCTTATGTCATTCTTCCTATAATTCGAGCATCTTGTGCAATAGAGCCACACATCCTAGTCTATTCCTGTGTGCTATATTATCCCACTCATATGTACACCTGAACCCATCGGTGTACCTGGCATAAAAGGAGCCATCCGAGGGGCTCATGAACCGTGATCAGGTGGTGTAGGTATTCTTCACCCAGAATGTCCCATGCTTGGGGCTTGAGTGGATCAACCTCCCAGTGCTTGTTGTTGTTCCTGAGCAGCATCCCTGTGGACATCCTCAATTTTCTTTGGCCTGTCAACCTTTTCCCTCTGTTGCCATCCATTCCTTCTCGGATCAATCACGTCCTTCAACATAAACCTTAGTCATATAGGCAGTGGTTGATTATTTTCTATTTTGTTATCAATATGTTCCTTTGATTTTGGATGATCAATCACATGCCCAATTATTTATCAATTTACATAGAGATTCATCATTTTACTTATCAACAACTATGGCTGAGGAGATATCTTCCCGTTCAGATAGCCAGTGGATAGCTTGTTAAAAGATAAATCATCAATTTCTAAATCATCTCCAATCTTGCAACTGCAGGACTTAAATTGGTAGGCTTGTGATTTATGAAGAGTTGTTTTTCATCAGTTTTCTTGTTTGCAACCATAAATTTTGTCAGCAAATTAAATATAGTATTCAACAGTTGTAACTTTAGGTCTGCAACCTCTTTATGGACTCTATCAAGTGTAGATAATAACTTTAAAATTTCTCCATTCAACAACCATGCTTGTTGGAAATTAGCATTGCAAGTATTTTTTGGATCCCCATGACTAGATTTGGTAGAGGATAATGCTAAAGGTTGACTTGGGAACTCTATTAACAAAAAGATCCTCCATTATCTTAACCAAATTGTTTGCTTCAAATAGATTACAAAGAGTTTTTCCAAAGCGGTTCCCACAGCCTATGGCAATCCAAGTTTAAGCTTGTAAATAGCAAGTTGAATTGGCTTGAACAATGTCTTTATATGCAGCGTATTCCTTTGAAAGCTGAAGAATAAATGAATTGAAAATTTCCTCAGATATTAAGTTATGTGGCTCCCTCTTCAGCTCTTCAGGGACAAGAAGCTTTTCTTGCACTTCACTTTCTATTGGAATTCGCCTTGCTAGGGCCTCACATTCTTGCCTCACCATAATATCATTTTCAAGGTGTGATATTTCATCCAAAAGTTGATTGTATTTGTCTTGGCCATTATCTTGTGATTAAAATTTGAGGTAATATTTTTGTATATTGAATCAGCCAAGTGTCATAAAGAGTTTGAAATAGGCCCCTTTTCCACATAGAACTCCTTCAAACGTGGTCTGATTATTACTTCTTAAGTTGAATCAATTTGAATTGACTTATTCCTCTTCTTTATACCAAGCCAAAAGCTTGACAACATGACATCGAATTAAGCCAAGTCATTTTCCTATTTACATTTTTTGTTGCTGTTATTTTATGCAGTTATTACTTGCATTGGTTGTGCCATAATATTAGTGACTTGGGTGACGCTTTTAACAGCCATAATAATCATTAACATATGCATTTTGAGTAAAGGCTAAGTGACCTCATAAAGAAATATCCCACATTCCCAAGAGAGATCAAGGATGGATGGATGTATGTTATCCAGATGAAGGATGTGATGAGAATGTTTACAATCTAATCTATTCTCGATCATTAGTGCAAACCAATGACTTACTCTATCTTCCTAATAAAATGGATGTATATCTTGATGTGTTTGATCTATTCACGAAGGACATCATTCTTCAAGATCTAGAGTGCACTCTAGTTGTCATAGTAGGTGACAAATGTCTTCTAAAAAGTAATGTCAAGTTTGGTGAGGATATTTGTAACCCAAATTTGTCTTAATGGTGGTATTGACATCCCATTGATACTCAAACTTAATCAAAGAGAGATTAATGACATATTTCTTCTTGAGTCTCCAAATCATGAGCAACCTTAGGTACCCAAAAAGTATGACCATTGCATGTGGGTGCACCACTCATCTATGTTGATTATAATGGTGAAGGTAAGGATTCTACTAATCTCTTCACTATAGGAATAGAATAACTATTGCACCAAACGATTTATGCATAAAATTAAAATAGAGTGCCTATTTGAACACCCTAAGTAAGAACCATAGTTGCTCTTACCATCTTGCACCCTCAATTTAAAAAAAACAACTTGCGCAACCAAATCATTTAATTTACTTATACAAAGTACGCTATATTATAAAATAGAGATATATAAAACACCATTGATCCTTTTCACTCATCCATTACAGAATTAAAACACCACTCTTCCATAGCCAAAAATACTCACATGAGAATCAACTCCAAGGTACACCTTTCCATTATCATATTCTTCATAATTAGATAGATATATTTGAGATATTTAATCTTGGAAACATATCATAGATTACAATGATATTTTGACATAATTTATTGAGTGGATAAATTATCATCTAAATTTTCTTAATAACTCCTAAAATTTATTGATCTTCAATTTTACTTATCCACAATTTTAACTATAAAAAATAATATACAAACTTTTAATCATAAAAAATATCTATTATATTCAATGGATATATTTTTGAAAAAACAAAAGACATTAAAATTGCTCGAAAACTGATTAAAAGGAACTATCATTTTTATAATGAAACGTGAGTTAGCTCACTTGGTCTAATCACTGCTTTAGAATCCCAATTTAAACCTATGATATAAATGAAGGTGCATTGCACATTGCTAAAAAAGTTAAAACTCTAGATTCCTCCTAATTAAAATTAAAAGACAAAACAAAACTACCATTTCCATTAGAAAGACAAAACAAAACTACCATTTTTATTAAAAAGAAAACTTAACTCATTGATAACCTCATAGCAAATATTTATTCCGGACTTGTGGGTAGGTGGTCTGCTCATTTTGTCTTATATATTGTGCTTTGGTTATATAGAAGCAACTATAACCATTGAATTTCAATAGTTGGATTTTCCGATAGTTAAGCAACAATAATTATTCTATTTCAATAATCAGAGATTTTCGGATAGTTAACCTTCAATTCGGCATGCTTGTTGTTATAACTTCCTTCAGTATTAGTGGCATTTATTTAAAAATCATTGCCATTTATCTTTTTGAACACACCCATTTTTATTGTTTGTTTCGAAACCTGTTCTATTTCTTTCACAATTGACAAATGTCAGAGTTACACTCCTTGCGCAGAAAGAAGAGGATCAAGAAAGCTGTAAACATATAAGGCTTGCATATTCCAAAATGTTAAAGAAAGTCCATCTTCATACAGAGATCTCTTTCAATGCAATGGATACAATGAATTCTCCTATGAATAATATCTTTGTGAATTCAGTTTCAAGAATGGAATGCGATTACTGGTTTCCAGTTGTTGGGAAATCTGTAGGTATCTTGTAATTCTGTGTTGGTCTCGTTTTGTGTGCTTTCTGTGTTGTTTTTTGTTGGTCGAACTGTTTAAGCTTAAATTTATGTTTTAGTATTTTAGGGTTTATAGCTTCTCGTGTGTTCCTCTGTTGCCTCTATGACTGTTTTATAATAGATACTAACCCTTTCAGTTTTAATCTAATCAAAACATCTTCATCTTTATGAAGTTTACTTCAGAAACGCGCAGATTTGCGACTCATAATAAGAAACCTAGTTTTACTTCAAGGCTGATATTTGAAAGGAAGCTGGCGAAACATCACAAAGGCTACTACGAAATTTACATGCAGTACGATTTCGTTGGTAAGGAGTTTTCCAAGATTTGGATTTTGTTTTCTTTTTCTAATTTTTATATTCTATTCATGTCAGCATTGGCCACAGGTTTCGCCTCCATATTTGGTTTAGTATATGCCAACTATCATACGGATATAGCTTCAGCTCCTTTTCTGTCATATTGAGACAATTAGAATTGAGGATAATCTTTTATGCATGTTCGTGAAGGTCCTGTTTTTCGTAGAGAAGATGCAGACATTCATGCGGATGGAATCAAAGCTTTACCCAGGTATATAATAAAGAACACTTGTTGCTGTTAGCTTTTTTATGTTAATGCACGGAAGTAACTTTATGCAGTTAAGTCTTAGGAGGCCAAGCATTTTTTGGGGAATAAAACTAAAGTGGAAACGTTAAGCTATTATGGTGTTACAAAAATGAAAAAGGATTTTAGTTATCTTATGGATGTGAAAATCAGTGCTATTATAGAAACAATTATCTTTTAGGTCAATTGAATTTCAACAGACTCCTTGAATACTACTCGAGAACCTTCGAAATGAATTTATAAACACATATGGTTGTATTTTCATCTCTCTAACAATAATGAGAAAGTATTAAAGGGCATCATAGTTAACGTATTCAGTACTACTATTTTCTTTGCTCTATTAAAAGAAATTGATCAATATTATTATCCAAACTCCAGGATGGTTAAAGGAACAATTCTCAAAATAACAATAGAAACATTTTCAAACTAGAAAGTCAATAGGACTCTTTCAAAAATACTAATAGTATTTCATCAATTGATAACTAATTTGAAATATCTAAACAACTAAAATTATCTTTTCAAACACTTAATTAGAAAGAATGAGTAGGAAGAGCTTGTTATGATGATCATGGTGATGTTGTACATGTTAAGAAATCCCTCAATCTCCTTGAGCTCAAAGGATTGGATTTTGGAAGGAGAATAACATATAACAAATGATCCACTAAATAATGAGGTTCTCCTATAGAAATATTAAGCAATAAATATAGGATATATTTTCTATTTTGTTATGTCTCATCTTACCATGTGCACTCTAATAAATATTTTAGCTTTTTATATATATTGAGAATTGTTTACAAAAGATAGGTGCAATATGAAGTGACAAAAATCAACAAGTAGATCAACCAAACTAAACTAGTTTAGAATTAGTAGATCAACCAACCACAAAACTTGTCCACATGAGTAGCAAGAGTTGTCAAAAAAAATAAAACATATTTTAGTATAAACCATTCAAGAGAGAAAAGAAGAGCAAAAAACTATCCCCAATATCTTTTCCAATTCTTCTTATATTGATAACCATCACATTCGAAGGTCCAAGTAATATAACCAATCAAATCCATATGATCCAAATCTTTAACCACATGGTCACACTTGATATTATTGATAAAATTAAAATTTTCAAAATCATCTAGAATGTTGATGTGATGATTTGAAACATAAAAAAGGTGATCCTGGGTCCTACATGTAAAGAACCTAGGATGCAAGGGTGGCCTTTTTCCAAAGTTTCATTAAGATGTAGATGAATAAAGTAAATAGAGTGACTATCAACCATGGAGGTGAGACAATCTGACTTGGATATACATTGGATTGATGGTTGGAATGGATTGGAAATGATTTGGAATGATTAGCCTAATTGAACTATATGACTTAATATGAAAAATACAAGATCCCAACAATCAACAAATTGAAATAGTCAAATTTCGGTAGATCTAGAAAGTGCATATGACTATGTACCTACCAAAAAAATTGTTCTAACTATACCTACAAGGAATTATTCACCCAATGGAGAATGAGTCTTTGATAGGGTGTTGTGCTCAACTTTTAGGGTCCTTTGATGGTATATCTAAGATCCTTGTTTCCAATTGAAGAGTTGTCAAAAATTTCGATAGGCGGGTTTCTATGATTTGACAAGATGTATGACAACAAATGCAACAATGGAGAATTTTTCTTCAAGATTCCTTCAATCCTCTTCAACCTGAGAACTACACATTCACAAAGAGAGGAAATATTGGGCCATTTTAGGGGTTTTCCTTAGTTAAACCTCATGTAAATATTTCCATTTCAATAATGGCATTTGTTGAAGTGATAGGAATGATAATTGAAATAAATGAATGATGGAATCACAAACTGGTACAACTCACCACCATTCACTGGCTTCCTTGAAGGACTCAAGTCATACATATCACTTCAAGGATTTCGATTTTGCTTGCTTGAATGCTTTGGAGACCTACAACAAGGGTGAACCTTCAAAAATCCATGATAACATGAACACATGAACTCATGTACACTTTGACACAATGCTTGGATCCTGAATTGCTACAATAAACTCTAAAATATTGCTCTTGAAAATAATGCTTGATCATAAATTCTCTTCCAAATTGTGTTCTAATTTCACATGTTGAAAAGACTAGGTATTTATAGGAATTTATTTAATTTCCTAAAAATTATATTCCAAAAGCTGACACTTAAAATTTGAATTCTGAATGCTAAAATACCACAAACAACATATTTAAATATGGGTCTTGGCTAAGAAGGGCAACCCATTTTCCCATGGGAAAATGGTTCCTAGCCCAAATTTCACGAACACACTAATTTGAGAAAAAAATAACAATTGGTTGCATTTATTCAATGCTTGCAATCCTTCAAAAAATGGTAAAAAAATAGGCCTTGAAATGCATAATTTGGAAAATTCTAGGAGCTTAATTAAGTCCAATAAATTAGGGGGACAAAACATAATGTGAAATTGTTAAGGGTGACAATTTTCTACACTACATGATTTTTAATACATTATCTTCTTCTTTCTAGCTACTTCTCATTTAGTTTGATCCTATTATGAGGCTAAAATAAGATCTTTTCATCTTTGTTTTATTGACTAGAGTAAGGCCTTCCTCCAATATAATAAGTAACCTATGTTTTGGAAGCTCTAATAGAATAGAAACTTACATCAAAATAAATATAAGATTAGACTCACATTATGAATGAGTAACACAACTTATTTTTTCTTGGAAAACCTCTTCATTCTTTTCATCTAATATACCACAAAATCTCATTAGTAAGAACCAAGAAAAAATATTATGCAACTTAGAAAAAAATTGAATATAGCCAAAAAGAATTTGAAATCAATTAAAACCTTCTTTCTTGTCCCAACCCAAACAATTTTAAAAAATGGTGGCTATAATTGGAAGGCATAAATATAAAAAAGTAAGAGATACACTTAATAGATTCAACTTTCTTAAAAAAAAAACGCAATTCTTAATAGGAATGCCTAAGGATGCTAACTCAACATTAACAAAAAGTTTCTTAGGCTCAACCACATAGGAATAGGTGTTATTTAGAATGCAAGGTTACTTATGAATATAAAAATTCAAATTCCAATTAGAACTAAGAAAAAAATCTCCATAGTATTAATGAGAAGGATATCTTTCTAGCAATCATCTTCTTAAAGATAGAACCATCTTCCAATTTTAAATTCTCTAATATCTTAGTATTTATGTTAATAGAAATAGAAAAATTAATAGCATAAAATAATATTCTTTCACATAGTATAATTTGGGTTAATAATTTATCATATTAGTAGTTGAAAAAGTATTTAATTATTTTGGAGTAAGGTGGTGGGTGGGTTAAAAACCTGCTATGTTAGTACCTGATAGATTAGCACTTCAAATATTTTTTTAGCCTAAAATTTTCTTAGAGTGTGCAAGATAATCTAGGTATTTTATTATAGGCTATGAAAAACTAAGAAATAAAATTTGACTACATGAATAGATAGTGCTAATTTCAAATAAAGAAAACATATGAGAAGGGGAAATTTTAGTGTAGGCGATGAATAGTTAAAAAAAAATCCACTATAAATTTTAATAGAAGAAAATCTATAAAAAGGGGGAAATATGGTGTGTTCTATAACAAGGATTTTGTAATTAAACACAAAGAGAAGTGACAAAGCACAGGATAAGCATACAACAATGGGTTGTGCAAATTTAGATTGAAACTCTATTCAAACCCTATTTGTCATAAAGTAAAGAAAAGGGAGTAGAAATATGAATTTTATTAGTTTTGAAGACAAAAGAAGAAAAATTTAAGCATAGATATACTTATACAATGTATAGAATAACATCAAGATCAAAAAAATAGAAAAAGTAAAAACATCATAAGTTCCAAATTATTAACATCAAAAAGACTATGTGGCTAATATGTCACAAATATCCCTACAATGATTTGTATTGTCACTCTTCACTCCACATTTAAAACTATTTTGACATATGGTAAAATTACTAAAAAGACCCATACTAGAAAGTTTAGGAAACAATATAAATTATACTTTTCTTTAGATCTAATTTCAAAATAAAATAAATTACAAAGGAATGGTCAAATATAAATGTGAACTCGGATATGAAGATGAATAATATGAGCTTGAAATCTATATAAAAATATATTTTTTTCTCTTCTATTCTTTGCATGGGTGTGACACTCAAAAATGAAGAATATGAGCTTAAATTCAATACAAATCCCTATTAATTTTTAACTATTCAAATTCAATGAAATAAAATTTACCAAAAAAACTAACATAAAGTGTCTAACAAATATAGTTCATGTTAAGGGTCATCATTTATCCCTACAACAAAAATAAAAAAAATAAAAAAACATGAATTATGACATAATAAACCACCAAGATCTAACATTGAATTACAAAACCATGGTGACAAATTAGAAAAGAGAAGATTCATCTCTCAATACAACTCATCTCATCTTTTAATACATATTCTATACTAGCATGTTCTAAAGATGATATTTTTGCATGGGCTCAAAGCCTACTAATAAAGGTTGTGGAACTAGGCTTTACAACTATTAA
This sequence comes from Sequoia sempervirens, assembly GCA_007258455.2. Classification (NCBI taxonomy): domain Eukaryota; kingdom Viridiplantae; phylum Streptophyta; class Pinopsida; order Cupressales; family Cupressaceae; genus Sequoia; species Sequoia sempervirens. The sequence continues at coordinate 91,257,257 of VDFB02047397.1, read as the reverse complement.
TTGTATTCTCTTCAAAAAATTTAAAGACTCTTCAATTAATTTATTTTTTTATACCCTATATAATCATTCTAGTCCATGAGGCTACATCTATTTGATATTTTTTTCAAAAAATTCATGTGTCTTATGTATGCTTACACAATTCACATATATGTCTACAACTACACCTACAACATGGGAAAACAATCTAATTTTGACTATGCTTTTAGGGAATTCCGCCTATAATTCAAAAGCTATAGTTTGCACATAGGTGAGGAGGACATCAACAAAAGTTGTTGAATTGACTTTCATTGCTTGCAATTCTATTTTCTTAAGAAAATGAATACATTTTTTATTTAAGCGTAATACAAGATCAATAACATTCATATTTTTTAACTTAATATATTTTATTCTTGACAATTAAAAAGGAAATTATATAATATATCAATTTTTTCATGAGAATAATTAGAAAATATAATCAATTTAGCCAAAAGGTACTATTAACACCAAAATTTGATGACGTAATAGTGTCTTATGGGAAACTCGGTTTATGGGGGACCTTTTTCCCTAAACTAAGTGACCTCTGGGTTTTTAGAGAAGTTGGCTTCTTCTATAATGGGGGTTTGGAAAGGGAAAATGAAACAAATATAATGAAATAAAGTCTAACCTAAGGCGATGCACCAAAACTTAATGATAGGCATGATAAATCATAGATCTAAGCGCCTAATTGGTATGTGTAGTGTTCCAGAAAATCAGAAACTGAAGATTATAGCATAGACAATCCATTCATTGATATCAAATAATATTGCATACATTCCTACTACCAAGAAGACTCATTAGACATGGTCTAGGTCAGCAAACTTGCATTCAACATGTATAGAAGTTCTCAAATGTAATATCCAGACAATAAAAGCACAATTTACAGTTTGATCAAATAGCATGGAAGAACAGAAAGGCTAAACAATTGGCACAGTTTTAAAGTTTTTGCAATTAAATAAAATAGTAATAAAGGCCTGGTGTATTTAACCAAAACTAGCGTTTGCTTCAAATTCCAAACCCTTTTCTTACAACAAAGAAAAGTATATATAGCAGGAAATAAACCCCACCACTTCAGAGAGCAATAACAAAAAAGATTTTGCAATCCCATGGAAATGATGCAAAAATAAAAATATTCACCAAGCCATTGCAATAGAAATGATTTGAAACCAAGCACCCGGTCATTCCAGGCATAGGTGCATCCTCTGCAAATGATGGTGGTGGTCCCATCAAGGCTTAATCAAACAAGTGTCACCATCCCATGCAAATGATTATAACACATAGTGGCCAATAGCAATGTTTGGTTCCTCTGGTCCATCACCCGAATATGAGATCCGCTGACTAGGTAGGTGGCAGCCTTTCTCTACCCATGTGAACCTCTCTCTCTCACCACTAAAGACTTGCGCTAAGGATACACGTGTCGAATGGGTGGAGCACTTAACAAATGGTGGAGGGAACGATCACCAGTTGGGTGCAAAAGAGACGCGTGGTAGTGTTTTGCTACCCGCGGTTGTTCCTTCATCTCTATGCTGAAAGTTTTGTAGATAGTAGACACGTTAGCAAGAGTACACCGTAGATACAATTGTGGGGCCTGCAAAATTTTTTTGGGAATGAGGGCTTCATGGCACTCGAGCAGAGCCTGATGACATGCAGCAAGAAATAATGATAAAAAATATCCCATAGCCATGACACGTGGAAGCATAGTGAGGTTTCCCGGGATGGGAAAGGAGTGTAAAAACTCAAGGTTGCAAAGAGTAGACAGGTGGAGTGGGAGAACAAAACTTAGAAAAAAGGTCGAGTAATTACTTGCGATGCACAAGCTGATGCATAGAGGAAAATACACCTGAAGGGAGCTCGTTAAATATTTATTAACAACTTTTGGCAACTACCAGGGGCATTTCGCCTGAGGAACAGAGAACCCAAATTTTTTTGGTTTATACGCTAGAGTGCCATTTCATTAGATAATGGAGTCAGAGATTGGAAAGAACTTCCTACAGAGGCGACCATTCATCCTCAGATGGCTTCACTATGTTGCGCAAATTGTCCTGTGCTCCAATTAGATCAATAGTTTCTTTGTGAGGTAGTGCATTAGGTAAACCAGCCCCTGCATCATAATGAAACAATAGCTGTGCAAGTGGATGAATCACTTCCTCAATGTTAGACGCTGTGGGAGGATGACTGAAATTCCTGAAAGCTTCCGAATCATTTTCCTTTGCCTCTATTTTTTTTGCAATTTGCTCGACTGTGGCAATGGAGCCATTTTCAAGGAATGGCGACGACAAACCCATCCTGCTTAACTCAAAGAAACTCCCTCATATGTCATCCAGTGTCTTGTTAAGAGTAGTCGTGGTTGTTTTAATGCGTTGGAAGGCAGAGTGGCAATGGATGAACTTATTTTTCTGTCTGAACAACATCCCGATCTTCAATACTCGCTTTGGTGAGGTTTTCATCAGAGACCAAGTATAGCTCGGTGAGAAGATCTTTTTCTTCTGGAACCTTCTCCAAGATGAACCGTGGGAACTACTCAATTGTATCATGAGCCTCCTAACTCAGCTTTTATGCCTTGGCGATGAATCAGAGGGTAGGTTGCAGTGCTAGGCAAAAGGTTGTAATCTTTTCTGAGTTAGATATGTACAACTTCCTAACCAATGGAATGATGTCTGGATGTGTAGGAGAAGATAGGAGAGAGCTTTTAAGAGAAGTAATCTCTGCATCCCTTGAATTAATAGCCTTAGCCAATTATGGTCTTTTCTTTTTCTCTAACGCTAGTTGGTCTGCAGAGCTGCTCATTTCTTTATTCCAATTCTCCTCAGCTCGGGAGTGATTTGTTAAGTGCATTTCCAGAGAAGACTTTGTCTCATGGAGCTCTTCTTCTAATTGAGTTTTTAGGCCCTTAAATTTAGCGTCTTTTTCTTGTATTCTCTACTCATATTGAGCTTGTTGGAACTCCAAAGCTTCATTCCTCTGCGCCATTCCTTGACTATACTAAAGGTGAAGATTTTTCTAGCTCTTCATTCTTCAGCTACAGCTTTTGCTCCATCTCCTGATTCTTAGATTGTAGCTCTTTAACCATGGCAGGGTCACTAGTCTGAATCTTTACAAGTTCACCCTGAAGTCTGTTCTTCTCATCCTCCACTGCTAGCGCCCTCTCTGTCATACGTGCAACATCCGCCTCCAGGGATTTCTCTTTTTTCAATAAAAAACTAACTTTTTCCCTTACCGCTTTAAGTTGCTCATCCTTCTTCTTTAATTGGTGGCCAGTTTTAAGGAAGTCAGAAGTGACCACCTGTTGTGTTTCCTCTATGATCTCAACCTTATCTTGCAGTCAGGCCACCTTCATGTCAAGCCCTATTGCATATATTTCATAATCTTCTGGATGCATCTCTCCCTGAGGCTTGGTTACTCTCGGGTACATGGTTGCAAACTTCAATTCCTATTGGGTCTCATCATAAAGAGTCTGTATTTTTGGCTCAATTGAAGCACTGTCATATTTTTCCCTGCGCTTTCACATTCTACTTGCACATGCCTCCTTTCCGCAATCAATCTATGCCATAAATTTGGCTGGCGATGAAACTAGTCCACCTACGAAAGGAGCACCAGAAGGTAGTGAATAGGGATAGGTAAACCTCATAAGCGCAGGCATTTGTTTCTTTTGGAGAGTGACGGTTTGCGAGGAAAAGTGGGGCACACTCCAAAGCTTGGTTTGAGGACCAACAGAAGGGCTAGTCACCTGTAATTACTGAATTGGTGAATCGGCTGGAGGAATCATAGGCTGGGATGGTGGAGGAGTTGTCACTGCGAAGTTAGCCTATTGTGATGGAAAAGGATCCACAACAATAGCGGAAGAAGGGGTACCCGCATGGGTCACATTTTTGGAAAATGAGGCAAGGAGAGCCTGAGCGGCAATAGTGAGTGTAAGGGTTCGCAGAGAAGTAAGGCCAGGTGGAGTGGTCTGTGAGAATTGGGTGAAACCTCCCATATATGTCAGATTAAAAGTGGGAAACAGAGGGCCAGTACTCGTGGTAGGGATCATCATTGAGGCAGGGGCAGATACCAAGGAATGAGAAGCAAGGGAAGAAGGAGCGAATTTTACCTATTGACTAGTTGATGGTGGATCTAGAATCATCAGCGATTCTTCCTCACCCTCAAGTTCTTAGCTAGTTGTAAAAACTTTTCTTTCAGCAGGTTCTTACGAACCTTCTTCGATAATGCTCTCTATATGCTGTCGTTTTGTGGGCAGGGTCTCCCGAGCTTCGGCAGTTATTGTTTGTTGTTGTGATACCGTGGCTGGCTTAGCAGCCCAAGTGAGTGTATGCAAGGCCCTTGATATATTAAAATGCACATTCATGGCCACATAGGTGGGTTGTCTGGGGCCTTTCTCCTCCAGTACAAAGGAGGTAAATGTTGCCGCTTCCTCTTCCTGCTCTTCGGACTCATCCTTTGGGTCCCCGCTCTTATTAATGCTAGAGTTTGGGATGGGGTGGTCATCATTTCACCATTTTTAAAATTCCTTATCATCCTTCAGACTATCATAAGGGGCATCCAATTTCCCTATCTCTTGGCGATACTTCTAGAAAGCTTATATTTTTTCAGCAGTCCACTCCTCATCCTTCCACAACTTATTGTACATGGCTCGTTCCATGTGAAAATTATCTTTGGCCACCACCACAACAAAGTAGAACTTGTGCCATGGCCCTCTGGTATCTTGGGTAGGAATACGCTCCAATTCAACAAAATTTTCATCCTTGTCTGCCTGCAAGTTACACCGCTTCTCCTAGTAGGGTTGGGGAACATGTGTAACCTTCATGTGTGGCTCCAAAAAGTCATTGAATGGGTTGTAATCCCACTTGTCATTTACCAAAACCAACCCTAAATGAGCCAGTTTATCCTACAATAACTGGTCTGATCTTTTCTTTAACAGAGTCACTGATTTGAAATTCTTCGGACAATTGAAGAATCCTTTTCTCTTGAACTTTTGTTGCTACAGAAGTTAAAATAAATGATACACACCTGTCTATAAATTTCAAGCGTGAGCACCCTATATGTGACACAGGCTGGGAGAAGGAAAGGTTGACCAGTGAAGCCCCACATCTGGAGAATCATGAAATATGTTCCTAAGAACCAATCACAGGCGAGAGTGAAACTTCTTAATATATCTGGTTTGATCCTTGTTGAGCCGGATTATGTCACCTTCTCTTTGTAAATCATGCAAGACCGGAGTTATGAAATAATATGAAAATACATAATAATCATATGACACAGAAAGAAAGGGTGTCCACGTAGATACCGGCTTCCTCTTACCCCATTCACCAAAAATTGATAATTCAAAATACCGAGTGAAGAAATTAGGGTTTTCATGTAGGAATATGTGAACCGGGAAAGAAAAAAATATAAACTTTCCCTCCACTGGGTAAATCTTTATTTGCCATATCATTTCATCTACCATGAACTCAACAAAATCATACCAGAAGGTATTGTGTTGCTTTCGGAATTGGAAGGCCGGTCCCATTTGAAAGGTTTCCACCATCTCATCGCAGTCTCGATTGCATACAAAAGATAGCATGGAGATGACATCCTGCATATCCTCGCATAAATCACCCCGCGACAACGGAATAGTTGACATTTTAGCACCTGGGATGTTTTTCTTACCAATCTCCTCCAACAATAAATTTGAGTTCTTTTTCATCGCCCTCCATGTTTTTTCTCCTTTGCCAGGGTAAAAGGACTCAATGTTCTTTCTTCTTTTACTTGGGTCTGAGATGCATAGCATATGCTAAATGGCCTATGGGGTGATGTGAACTCTTAAGTTTCGGCCCTTAATGTAGTGAGGGTTAGGGTTATAACACTGGATGGCAGCATCAACTATCTCCGGGCAGTAATGCACCAGCAAGACCATGTATTGTGGAAGACCACTGTACCAAACCTTTCTTACTATAGACGTGTCCACCTTTGGTGCCATTAACCTTGCACAGGCTACTTCTCTTAAGGATTTAGGGTTTTTTGTGAGTCGTGGGTCATAAATATTATCCCATTTCTCCTCAACCCTTTTCTTGTTTCTGCAATCTTTGGGCCTACTCAGCTCTATCATATAGGCCCTCTTTGGCTTGCTTGGTATACCAGGCATAGCATATGCCAAATCCTCATAGACATACACATCTTTAGATGATCATATGGCTATAAAAAACTCCTAGCCAATTTCCTCTTGCATTTGCTAAGATGAACTCTCTGAAATTTTTCTTTAGATGAAGACTTCTACGAGTTCTGGACTTTGTTATTCTTATCCGACTTGGATACACTAAAAGAACTTCTCTGTACCTTGAGCTTTGGAATTTTTGAAAAGAATTTGAATCATTAAATGTTTTCATGTAATATTTGGCTATCTTTTCTCAAGGTGGTAGAGGAAAACATACTTTTTGCATTCAATTCGGCATGTTCCATTAATTTTGCGATTCATGCAGAATGAACTACTTGCCATTTTGAGGCAGCAAGAGTTCATTATTGTGTTTGGAAACTGTGTGATATGCTATGATTCCCTTGAAACTTGAGCCAACAATGTTTTTTCTAGCCTTGTGTTATTATGTGCTGGTAATTAATGTCCTGAACGAAATGATTAAGCCAAAGCAAGTGATCACGACCTGAAAATATATGGATATTGCCTTGGGCTCTGGGAAACGCCCGTGAGATGACACAATAGCCTACAACTGTGCAACATACTGTCGATGAGCGCCACCTTAGTAAAGCTAATTAATTAGCCCCTATTAATCTAGCAAACATTGAATCATACCTCCACAGATGCAACTAGTATAGAAATGTGAGGAAATGTAGGCACGCCTTTCAAGTTGGCATCTAGTTATCATCGCATTTTTCTCAAAACGGATTAGCATGCATCTTCTCATATTTTCTATAAATAGGCCAGTAAGTAGTGAGGAAATCACACTTAGCATTTGAGCAGTGATAGGTTGTTGGCATAGTTTTAAGCAAGTTTTCTCATAGGCTAGGTGATAGGTAAATTTTAGTATTAGTTAGAAAGTACAAGCATAGTGTTAGAATCATGGATACTCGTATTAGGCTAACCTCTTATAAGTCACATAAAATGTTCTTGGGGGAGGTTTCTACTAAGCGGCTGAAAAAAATGACCAAGAATAAGCATTCCATGATTTTGATTGCCATAAAATGGGTTCTAGGTAAGGACTGCATAGAGTATGAGGAAAATTATTGTGTGAATACTGATATCTATTCACACTTTGTAGCATCTATGTTAGAAATTGGCATCCCCAGGCCTCTCATCCTAAAGCTGGTCAAGGAAATGTTTCCCAGAAAGTACCTGAATGGCCTAGGTGAGGTTGTTGCTCACGTTGCATATGGGGTAGGTCTGGAATCAGCCAACGACCTTCGTCGCTATATTGAGGAAGAAGTGGTAGTTTTATGGATACCATTTCTTAGTGGATTCTGCCTTTAGACATGTGATGAGCATCAACAGAGGGTTATGCAATCTTTGCACTTCCTATTTCGCAGCTACAACGTGATACCGTTCTATGATGTTGATTGGTATACTGACTTTAGGAACCTGGTGTTTCCCCTGCCAATGGCGATTGTGCCTAATGATTCTGCTTTTGCTGCCAAAGAACCTACTAATGAAGATGTAGATGTTTCCATTGACGCATCAATTATTGCCTGCCATGCCCTTGGATGAAAATCCTTCCTGCTCCTGAAAAAAATGCCTCCCGATTTCTTTATTTTCTGTTGTTGCATGCACCACCTGCCTTACAATTTTGTATATAAGCCTGGAAAAGGCTATAAATTTTGCATATATGAAAGAATAACTCGAATAGTCATATAATTTTTGGATTATGACTTTTCCAACTATTTTGCAATGTAAAAACCAAAGAATATATATAAATAGATATATATCTTTATAAAAATCCATGGCTCTTTCTTTCATTCTGCATTTCAATTTTATGTTCTCTTTTATAGCATATGTGTTTATTTCTTTGCACATGGGTGTGTTTTATGTAAAGAAATCCCATTGTTCTACCCTCTATAATAATGAGTTAATTATGCAAAAACACAAACCAATTCGAAAAAGATAGGCCAAAGAAAGGGGAATACAATAAAAGCATTATTCACATATGTACAAAAATAGAACTCAACACTTAATGAAACAGCTTAAGATGAATCCCATTGATCGAGATTCCAAAGGGTTCCTATTGCATATTTTCTAACTCAAAAGCATTATACTTCTTGCACTAAATGATTTTAAAGGGGCCCTCCCATAAGCTATCAAATTTACCATTTGACTGTTTAGCGTACCTTATCATACTTCAAGACTAAGTCTCTTGCACTTTAGGCCTTGGTTAGAAGCCTTCTTTGTCAAACCATCGCTGACCACTTGTTGGCGCTTGTCATGGCTATTAGGAAATCCTCCCTTTTTTTGTACTTCTACTAGTTCAAAGCTAAACCTCCATGACGCTTATTTGTTCTATCTCAGAGATTTCAATAGTTGGAGTGCCAAAATCTCCATAGATATAGGGTGCCTTTCCCAACCAACTCATAAGGTGAAGTTTTAAGGACTTGCAGAGTTATGTGTTTTCCCAAGAGCTCGCCAAGATTTTTATGCCATTCCCTCACAGTCTTCAAATCAATTCTTTTAAGGAGTCAAACTAGGCTCTTGTTTGTTGATCTGCTAGGTCGTTCCTAATGGTAATAATTTGATGATGTCTTAAGGAATATGTCATTCATCAATACAAAGTGACATACCTTTGTGCCTAGGAATGCTGACATTATCGAAATGATAGTCTTCGAAGGACTGAACCTTATCACCGGCTCTTCAAGTAAATCCACAATCTTTGTTTCTATTTTGTTTTTAAGCAATGACCTCCATCCATCTTGTGAAGTAATCTTTGGTGTTAGAATCCACTTGTCGACACTAGAAGTTGGATTAATCATCGATGAAGTCCAAGCCCCATTGTACAAGGGTATGTGATCATGATGGGCCAAAAGCAATATGACGGGTATGTTGTCGATGACTATTTTTTACCCAAAATTGATGAAATAGAAAGGGTGTTTAAAAGAGATTCTCAGCTTTCCATTGATATAAATTATACTTTACTTTGAATTTAATAAGTAATTATTATTCATTTTCTATTCAAATTATGACTAAAGTCTATATTGATAGGTTGATTGAAAACATCTATAGTTTTCAAACGATATCAAATTTTTTGAATCCAAAACATTTTGCCACATTCTATACTTCACATACTATAGGATTAAATAAAGAAAATTGAATTTCATGAAGTTTTCATATTTTTAAAAAGATGTAAAAAAATTTATAATTATTATTTACTTGGAAAAAATACAAAAAATATGCATCACATTGGGGCATGAGTCCTCTACTTATATCTAAAATCTTACAAAAAATATTATTATTTTATTATGGTTAGGGTGGTGCATTAACTCACTTATTTTTTCCTTGAAATTTAAGTACCACTACATTGAAATTTCAAATTTTCACCAAATAGATTTTTTTTAAACAAACCTAGTAGTTTAGAAACTACATTCAATTTTCCATAGATTCTATTCTTATATATTTTTGAAATAATATAGATAACTTACTCAAATTTTTACATCAAGTTTCCTAACTCTGATTTTTCTTTATTTTTTTCCACTTAAGGGCCTATCTCCGTATTTTTCCATCTCTTCATTCTTCAGCCGCAGATACTGCTCCGTCTTCTGATTTTTAGATTGTAGCTCTTTTACCATGTTAGGGGCAGTAGTCTAAATCTTCACAAGTTCACCCTCAAGTCTGTTCTTCTCATCCTCCACTGCCAGTACCCTCTCTATCATACGTGCAACATTCGCCTCTAGGGATTTCTATTTTTTATCTAAAAAACTAAATCTTTCCCTTACCGCTTTAAGCTATTCATCCTTCTTCTTTAACTGGCAGCCAGTTTTAAGGAAGTCAGAGGTGACCACCCATTGTGTTTCCTCCATGATCTCAACCTTATCTTGCGATCGGGCCACCTTCATGTCAAGCCCTACCGCATATATTTCATAATCTTCTGGGTGCATCTCTCCCTGAGGCTTGGTTACTCTCAGGTACATGGCTGCAAACTTCAATTCCTGTCAGGTCTCATCATAAAGAGTCTATATTTTTGGCTCAGCCAAAGCACTGTCATCTTTTTCCCTGCGCTTTCACATTCTAATTCTGTATGCCTCCTTTCCGCAATCAATCTATGCCATAAATTTGGCTGGCGATGAAACTAGTCCACCTACGAAAGGAGCACCAAAAGGTAGTGAAAAGGGATAGGTAAACCTCATAAGCACGGGCATTTGTTTCTTTTTGAGAGTGATGGTTTGCGAGGAGAAGTGGGGCATGCTCCAAAGCTTGGTTTGATGACCAACATAAGGGCTAGTCACCTGTAATGACTGAATTGGTGAATCGGACGGAGGAATCATAGGCTGGGATGGTGGAGGAGTTGTCACTGCGAATTCAGCCTATTGCAATGGAAAAGGATCCACAACAATAGCGGAAGAAGGGGTACCCACATGGGGCACATTTTTGGAAAATGAGGCAAGAAAAGCTTGAGCGGCTGCAACGAGCGTAAGGGTTCGTGGAGAAGTAAGGTCGGGTGGAGCGGTATGTGAGAATTGGGTGAAACCTCCCCGTATATGTCAGATTAAAAGTGGGAAACATAGGGCCAGTACTCGTGGTAGGGATTGTCGTTGAGGTAGGGGCAGATACCAAGGAATGAGAAGCAAGGGAAGAAGGAGAAAATTTTCCCTATTGACTAGTCAATGGCAGCTCCAAAATCATCAACGATTCTTCCTCAACCTCAGGTTCCCAGCTAGTTGCAAAAACTTTTCTTCCGGTGGGTTCTTGTGAACCTTCTTCGATAATGCTCTCTATATGCTGTCGTTTTGCGGGTGAGGTGTCCTGAGCTTTGATAGTTATTGTTGTTTGTTGTTGTGATACCCTGGCTGGCTTAGTGGCCCACGTGAGTGTATACGAGGCCCTTGATATATTAAAATGCACATTCATGGCCACATAGGCGGGTTGTCTGGGGCCTTTCTCCTTTGACATAGAGGAGGCAGATGTTGTCACCTCATCTTCGTGCTCTTCAGATTCATCCTCCAGGTCCCCATTTTTATTAATGCTAGAGTTTGGGCTGGGGTGGTCATCATTCCACCATTTTTCAAATTTCTTATCATCCTTCAGACTATCATAAGGGGCATCCAATTGAACTATCTCTTGGCGATACTTCTGGAAAGCTTCTATTTTTTCAATAGTCCACTCCTCATCCTTCCACAACTTATTATACATGGTGCATTCCATGTGGACATTATCTTTGGCCATTGCCACAATAAAGTAGAACTTGTTCCATGGCCCTCTGGTATCTTGTGTAGGAATACGTGTTAGTTCAACAAAATTTTCATCCTTGTCTTTCTGCGGGTTACGCCACTTCTCCCAGGAGGGTTAGGGAACATGTGTAACCTTCATGTGTGGCTCTGAAAATTCATTGAATGGGTTGTAATTCCACTTGTCATTTACCAAAACCAACCCTAAATGAGCCAGTTTATCCTACAATAACTAGTCTGATTGTTTCTTTAACAAAGTCACTGATTTGAAATTATTCAGACAAGTGAAGAATCCTTTTCTCTTGACACATTTATTGTTGTAGAAGGTAGAATCAATGATACACACCTACCTATACATTTCAAGTGTGGACACCCTATCTGTGACGTAGGCTGGGAGAAGGAAAGGTTGACTAGTGAAGCCCCACATCCGAAGAATTGTGAAATATGTTCCTAAGAACTAGTCACAGGCGGGAGTGAAACTCTACATATATCTGGTTTGATCCTTGTCGAGCCAGATTATGTCACCTTCTCTTCATAAATCATGCAAGACCATAGTTATGAAATAATCCGAAAATGCATAATAATCATATGACATGGAAAGAAAGGGCGTCCACGTAGATATTGGCTTCCTCTTACCCTGTTTAGCAAAAATTGATAATTCAAAATACTGGGTGAAGAAATCAAAATTTTGATGTAGGAACATGTGAACCAGGAAAGAAAGAAATCTAAACTTTCCCTCTGCCAGGTAATTCTTTATTTTCCATATCATTTCATCTACCATGAACTCAACGGAATCATACCAGAAGGTATCGTGTTGTTTGCAAAATTGGAAGGTCGATCCTAGTTGAAAGGTTTCCACCATCTCATTAGAGTCTCAATTGCATACAAAAGCTACCATGGACATGGCATCCTGCATATCCTCACATAATGCACCACGTGGCAATAGAATAGTTGACAGTTTAGCACCTGTGACACTTTTCTTACCAATCTCCCTCCATGTTTTTTCTCCTTTCCCAGGGTAAAAGGACTCAATGTTCTCTCTTCTTTTACTTGGGTCTGGGATGCATAGCATATTCCAAATGGCCTATGGGGTGATGTGAACTCTTAAGTTTCGGCCCTCAATGTAGCGATTGTTAGGGTTATAACACTGGATGGCAACATCAACTATCTCCAGGCAGTAATGCACCAACAAGACCATGTATTGTGGAAGACCACTGTACCAAACCTTTCTTACTGTAGATGTGTGTGCCTTTGGTGTCATTAACCTTGCACTAGCTGCTTCTCTTAAGGATTTATGGTTTTGTGTGAGCCGTGGGTCATAAATATTATCCCATTTCTCCTCAACCCTTTTCTTGTTTCTACAATCTTTGGGCCTGCTCAGCTCTATTGTATAGGCCCTCTTTGGCTTGCTTGGTATACCAGGCGTAACATATGCGAAATCCTCATAGACATACACATCTTCAGATGATCGTATGGCTGTAAAAAACTCCTAGCCAATTTCATCTTGCATTTGTTGAGATGAACTCTCTGACATTTTTCTTCAGATGAAGACTTCTGCGAGTTCTGGACTTTGTTATTTTTATCTGGCTTTGGATACACTAAAAAAAAACTTGTCTGCACCTCGAACTTTGGTGTTTTTGAAAAGACTTTGAATCATTAAACCTTTTCATGCAATATTTGATATCTTTTCTCAAGGTGGTAGAGGAAAACATACTTTTTGCATTCAATTCGACATGTGCTGTTAATTTTGTGATTTGTGCTGAATGAACTACTTGCCATTTTGAGGCGGCAAGAGTTCATTATTGTGTTTGGAAACCATGTGAAACAAAAAGGGTTTTTAAAAGAGATTCTCAGCTTTCCACTGATATAAATTATGCTTTACTTTGAATTTAATAAGTAATTATTATTCATTTTCTATTCAAATTACGACTAAAGTCCAGATTGATAGGTTGATTGAAAAACATCTATAGCTTTCAAAGCGTATCAAAATTTTGAATCCAAAACATTTGTCACATTCTATGCTTCATATACTATAGAATTAAAAAGAAAAATAAATTTCATGAAGTTTTGACCAGTGACATACGAAGTTTTCATATTTTTTAAAAGATGTAATAAAAATTCATAATTAATTATTTACTTGGAAAAAAATTACAAAAAATATGCATCACATCAAGCATGAGTCATCTACTTATATCTAAAATATTATAAAAAATATTATTATTTTATTGTGGTTAGGTGGTCGACAAACACCTACTTATTTTTCCACTAAATTTGAGTCCCACTACATTGAAATTTCAAATTTTCACCAAAATTTTTTTTAAACAAACCTAGTAGTTTGGAAACTACATTAAATTTGCTACAGGTTCTATTCTTACATATTTTTGAAATAATATAGATAACTTATTCAAATTTTTACGTCAAGTTGCCTAACTCTGATTTTTCTGAATTTTTGTCCACTTAAGGGCCTATTTTTTCCATGATGATCCTACCCATACCCGCAAATGGTTCGTCTGCCACTGCAGGTTTGAGAGGCATTGTAGAATTCTTCCTTCTATCAGTAAAGAACTGGCATTTTTTGCAAGATTTTACCAAAGAGTGGGAGTCATTGAAAAGTGTAGGCCAATAGTAACCTGCACACCTAATTTTGATGGTGGTGGTTTTAGCCGAGAAGTGTCCGCCCGTAGTGCTATTGTGGAACGTGTCAAGGATCCTTTTTGCTTTCTCTGAAGTAACGCATCACAAGAGTAGACCAATGAAATTTCTTTTGAAAAGGAACCACTCCACTAGTGTATATCCACAATTTTGCAGCCGGTAGTATCTCCTTTTTTGGGATGAGAGACCTGGCAGATACTTTCCAGTTTGCATAAACCTCATCCTATCTATCCACTAGCAACCCTCTGATTCTGGCTCATTTATCAGAACAAGTTATGGTTGGTCTCCTGCGGCAGGTATCTCCTCATCCTGTGCCATGTATTCGCATAGTCCTCTTCCTCTAATAGTTTTAGCGGGTTTGACCTCAATATCATATTCAAGGATCTTGGTGATCCAATTAGCTCTTTTCTCTGTGATTTCTCCTTCCATGATATATTTGTGCACATTGGAATGAGTGACATAAACAAACACTTTGTTGCAAGAAACTAGATGACAGAACTTTTTAAGTCCCTTCACTATTGCAAAGGTCTATCTTTTGACGAAATTATAATTCATCTCATATTCCTTTAGGGTCCGAGAGTAGAACGCCACTAGATGTTCTCCCTTTCCTTCATCATATTTTTGGGTTAGGACAATAGTGATACTAGACTTGCTACTGAATGCATACATTATAAAATCCTCTGATAAATCTAGATTAACCAGTACTGGAGTTGAGGAAATAGCTTCCTTGACCTTTTCAAAGGCTTCCCGAGCTTCAGTCGTCCACTTGAATGCCTAGTCCTTTTTGAACATTAGGGTGATCGACCTAATTATTCCCACAAAGTTGGAAATAAGCTTGCTAAAAAAATTTACCTTGCCCATGAAGGACTGAACACCTTTCTTATTCACCAAAAGGGGAAGTTCCTTGATAGCTTTCACCCGTTAGGGGTCGATTGAAATTCCTTCCTTAGATACCGCATGTCCTAACAGCTTTCCTTGTGGTACTCTGAATACACATTTTTTCAGATTTAGGGAAACCCCAAACTCCTGGAACTTTTGAAAAACTATTTCTGAGTGGTCAAAATGATAATCCTTAGATTTAGAAAACACAGTAAGATCATTTAAGTAAATTAGTATAAACTTATTGATTAGTTTGTTGAATGCGATTTCCATCGCCCCCTGGAATGTTGCCCCTACATTGGATAAACCAAAAGGAATTTTAGCATATGCAAATGTTCCCCACTTTGTGGTGAACTTAGTATTGTGTTGATCCTCTTCCTTAACTCAGATCTGATTGTAATCGGAGAAACCGTCCAGCAGAGAAAATATATTCTATCTTGCAACCGTTTGTAAGATTGACTCCATAGAAGGCAGTGAATAATGGTCCTTCAGGGATGCTCTGTTTAGGTATCAGAAGTCCACACACAAATGGATATCTCCATTCTTATTTTAGACCGGTACTAGATTGGATACCCTTGAGTACTATGCTTGATTGGGAAGACAATGCGCAACTCAATGAGCTTAGTTAACTCTTGTGCCATTAGTGCTTCAATTTTAGGGTTTACTGGCCTCTATTTTTGTTGGACTCGTTTTGCACCTTCTGTTAGCTCAATCATGTGTTGAATGATATCAAGATCATGTCCCTCCAGATCATCATAGGACCTGGCCACTACTCGATATTTTTCACATAAACTGATTAGTCTTTCTTTATCATGGTGCAAGATATTTTTCCCGACTCAAAGATTCCTGCCATCTGAGACCCGAAGGTCCACATAATCACTTTTTTCTGCTACAAAATT
This sequence comes from Sequoia sempervirens, assembly GCA_007258455.2. NCBI lineage: Eukaryota > Viridiplantae > Streptophyta > Pinopsida > Cupressales > Cupressaceae > Sequoia > Sequoia sempervirens. The sequence continues at coordinate 91,241,460 of VDFB02047397.1, read as the reverse complement.
CTTCTTATCATTTATGGCATCATCACAATTGAATTTTTTTTCAAGAGTAACCAATCCTTTTAGAAGCTTGTTAGATTTGAGCTGCATAATTCTTCCTTCATAAGCTTTGGCAATCTTTGGTTGAAGTTGATCGACAAATTCTCTCAATTTCTGGATGAGCGGGGCGATGTGTTCATCACTTTCAAAAACTTTCCAACTCTGATCATTGTCAAGAATCATTAGTCAGACTAGTACTCACACTGAATGTTCATTATGTATAAGGTTAGAGGCAGGATCGAACTAAGCACCAATCATGGCCATGCGATCTGCATCGCTATTTTTTCCTCAGGGAATAGTGTGGATGTTGAAGGCTTCAAAAATCTCAACCAGGTCCTAGACTCGATGCCGATAGGATATCATGTGGACATTCCTTGCCACATAAATCCCTCAGACTTTGTTGACTACCAGTTCAAAATCTCCAAACACCATTAACTGTTTAATGCCCATTCGCTCTGTAAGGCTTAAACCTTGAACTAATCCTTCATATTCAACCTCATTGTTTGAACAAGTGAAATGAAAACAGAAAGACCTTAGCAATTTTTCATCTTGTGGAGATATTAGACATATCCCCACTCCAACACCTACTTTGCTTCTTGCTCCATCAAAGTACAACATCCATAACTAATTTTCTTGGCTACCTACGGACTCTTTGGCAACCTTTGGGAATACTTGGTCCTCATTATAAATTACATAGGTGCCCAATCTTGTCCAATGATAATTGCCAAAAGGATCACTATCCATGTTTTCACTCAACAGAGCATCTTCTTGGTCATCCCGGTCTCCTCTCACCTTTTCTTCTTCTAGTAATTCAATGCAATACATTTCTTGCTTGGTGATAGAGGTATGTGCGACTTCAAAATTGATCAGGGCTTCATCCGCTACATGTTCAAAATGCAAAGCCTGCAATTCTATCTTCATTTTTGCATCGTGCTTAGTTATAAGTATCAGATGTGACCAATCCAAGGATAGGTATCCACCTACCTTTGAAGTAAATTATTGGGACAGATAGAGACCAAACATAGGAGGAACATCTATGATCACTGTGTCTTGCGACACCATGATAATAGGGCAAGCAAATAGAGTTAAAAGAAGTTCCTTGATGACACCTATGGTTTCAATTTTTTTCCCATCAAGCTGCATTACCCCCCTTTTCATAGGTTCATAGTCGAGTCCTAAAGCTTCAGCTATCTGTTTAGGCATAACCGTAGTGCTAGCACCAGAATCAATCAAAGCATTATGCAATAACTTCTTTCCTATAATGAGAGTCAAGAAGAAGGGATGGGGCTTCCACTTATCTCTAACTTTGACAGGGGATTTTTTTGTATTGTTTGTAAATACTTTAGCTAGTGGTATTTGATTAACAACCTATGCACTCGCAAACTTCTCTGTCGGCGCTGTGCTGACCTCTTCTTGAAGCACCTTCTATAATAGCATTTTTTGCTCTAAGATAGCTAGAATGTCCCATAGAGATACATTAGCAAATAACTTCTTCAATTGTTCTACCACATTAAAAGGTGACAAACTCAAAGGTTTTTGCTCCTTGGATCTTGGTATAATAATTTCCTTCCATGGTTGAGATGGTGACGGGGCGGTAGAAGTGTTAGGAATCTGATCAAAGGCACCTTTAAGTTGCGGGTAGGCTAGATGCGGAACAACTGACTCACCGGTAAATCTCCTCTTTGAGTGCATGTTATAATCAAATTGCACTTGTGGTGCTTTGGATATGAATGTATCATTAGCAAACACCGTTTCTTCTTCCTCCATTCAGGAGAAAAATGCATGATCAAGATCAAGATCAGATTCTTGTTCTAGAGACATTCCTTGCATTTTCATGGTAAGAACCACACTCTCCATTTGTGGTGAGACATATATATAACCTCTGTGTTCTATCACTGTACCTTGGCTATGTTGTTCTGCCACCTTTTTTTACAAGTTGCCACACAGACAATTCTGGGGCATGTGTGCATCACTGCAAGGGAAGCACCACATATTGATGTCATCAATGAGGTTGTTTTTCCCTATGGTTAATTCCCTACTCAAGCTCAGTGAAGCACTTTTCAATGGAGTAGGCACCAGGACCATTTAGTTGGTGGTTGGATTAGATGGATTAGTGTAAGACGTGCCTTGGTATTGATTCTGCTGATATGAGGACCACCCACATTGATAGTTTTGATATGTAGGCTTCAGAGGTGTTGATTTGTTCCACTTGAGAGTGGTTATATCATTTTCCATGGTCTGCAACATCTCTTTGAGATTTCTCATTTCATCTTTGGAAAAACCTAATGTAGAGTCTATATTTTGTGGGGCTGCTGCATATGTGTACATCAACTGGGGAGTTGTGAGCATGCTAGTTGACACAACTTCTTGTGCGGGAATTGATATTTTAGGAAATATCGGCATAATAGGCCAAGGAGGCAACTTTCTACAGTCTATCAAATGATTCTCGGCTTTAACAGTGACACCATAAGCATCTAGTAGAGTAGCTCCTCCCAAAGACTTGATCATCATAGAAATGTCAGAATTGATGGACTTTGAAGATAAAATATGAATGCCAACTCAGGAGTTGGGCGTATATAGTAACATGGATCCTCTGCCAATTTGTGTGAAATCGAGCATTACAGTCTGCTAGAGCCTCCTGGGGGGCTCGTTTTATGACAGATAGTTGAAAGTACAGTGAAGAGCGGTCTCCATCGTTTGAGAACCTCTTATAGAATGAATATTTGAGCTCGTCCCAGGTACAAATAGTGCAAGGTGACAGTGTTCAATACCAGCCCAGCCCCTTGCCTTTAAAAGACATGGCAAGAAGCCTCAAAGCTACGTTTTGCGCTATAATCCCATGTACCAGACACCGTCTAGCACATCTTGCAAATGTTCTACGGGTGTTCTTGAGCCATCTCTGGTAAACTTGGGTATAGCTTTCATAACTAAAACCGGGATAGCACCCCAAACAATGGGTGCTACTAGGGCTGCTAGGGGACTTTTGGTGTCCCATTCCACATAATTTTTGTTGGCGGTTGGCAACATGGTTAGAGGAACAGGTGGCGGGAATGGAACGGTTACCAACTGATTTGTGGCTTGCACTATGCCCAGTGGAGGTACTAGTAAACTGGGGTTGCTTGCGGTTTGGGATCTAGTTATAGGCCGATGGCTCATACACCCTTCTAAAACACAAATTCATTTAAGCTCGGTCCCACCGGGCGTGCCAAAAAAAAGAAAAAACTGTTGACGCCAAATTTTGATGAGGTAACAGTGTCTTATGGGAAACTCAGTTTATGGGGGATATTTTACGCTAAACTCAGTCACCTCCAAGTTTTTAGAGTAGTCGACTTCTTCTATAATGGGGGTTTGGAAAGGGAAAAGGAAATAGATATAATGAAATAAAGTCCAACCTAAGGCAATGCACCAAAACCTAATGATAGGCATGATAAATCATAGATCTAAGGGCCTAATTGGTATTTGTTGTGTTCCAAAAAATTAGAAATTGAAGATTATAGCATACACAATCCATTCATTGATATAAAATAATATTGCATACATTCCTACTACCAAGAAGAGCCATTATACATGGTCTAGGTCAGCAAACTTGCATTCAACATGTATAGAAGTTCTCAAATGAAATATCCAGACAATAAAAGCATAGTTTACAATTTGGTCAAATAGCATGGAAGAATAGAAAGGCCGAACAATTGGCACAGTCTGAAAGTTTTTGCAATCAAATAAAACAGTAATAAAAGCCTAGCATCTTTAACCAAAACTAGTGTTTCTTTCAAATTCTGGACCCTTTTCTCACAATAGAGAAAGGTATATATAGCAGGAAATAACCCCCACCGCTTCGGAGAGTAGTAACAAAAAATATTTCGCAATCCCCTAGCAATGATGCAAAAATAAGAATATATTCCCCAAGTCATTGCAATAGAAATGATTTGAAACCAAGCATCTGGTCATTCCAGGCATAGGTGCATCCTCTACAAATGATGGCAGTGGTCCCAAAAAGGCTTAATCAAACAAGTTTCACCATCCTGTGCAAATGATTATAACACGTAGTGGCCAATAGCAACATTTGGTTCCTCTGGTCCATTGCCCAAATATGAGATCTACTGACTAGGCACGTGGCAGCCTTTTGTTGCCCGTGTGAACCTCTCTCTCTCACCATTTAATACTTTTGCTAAGGCTACATGTGTCGAATGGGTGGAGCACTTAACAAATAGTGGAGGGAACGCTCACCAGCCCAGTGCAAAAGAGACGCGTGGTAGCATTTCGCTGCCCATGGTTGTTCCTTCATCTCTATGCTAAAATTTTTGTGGATAGTAGACACATTAGCAAGAGTACACTGCAAATAACAATTGTGGGGCTCGCCAAAATTTTTGGGAATGAGGGCTTCGTGGCACTTGAGTGGAGCCTGATGAGGCAGCAAGAAAGAATGATAAAAAATATCCTGTAGCCATGACATGTGGAAGCATAGTAGGGTTTCTCGGGATGCAAAAGGAGTCCAAAAACTTGGGGTTGCGAAGAGTAGACACGTGGAGCGGGAGAACAAAACTTATAAAAAAGGTCGAGTAATTACTTGCGATGCACGGGCTAATGCATAGAGGAAAATACACCCGAAGGGATCTCATTGAATATTTATTAACAGGTACAATGAATGTAAATTTTATAGAAAAGTTTCTAAAAAAATCCCCACTTTGTGTAAGACTAAAGTTTCAAAGCTTGAATTCTAAATATAAAATAGCAATAAATCAACAAGATAAATATTATTCATCTAAATACTATAAAATTAAATACCAACAAAAACCCATTCAAAATTGTCATTTTATATTTCAGTTTGTGTTAATTAGTTTTGTGCATGAAATTAAATGTTTCTTATGAAGGTTTTAAAGAAATAGTCAAGGAAGATGAACTTTGAACCACAAAGAAATGAAATAACTATCTTATCAAGCTAGATAATGATAAGTTTAAAGACAATGGCAAAGAAAAACACCACAGTGGAACCTCTTCTCAAATATTTGTTGTGGATATATAATTTTTCCTTACAAGTGACATAATAGATTAATTATTGATAGTTCAATAAAGAGGATTTACAATGTATTTGTTCGAGATCATTTAATTTCCAAGGGTAGAAAATCATCCTTCAAATTATTTACTTCATTAAAAGAGGATTACATATGTTTATTATAATATAATTTTTATGTTGACTATTATTAAATGCACAAGACAACTAAGAGGGGGGGTTGAATCAGTTGTACATTAAAACATCAAAACCCTCATTAACATCCAAATCTTGACTAGCCCTTAAACCCATAGCAACCATTAAACCCTTATCATGCATTAGTAGAATGTTAACACATGAAATAGTAATGCAAACACATCCAAACACATAAGAACACCATATTTACGTGGAAAACCAAAGAAGGGAAAAACCGTGATGAGAATTATCTCACAATATAAAGTAATAGCAACACTGAATACAATAGGCTCACTATATCAGAGGGCTCATTTCCCAAAAGAAAGAAGGTCTCACTACTAAAGGACTCACTATCTAAAGGAAAGAAGACATGAGTAGCTCATTGCCAATTTAAACTGCTAACAATGCATCTCTCTTATGCCAAAGGTATAGTTCCACAAAAGCATAAACAACTCATTCAAAATACTAAACTATATAAAAAAATTATTCACTACATCTGTGAGTCATAGGCATTAAATCTCACACTCAAATCACCACATTTGATCACTTTCACATTGTTTACATCACACACTCTCTCTCATCATCCACACAATAACTCACCTTGTATATATATCTTACATGACCTAAAACAATCTCAATTAGGTTAGCCTTAGGGAAATGTATGCACCTCAACCGTGCAACATCAAATAGGTCAACACCAAACACTTCCAAGGTATAAATAAGTGAATTCAAACCATGCCATAACTTAACCGGGACCTAGATCTACCTCGACATGCTTCTCAACACTTCCAAAAATAACAATCATCTACCACAATTAGCACTAGCATGCCAGGTCATCCAAACCTACACTAACACTAACAAGTGACCATAAGCATTCCTCTCTAGGTCCAAAAAATTCTCATGGAACATACAACAATATTCCAACGTCTCAAAATATTCCACATCATCAGAATATTTTCCACTACTACTAAAAACACCTGAAACTTCAGAACACCTTCATTTTGTGCAACTAGACACACCAAAAAACCTTGCGGAGCACCACAACACATGAAACTTCAAGGGAAGGTAGATATAGTTAATATAAGCATGATCCCAAATCCGCAACACTAGAAAATTTATTGTAGCTCAAAATGCGAAGCAATCTCATTTCTCCCAAACACCTTATTTTACTAAACAGTTCTATATTGTTAAACACATCTTCTACTATAGTATGATGTTCCAAAATTTCAAACTCTAGATATAACACCTCTAAACATCTCTAATAATTGTGTCTAAACCACATGAGAATATCTTCAACCATGAAGATATGTGAAGAAAAACTTTGAACACCACTCTATCACATTGAGCTTTCTTTTATTCAAATTTTCTCAAAAGCATTTGGAAACCAAGTGAACCAGCTTCATCATGAACACATACTTATTTCAAACATCAATGAAAATATTGATGACATCACCACAACATAGTGCAACACTCTTCAACATCAAAAATATCCCCTAACACAAGTTACACTAACAATTCCTCTACAACTATATTGAAGTAGGACATCAATGACAACACCAACAAAAAGTTTTGACATCAATACCAACAACTCCAAGCTTCAAACATTTCTAATGCTATGGGTGAAAATCATCAAAACCAATATCATTCCGACATTCTCTTCATACAAGGGGTTGACATCAATGACAACACCCAAACAACTCAAAAACAACTCAAGCTTCCAACAACTACTACACGAAATAATATGTACAACACTTTATACAATCATTTCAAACTAAGAACTCCAACATATGACCTCTACCAAAAAAACATGTTATAGTTACAATTTTCCATGCAAGTTCCTATATTTTCATTCATCTATTTTCCATTATTTTATTTACAATGGTACATCCTCATCCAAAATAATCATGATTTATTGAGAGAAGGAAATCATGACAATCCTTTTAAAATATTAAATTGTGCTTTAATGATTATAGTTCTCAAGATTGAATCCAACTAATACATAGTTGAAACTATCACATATTTAATTATCTTTGGTCACCACTAATGTTTAGTCAATAATAAAATGGTATGATTTTGATCACACTTAGGTTTGTTCCTAGTATCTATTCTTGGTACTTTTTTAATGTAGAAATTTTGGCCTATTTTGCATAAACATAGCTCAAATCAACTTTTATATAAGGAAATATTTGAAAATCAATTGAAATTTGCATCCTTCTCTATAGCCTATTTTATTTTCTAGAGGCTTTAATAAAAATAGTGGTACAAATATCATTCTAAACATTCATCATGGTCTTGGCTACTTGCAATTTATTAATCCATTAGTTTTTTTTATTATTTATATCTAAAATTATAATTCAAATCATCAAGAATCTTTGTGATTGTTCAATATCTTTGATCAGTATACAAAAAATGGAATTCATAGAAAATAACATTGATTCTAGAAAAACTATTTATTGCTCAATTTTTTCTTAGAATCCCATCCCAATATTGTCTCCAAAGTTTCCTAGTATACTTAGAGTGACACATCATACATTATGGATGCAAAATTATAAATACACTATACTTGAGTCTTGATCTTAGTGTCATTCTCACACTCATGGGTAGCATCTAATATAGGTCATCTCTTGCATGCATTAATATGTTGTTGATGTGCAAATAAAGATCAAGTCCATGGAAAGTTGATTGTGGGGCATGAATTAATTTCAATTTGAAACCAAAATAATACATATTTTTGCTATTTTTTTGTAAATATTACTAAAGTGTGCTAAATGTGAATGTACACTATTATTTGAGGAATAGAGTAAATATGAATAGAATGCAACTATTTTTAAAATGACCTACTTGGTAGTAGATTATGGGTAATAGTATACAAACCATTCCCTAACCTTGACACTATTGAGGATTCATAATTTCTTATCTAAGGCCTCAAATTGAAAACCATGGATGCAACCCCATACTTAACATATTAGTTCCTATGCTTTGATAAAGAATTACCATTTAAAATCAAGCATTCCTTGAATATGTTACTAGGGCCAAAGGTCCAATTTTAGTTGTTTTGCTACTTTTACTTCATACACCATGGCCCTTATTAGACCCTAATTTACTTAAAATGGGATATAATTCATAGTTGAAACTAATGACTTCAACTAATTTTCTCTAGAGATATGTATAAGAAATTAAAATTTCCTATTTTCTAACTGAAACAATAGAAATAGGTGTTAGTATATTTTGGGAGATGGAACACAAAGGACCTATTTCACTCAAGTTTAACTCAAGGAAACCCTAGAGATCTCAATCCAAGGGTAGAATGAGGGAAAGAGATCTGAAATAAGATGTCCTAGGGTGTGATTAAAGACTAAAAGGGGGTTCACCACCAAGCAAGGGCTTGGAAAGACTAGGAATGTAAAAGATATACAAAACCTAACAATATAACCTAGATTATGAAACTGAAATACATAATAAATGACTAAGAAAGTACAAAGGTGCACCTGGAAACTAAAGAGGCTTGAATGAAAACCTAAAATCCTAAAAGTATTGAATTTAATGCACACTGGGACTCATACACCAATAGGGGCGATTTAGTCCTAGTTAAGGGTTTTGGGACAAAACTAAAATCTGGAACTAATGAATTAAGATCTACAAAACAAGTCTAAAAATAGGAATATTGGGACTCATACACCACAAGTGGTGATTTAGCCCCAATATTAGGGTTGCTCTGAAACTCTGATGTCCTTTAAATCTTGTATATTTCTTCCTATCAAATCTCTGGTTCTAAAACACTGAATTCTGCTCTATAGATGACTTTCCGTGATCTTGCAAGGTAGATAATAGCTTTGAAAACTTGACATCTGTTCTCCAATCTTTCTCTTTAATGGATCTTCAACCTAAACCACCTAGATCTATAATCAAACATAAAAGAGAGGGAAAATTTTTGTTTTGTTAGTGGATAGGGATTTTCCTTGGTCAACCCCTATTTTAGTAATCAAAATTTGAAATGAAATGAAATAGGAAGGAGGAATGATGAATGAACAAAATAATATGTTACAACTCACCAAACCCTTGAATAAGATGTAGCAAACCTATATGAAGTAGATATCATGAGTGTGGATCTTGAATCTTGCTTGAATGTTGTGAATCTTGATTTGAATGCTTGCTTGAATCATAAAACCCTACATCAAAAATGTTAGCTAAAAAACAAACATGATGCATGATAACTTTGACATGATGCTTGATACTTGAATAATGCTCCAAAATGCTTGATAACCACTCTTGAATGCTCTCGTAAAGAGTGAATGCTCTTGTAAACTCTTGAAGGTTCTATTGATCATAAATTTTCTATAATGCTTGATCTCACCAAGTGTTAGATGACATGTAAAATTACTAGTGGAAAATATGTGAAATAACCATGTATTTATACTTGTTTATTCTAAATATCCTAAAATTACAACACTACAAGCTGACATCAGTTCTAGGAGAAAACAATCTCGCCAAGAAATTGAATTTAAATTAGGTATAAGCTAAGAAGGACTCATACACCAGTTGGGGCATATGATTCCCATTAGGATAAGCTTGGGACACATTTTTGAAGAAAGGTTTAGTTTAATGTGAAATCTAGATCGGGGCCCCAAAACTTAGGTGGGACCCATATGCCCAAGGTGGCATATGAGTCCCAAATTACCAAATCTAGGCCATACAATCCATAATCATTAAATTTTGATTGGTCATTTGATATATGTCAAGATTATCCTTAGAAATATGCATTGAAAAGTGCTTGTGGATGCAAAATAGGACCAAATAAGGCATAAAGAAGCCCAATTTTAGCAAGGAGGGCCCAAACAAGTGTGAAAATGTGGGATACATTTTTATACACTACATTTAGCCCCCACTTTAGTGAGAGGAGGAACTTGCTTGAAACTTACACTAAAGTAGACAAACTCACATCAAGAGGGGTCCAAGCATGCCAATGCTAGCTAGATAAGATGACAACAATCAAGAGGGATGATGAATCCCCCAGGATCAAGATCCTATGGAAAACCAAGATAGGAACAAGATAACCCACACATGAATAATATAAGGAGCAACAAAAAGGTGCAAGCATACACTACCTAAGACATAAAGAACAAAGAAAAAAAAATGGGGTTGGATCAAGCTTTGATCATTTGTCCCACATGCTATGGATGAGATCAAAGCTATTTGTCCAAAAAAAAACCATTTACAAGTGGAATGCGATGTCCACCATGCAAACTAATGCACACTCATAACGGCTAGTAGAACCTCAAGCCATCCACTAGATGAGCCCCCAGTGAGACACATGTGCACATGGTCGGTATGCACTCACACAAACAAGCAAGAGGCTATAGGAAAGTCATGGCCAAGTTTTTCTCCCATACATACAACCATACCAAAGCTATACCTCTTGATAAATTTGATAAGGTGCCACACAACAATGAACTTTGAGCTCCATGAGTCAAGAAAAGCTTCGTATGCTTGAAACACATGAACAAACAAGATGGCACCATAGGAAAGAAAAGTGTGTTATGCAGGGTGGCCATATGATAGATATTGTAAATGCAAAAGTAGTGTAAGGTACATTCAAAGTATTTTTTCTTAGTTCATATAAGGTCTTAACCTAGGGAACATTGTACCTAATGTCTCCAAGAGAGAACTGATCAAAGAATAAAAGATTTGCAACTTAGGGGATGCAATGTGTCACATCAAGCCACTAAGAGGAATATAATATGCTAAGAAATATCATGCTTTTGAAGGACATCCACCCAATGTCACCACAAAGTGAAAGATGTATCACATGAAATAAGAAGACTACACAATGAAAAATGAATTAAAAAAGAATAATGCCAATATATGCCCCCACTTTAAAGAAATTGCTAAACACTGTGCTGTGAGAAATTACTTTAAAGTAGAAAATGATAAATTATGTTAACAATAAAGAGGACATGATAGCTTATTTGGAAAGCCCTATGCCAAGTCATATGTTTCCAAATAAAGCTATGTCATGAAAAGGGGTTTCCCCCAAAATGAAATCCAAAAAATTACATAAGGGATCCATGGATTCAGGGTCAATATGGCTTTGCTACAATATTTTTTAAGAGCTCAGAACTGTCATCATTCCCCAAATACTCATGGAATAGGAAGAATAACATAAAGAGTGAAAACACGAGGAAAATATTTCGGGTCAACATGGAAGAGATATAAATGTTTTGATGCCTTGTGTCATCTACAAAAGGGAGGCACAAGACAAATAAAAGATAAAGGAAAAGATTTTTGGTCAACATGGAAGAGACCTAAATGTCTCTATGCTTTGCGTCATCCCCAAAAGGAAAACATAAGACAAATGAAAAGATAAAAGTTTATGACATAGAGAAGAATGTAGGTACAAATAGAGGAATGTAATAAAGAGGGAATTATATCAAATAGAACAATATGGGGGATCATATTGCACACATGAAATCACACACATAACATGAAAACGAAAATAGTGCAAAATACTAGTAAGGCACATGTGATTCAACCTATTAGTAGGTCATCCACATCCCAATCATCTTCATTGTATATAGAAGGAAAACAACTAGCCAAAGGGCCAACAACTAGTGTAGTATTGTAATGATGAAAAATGTATCCCTCTACATTTTTGCACTTTTTTGCGCCCTCCCTATTAAATTGAACTTAATGTTGCCTTGATTTAGTGTTGTAATTTGTTTAACACATTCACATTAGGTCTTGGTCCCTTGTAAACTAGGTGGAATGTATTGTGCCTTATTTAGGGTGTTGTAAAGTGTTATATTACACTTTCACACTAATATAGCATTTCATTAATTATGGGGATTATTTATACCTTAATTGGCCTTACTTTCAATCCACAAGCCTTAATTAATGCAACTGAGATTAATCCTGACATTTACCAACATCCAATCATGATTCATGTGTTTTTGGATTGTATGGCCTAGATTTAGTGATCTAGGACTCATATTCCACCTTGGGCATATGGTTCCCAACTAATTTTTGGGGCCCCAATCCTGATTTCACATCAATCTAAGCCTTTCTTGAAATATGTGTCCCATAGCCTAGCCTAATGGAACTCATATGTCACTTCTAGTATATGAGTCCTATGTGGCTTAGGCCTAAATTAAATTCAAATTCTTGGTGGTATTTTGTTCTCGTAGATCTGATGTCGGCTTGTAGTGTTGTAATTTCAAGAAATTTGGCATAAACAAGTACAAATACAAGGTTATTTCACTCATTTTTCTCCTAGCAACTTAAATATTCATGAACTATAGAAAATTCTAGTTCACAAGAGCATTCAAGAGTCTTCAAGAGCTAATTATCAAGTGTTTTGGATCACTATTCAAGTATCAAGCATCATGTCAAATTTATCATGCATCATGTTTTTTTTTTAGCTAACATTTGTGATGTAGGTTTTCATGATTTAAGCAAGATTCAAGATCCACATTCAAGTTAGCCACTTCATACATTTTTTCAGCACTTTATTCCTAGGGTTTGTTGAGTTGCAACATACCGTTTTGTTCATTCATCATTCCTCCCTTATATTTTAGATTTCATTACAAGGTTTGATTACCAAAATGAGGTTTGACCAAGGAAAACCCCTTTCTACTGACAAATCAACATTTTTCCCTCTCTTTAGTGTGTGATTTACAAGTCTAGGTTGAAGACATGTTGAGGAGAAAGATTGGAAAGAAGTTGTCAATGTTGTCACCTTGTTTTGGAAGATCACTCAAAGGAATATACATAATAGAATTCAACATTTCAAACCTGGAAATCAAGTTGAGAAGACAAAGCAAAGATTGAAGAGTAGACCCATATCCTGATCCTCCAAAAAATCCAAGTAGGACTGATACGCCACTTCTGGTGTATGAGTCTCAATACAATCAAATTTCCAAATTTTAGGAGTTCCACACTTGTCTTTGTGAGATTCCTACTCCTACCTAGAAACCCTAATCTAGGATTAAATTGCCTAGTCTGGTGTATGAGTTCCACTATGCATTAAATTTAACATTTTTCAACATTTCAGGTCTTCATTCAAGCTATTATAGGTTTCTAGGTGCACCATTTTGATTTTCCAGTTTACTATTTTGATTTGCATTCATTTCTTGGTCATTTGTTAAATCTTTGCATAACATTAGGTTTCATAATTAGATCTTGTATATTACTAGTCTTTCCAAACTAGCTTGATGATGAACCCTTCTTTAGTCATTAATCATACCTGAGGACAACCTTTAGCAAATCTCTTTCCATCATTCCATCATTGGGTTGAGATCTCTAGGTTTCCTTGAATGTAATAATAGAAAAATTAGACCCTACCCAAGTTGTTCTACATCTCCTAAAAGTTGGGGTACCCTATTTCCACCATTACATTTTGGTGATCCTACATTTAGAACATCTTAATTTTGATTTGGAGTGCAAAATCATCCTAGATCTAGCTTGCATTAACTTTGCATTAGATTTTGTATTAGTGAATTTGCATATAGGGTTTCTAACTCGTGCATTAGTGAAAGTGCATGTAGGCTGCATTTTTGCATCTTGCATCATTAAATTTCACTTGAAATATGTATTTGCACTTAGTCTAGACATCATACAAACTAGAAAGCATAACTTTCACTTAGAATTTTTTGAAATTTGTGCAAAAACCTTAATTTGGGACTCATATGCCCCTTTGGGTGATTTAGTCCTAGTACATGTGGTTTTGCCTAATTTTTGGGTATTCATTGGTGACTATTTTTAGCATTCAAACCTTTGAAAAAGCCTAGGTGGGACTCATATGCCCCTCTAGGATATTTAGTCCTGTTTCAGATTTGAAACTACATTTTATAGGATTAAAAAATCTATTTATGTGTTTCAATTTTTTGTTGCTACTTTTTTGTTTTAGCTCCCAAAGTTTTTGTTTCATTCATTTTATTGCATTTTCCTTCATTTGGTTCATTACATACATTGCATAATCTCATATTTGCATTTAGAACTTTTATTCTTGCATTTCTCGTCCCTTGTATGAGCTTTTCTACTTGGTGTCCTATTGTGAATACTATAGTGAGGAAAAGTTTGAGACTCATTTCACCCCATGATAAAACAATCATCATGGATCTTGGGTTGTTTAGCTCTTTCAATACAAGTGTTGACACTTATTCACTAGGTATGGACCATACCCATAACAGCTCTTTACCTTCATGTAGTGGCACAAATGTTGAGACAATGGTTGTTAGTATTCCATAAGAAAACATAATCCAAATCCATGAAGACTTAAAAAACCTATAAAATCAAGTACTAAAAACATTTCAACCACTGCTATCCCTACAATAGATAACATACACCACATGATTGAAACTGAAGGAGTTGAACTTTTGTATAACCTAACTCAAATTTTTGGTAAACTTACTAGTGGTACTCAACCTTTGAACAATATCCAAAACCATGGAGGAACCAAAATTCCTCCTCTCACAACAATTTCCTCTATTGCTACCTATACTGGAACCCTCAAGTTACAACAACAATGTAACCTACTAGTAATGTCATTCCTACCTTATGTATTTCCGCTAGTATTCCTAGTACCTTTGTGACATTGCACATCATATCTCCTACCACTTTACCTCCCATAAGAATTCAACTCATTTGTCCCTCGAACACACACACACCACCATATTCACCTCCATCTCAATATGAAAAAATGATACAATCATAAATCAACTTTTGCAAATTGTTTCATCCATGCAAAAGCAATTTTCCACTATAAACCAAAATAAAATTGGCCAACCTACATACTATGTCAAAAGCAATCCCTTATCCTTAGAGATATTGAGAATGATGATACCACAAGGTCTAGAGATTCCTAGATTTGAGAAATATGGGGGAAATGATATCCTTCTAACCATATTTCCACTTATATTGCATTATGTAGTGATTTTTCCTTGAGGATAAACTATTGGTTAAGCTTTTCCCTAGGTCCTTGAAAGATACCGCTTTAGAATGTTTTTCCTCATTACCAAAAAAATAATTCATTCATTCAATGAACTTGTTGAGGCCTTTATAAACCATTTCCAAGTGCACATGGATCCTAAGATGACCTTAGTTGATTTGGTAAGATGTAAGCAAAAAGATGATAAAAAAGGTATTGACTTCATTTCATGCTAGCAATAGCTTTATTCCCAAATCAACATAAAGATTCTTGATCCTCAGATATTCATTGAGAACTTTCAAAATAAGATACAAGATAAGCTTACCATGATTAAATTTCCTTCCTTTGTACACTTATGTACTTCCCTCCATGATTATCAAAACTCGGTTAGTAGTCATGACACAAAATCCAACTTTAGCAGACCTAAGAAGTTTGAGTCTACAAACCAAAACAATTACCAACCTTTTAGGAAATAGAATAAAGGCTTCCTTCAACTTAATCCCCCTCAACAAACAACTCAACATGTCAATACCCAAGTGGCTACTATAAGGAAAACAACTCCTTTCACATTTGGGGATCCCACTAGGCAATTCACTCCCTTAGGTCTGATACCTTGCATAACACAATGTCACAACTTTTAGAACAGAAAATGATCACCTTACCTCCTATTAAAACTATAGATCCTAATAAACCTTCGAATTCTTATTGCCATTATCATTGAAAAAATGGACATGGCATAGAACATTATAAGCATCTTAAACATACTGTGCAAGACCTCATTGATTCTAGTCAACTTTTAGTTGGTGGTGTTAATGATCAAGGAAACAAATATGTTGTCCCTCCTAACAAAAACTTGCAAATATTTACCAACCCTATGGCAAAAATTATTATTTCAGTTTTTAATGCTAGTGAAACTACAAAGAACGATGTAATGAATGTTCACACAGATGATGAGAACATGGATACAATTCAACAAACTTCTATGGATATCATTGAACAAGGTCCTATGGATACTATTGAAAAAGGTTTGATTATGTTGATCAAAACTCATCCTCGCAAGGGCCAAAATAAAAATTGTCTAGATATTTCTTTCTCATCTAAAGGCATTATTAGAAATGTGCACGATGTTCCTGTTTACATAGCCAGCTGAATCAATGATAAGCCCACTAATGGGATATTAATTGATCCTATCTGTAGAGAGAATGTGATCATTGAAGAATTCTTACTTGTGCATGAACTCTACCAAGAAACATATGATCAAATGAAAGCATGGATAAAGACGCATAATGTTGTTGCTTTCCCTATGATGGGATCAATCACCCTTACTTTACGAATAGGGAAGAAAAAATTAGATGTCTCATTATCTATCATCTTGATGTCAAACCAATTCCATGTGAAGCTTCCCTACCCATGGCTATAGTCCATGGAAGTCCTCCTGTCAGTTGTGCATAAATGCTTAAAGTTTCCCTTTGATAATGAAATTTTCACTATACACAATAGTGGCTTGAACCCTTTTCTTCCTATGGAAACTTTTCATTAGATTTCTTTTGGCCCGAGCCTATGGAACTTATCCAACCTTGAGAAGACTTATTTTTCATATCCTACCAAACATTTAGGAAAAAATGCATAGTAAAACTATCCCTTACAAGTTACATTCCTTAGCCTATGATTGAGCTTACCATCCTTGATGAGACTATGATTGAACCAAAAGACATTCCAAATAACCAAGACCAACCTAAGATAGTTCATTTTTCTATCTCCTATTAAAGACCAAGAGATAACGAAAACAATCCCGTCACACCTCCTAAGATAATTTTTTTTTACAAACCTAAAGAGAAAGTGGTCAAAAAACCTTCCATGGTTCCTTCCATTCCTCCCCTTAGGGAAGAAAATAAACCTATGGTTGATAAACCCACTCCTAAAAAAATGCAACTTGAAAACCAAATCAAAAGAAACAAAAATGCTAAAGAGAATAGGCATAGACGATATGATCTTTCTAGAAAGTTAAACAAAAAATAAAAAATGAAAACAAAATTCCAAACTTGAATGAAGCAATGCATGATGAGTCTCCCTCGTCACAACAAAAATATCCTATACCACAACTGTAACAGGGGATAAACCCTTCTCTGGACATTATCATTTGACCTTCCATTGTGATTAACTTGGATGATGGTGATGAAGTTTCTAAAATTGATGAAGAAGTCCATAATGAATTCAACACATTGTTTTCCTCTTCTATGAGCTTAAACGACAATTCTTCTAAGAAGAGTTTTGAACTTGGTAATGATCCTAGTTCGACACTTGCTATTGTCCCTTTTGCTAGTTGTCTGTCATTCATATATAATGAGCACGGTTGGGATGTAAATGACCTGCTAATAGGTTGACTTGCATATGCCTTAGTAGTCTTTTGCATTTTTTTTTTCTTTTTGTGTGATTGAATGTGCATAATGTGATCCCTCGCAATATTTTGTTTGATGTACTTCTCTCTATTTGTGATATTCATCTATTTGTACCTACACTCTTCTCTATTTTGTGAATCTTTTACCTTTCCATTTATCTTTTCATTTGTCTTGTGTTTTACTTTTGGCGATGATGCAAGGCATCAAAACATTCACATCTCTTCCATGTTAACCCAAAAGCTTTCCCTTTAACTTTTCATTTGTCTTGTATTTTCCTTTTAGGGATGATGCAAGGTATTGAGACATTTCATGTCTCTTCCATGTTGACTTGAAAGGTTTTTTCTTTTATTTTTTTCTCTCTTTGTGTCATTCTTCCTATTCTATGAGTATTTGGGGAATGGTGATAGTTCTGAGCTCTCTAAAATTATTGAAGCAAAGAACATACTAACCCCAAATCCATGGATCCCTCATGTGTTTGGATTTTCATTTTGGGGGCAACCCCTTTTCATGATGTAGCTTTATTTGGAAACATATTACTTGGCATAGGTCTTTCCAAATAAGCTCTCATGTCCTCTTTATTTTTAGCATTTATCATTTGCTACTTTAAAGTAATTTCTCGCAACAGAGTGTTTAGTGATTTCTTTAAAGTGGGGGAATATATTGCCATTATTCTTTTACATTTCATATTTCATGGTGTAGTCTTCTTACTCCAAGTGATGCTTCTTTTACTTTGTGGATGGCGTTGGGTATGATTCCCTTCAAGAGTGTGATCTCTCTTAGCATATTATATTCCCCTTAGTGGCTTGACATGACACACTACATCCCCTAAGTTGTGAATATTCTATTCTTCGATTGGTCCTCTCTTGGAAACATTAGGCATGATGTTCCCTAAGATAAGACATTACATGAACTAAGAAAAACTCCTTTAGGCATACCTTATACTATTTTTCATTTACAATTTCCGTTATATGGCCACTTTGCATAACACACTTTACTTGTCTGTGGAGCCATCTTTTTTTGTCATGAGTTTCAAACATGCGAAGCTTTTCTTGCCTCATGAAGCTCAAAGTTCATTGTTGCATAGAACCATAAATCAAAGTTATTAGGAGGTATAGCTTTGGTCTGGTTGAATGAGAAGCCAAACTGAGGCATGAATTTTCCATAGCCACTTGCTTATTTGCATGAGTGCATACTAGCCACATGTGTACATGTCTCACATTTTGGATACTTACCCAATGGATAGCCTGAAGTTTCATTTCCTTAGAGTGAGCATACATTTTTGGAAAAATAACTTAGATCTAATACACAATGTGTGGGACAAACGGTTGAAGCTTGATCCACCCCTTTTCATTTTATTCTTTCTTTTCTTTATGACTTTGGCATTGTATACTTGTGGCTTGTTGTTGCTACTTATAATCATTTTACATGTGTTTCTTTTGTGCTTGTGTTGGTTCACCACAGGATTTTGATCCAGGGCACTTGATCACCCCTCTTAATCATCATCGTCCTATCTTACTAGCATTAGTACACATGGACCCCTCTAGATGTGAGTTTTTCTACTTTAGTGTGAGTTTGAAGAAAGTTCCTACTCTCACTAAAGTGGGAGCTAGATGTAATGATGGAAAATGTATCCCTCTACATTTTCACACTTGTTTGGGCCCTCCCTATTAAATTGAGCTTCATGTTTCCTTGATTTAGTGTTGTAATGTGTTTAACACATTCACATTAGGTCTTGGGCCCTTATAAATTAGGTGGACTTTATTGTCCCTTATTTAGGGTGTTGTAAAGTGTTATATTAAATTTCAAACTAATATAGGGTTTCATTAATTATGGGGCTTCTTTATGCATTAATTGGCCCTATTTTGCATCCACAAGCCTTAATTAATGCATCTTTCTAAGATTAATCATGAAATTTACCAACGTCTAATCATGATTCATGTGTTTTTGGATTGTATGGCCTATATTTAGTGATTTGGGACTCATACACCACCTTGGGTGTATGGGTTCCACCTAAGTTTTGGCTCCCTAATCTTGATTTCACATCAATCTAAGCCATTCTTGAAATATGTGTCCCATAGCCTAGCCTAATGGGACTCATATGCAACTTCTAGAATATGAGTCCTATGCGATTAGAGCTAAATTAAATCCAAATTCTTGGCGGTATTTTATTCTCCTAGATTTGATTCCAGCTTGTAGTGTTGTAATTTTGAGAAATTTGGCATAAAAAATTACAAATACAAGGTTATTTCATTAATTTTTCTCCTAGCAACTTAAATATTCATGCATTATAGAAAAATTGAGTTCACAAGAGCATTCAAGAGTCTTCAAGAGCTAATTATCAAGTGTTTTGGATCATTATTCAAGTATCAAGCATCATGTCAAAGTTATCCTGCATCATGTTTATTTTTGAGCTAACATTTGTGATGTACATTTTCATGATTCAAACAAGCATTCAATTCAAGATCTATATCATTCAAGTTATCCATTTCAAACATGTTTGTAGTAGTTTATTCCTAGGGTTTTCTAAGTTGCAACATACCATTTTGGTCATTCATCATTCCTCCCTTCTATTTGATTTCATTACAAAGTTCGGCCAAGGAAAACCCCTTTCTACTAATAAATCAACATTTTTTCCTCTCTTTATTGTGTGATTTGTAGGTCTAGGTTGAATACATGTTCAAGAGAAAGATTGGAAAGAATTTTTCAAGTGTTCAAAGTTTTCAAAGTTGTCACCTTATTTGGAAGATCTCCCAATGACATCTACAAAACATAATTCAACATTTCAGACTCAGAAATCTAGTTGAGAAGATAGAGCAAAGAATTAAGAGTAGATTGAAATCCTGATGCTCCAAAAATTCCAAGTAGTACTGATATGCCTTTTCTGGCATATGAGTCCTAGCACAATTAAATTTTTAGATTTCAAGATTTCTAGACTTGTCTCTACTAGATTCTTGTTCCTTCCCAAAAACCCTAATCTGGGACTAAATCACCCAGTCTAGTATATGTGTCCCAATGTGCATTAAATTCATAACTTTTAGAATTTCAGTTCTTCATTCAAGCTACTACACATTTCCAAGTGCACCATTCTGATTTCCCATTTTACTATTCTAATTTGCATTCATTTCTAGGTCATTTGTTGAAGCTTTGTATAACATAAGGATTCATAATTAGATCTTTCATATTACTAGTCTTTACAAGGCCTAGCTTGGTGGTAAACCCTTTAGTCATTAATCATACCCAAGGACAACCTTTAGTAGTTATCTTTCCCTCATTCCATTATTGAGTTAAAATCTCTAGGGTTTCCTTGAGTGTAATAATAGCAAAATAGGACCCTACACCTTGTGCTACATCTCCTAAATGTTGGGGCACCCTATTTCTCCCATTATAGGTACCAATACAAGGATATCTAATTCTTTCCTACACTGAGTGCAAGACAAGAATGATCCAAGGTAGGTGATGAAAAAGGGCTCCTTGCATTTTGAAATAATTTGTAATGAATGTAAAGCACGAAATAATGAGAATATTATGATCCTATGACTATTACATGGAAAGGAGTGGAAGGAAACACTTCAAGGGATTATTTCTCTGATATCAAACTTTTTAAATATTTATTTCAAAGCACAACACTCATTAGTACTATGTCCAATAACTCTATGATATCACAAATGTGATGTGCTTGTATTCATATGATTTGGTTTTCGATCTTCTTGTATGGGTGGTAATGTAATTAGTCATTTGTTTAGGAGTATCTACAAGTGCCTTTCAATTGTAGATGGTGGGTAAGGGAATTGTAGCTTCTTTAGTTTGTAAGGCCTTCTCAATTGCTAGATTCACCAATTTTATCGAGTTGAATGTTGAGAAGGAGGACCTAAGACAATTCTATCATTTGTATCATCATTACGAGGAATTGGTTGTTCTTTAGGAAGGAGGACACTAATATTGGGAGGAGGATCTTGATATCCTAACCCTTTAGTATCTTTAGTTGGTATTTTCTCTAAGAGTTGATGAATTTCATGCTCGCTTGTATCACATCCTTGTTTGCTTAAGATCATGAATCCTTTTCCATATGTTTCCTCTTGGTTGATTGATGTGTTGGTTACTTTGTTAACATGAGATGGTTGATTTTTTTTCTTTATTAGAGGAACTAGGTTCACCTATTGTAGGGAAGTTAGCTTCATCTTGTGTTTCAATGTCAGGATGTAAATGACCAAATATCTCAAGAGGTGTTGATTTTTTCATGGATGGATAAAAAGATGCATTAGTTTCAAGGTTGTTAAGGGAATAATTTATGAATTTTTTCATGTTGTCATCATCTTCTCCAATTATGTCAACATCATGAGGAGGACATGCATTAGGAGTTGAGTGAGCATGATTGAGTTTAATTTCATTACCGGTCATTTCTAAAAGCACAACTTGAAACATCCACTAAGGATTTCAAGGACATCCACAACTTACCAAATAACATATCCATGATGAAATGCAATGCAAGAACTTAGAATAAAACCTATGTAAATGAAATCTTGAGATTATGCAATGTACAAAATGAACCAAATTGACCTAGATGCAATGAAAAGAGGGAAAAAAAAATTGTAAACTAAAACAAAAATATAATAACAAAAAACTAAAACACAGAAACAAAGTTTTTAATGTTGGTAAATATAGTTTAAAATCTAAAATGAGACTAAATCACCCAAAGGTGCGTATGAGTCCCATTCAGGGTTTTTCAGGGGTTTAAATGCTAATAAACATTCTTCACAGAATACCCAGAAATCAAGCAAAACCACTTGCACTAGAACTAAATCACCTAGAGGGGTGTATGAGTCCCAAAATAGATTTTTTGCATTAATTTTAGAAAATTCTAAGTGAATGTTAAGTTTTTTGTTTTGTATGGTGTCTATGCTAAGTGCAATTATAGATTTCGATTGAATTTCAATGATGCAATGGGAAAAAACGTAACCTATATGCACTTTCACTAATCCAAGATTAAGAAACCCTAGATGCAAATTAACTAATGCAAAACCTAATGCAAAGTTAGTGTAAGCTAGATCTAGGACTATGATGGACTCCAAATTAGAAAATTAAATGTTCTAAAGGGTAGGTTCACCAAAATGAAACAATTGAAATATGTGTGCTATCTTTTGGGAGATGGAACACAAGGGACTTATTTCACTCAAGGAAACCCTAGAAATCTTAATTCAAGGGTAGAATGAGGGAAGGGCATTTGTAATAGGATGTCCTAGGATGTGATTAAAGACTAAAAGGGGGTTCACCACCAAGCAAAGGCTTGGAAAGACTAGGAATGTAAAAGATATGTAAAACATAACAATATAACCTAGATTATGAAATTGAAATACAAAATAAATGACTGAGAAAGTACAAAGGTGCACCTAGAAACTAAAGAGGGTTGAATGAAGATCTGAAATCCCAAAAATGCTAACTTTAATGTACACTAGGAATCATATGCCAGTAGGGGTGATTTAGTCCCAATTTAGGGTTTCAGGCTAAAACCAAAATTTGGAATTGTTGAATCAGGATTTGCCGAAAAAGTCTAAAAATAGGTATACTAGGACTCATACGCCACAAGTGAGGATTTAGTCCTAGTATCGGGGTTGCTCCAAAACTCTGATATCCTCTAATGATCTCCTATAGCTTTCTTCATGTCAAATCTCTAGTTTTGAAACATTGAATTTTGCTTTGTAGATGACTTTCCATGATCTTGCAAGGTAGATGATAGCTTTGACAACTTGAAAAAATTTCTCCTATATTTCTCTTCAATGGATCTTCAACCTAAACCACCTAGTGTTGCAATCACACATAAAAGAGAGGGAAAAATATTGTTTTGTTAGTGGATAGGGGTTTACCTTGGTCAAACCCCGTTTTGGTAAGCAAACCTTGAAATGAAATGAAAAAGAAAGGAGGAATGATGTATGAACAAAATAGTATGTTACAACTCACCAAACCCTTGAATAAGATGCTGCAAACATGTATGAAGTGGCTAGCATGAATGTGGATCTTGACTCTTGCTTGAATGTTGTGAATATTTATTTTAATGCTTGCTTGAATCATAAACCCCTACATCACAAATGTTAGCCCAAAAACAAACATGATGCATGATGACTTTGATATGATTCTTGATACTTGAATAATGCTCCAAAATGCTTGATATTCACTCTTAAATGCTCTTGTAAACTCTTTAAAGTGCTCTTGATCATAAATTTTCTATAATCCTTGATCTCAAAAAAGTGTTAGATGACTTGTAAACTTGCTAGGAAAAAATATGTGAATAACCTTGTATTTATACTTTTCTATGCCAAATTTCCTAAAATTACAACACTATAAGCCAACATCAAATCTAGGAGAATAAATTCCCGCCAAGAATTTGAACTTAAATTAGGTCTAAGCTTAGCAAGACTCATACACTAGTTGGGGCATTTGAGTCCCATATGAGTCCCATTAGGCTAAGCTTGGGACACATTTTTCAAGAGAAGTTTAGTTTAATGTGAAATCCAAATCAAGGTCTTGAAACTTAGGTGGGACACACACCCAAGGTGGCGTATGAGTCCCATATCACTAAATCTGGGCCATACAATCCAAAATCATTAAATTATGATTGGTCATTTGATATATGTCAGGATTATCCTTGGAAAGATGCATTAAATAAGGCTTTTGGATGCAAAATAGGACCAAATAAGGTTTAAAGAAGCCAAATTTTAGTAGGGAGAGCCCAAACAAGCATTTTCCTACACTACACTAACTACTCAAGAGGACCAATCTAAGCATAGGGTTTAATAAAACCTAATATCATCGGAGACTAATAAATTTCATCATAATTGTTATCATTTATATTCAAGGGTCGGTGTAGGATCATGGGGGTCCCAACAAGGACCTTAAGTGGCAATAAAAATTCAAAAAAAATAGAGTTATGCAACTTGACATAAAAATTTGAATAAGTTATTAACATAACTTGAAAAATATGTAAAAACAAAATTTGTAGCAAATTGAATGTAGTTTCTAAAATACTATTCCTTTTTTGGAAAAAGGTAAATCTATTTGGTGAAAAATTAAAATTTCAATGCAATAGTATTATATTTTCAAGAAAAAATAAAAAAGCAGGTGTATGTTTAACTAACCTAAGTATTTTTTTATTTTTTTTGAAACTCTCGATATAAGTAGAGGACATATGCCCAAATGTGCCACCTTTTTTTGGTATTTTTTTCCAAGTGAATAATAAGTTATGAATTTTTTATTAATTTTTTTTTAAAATATTAAAACTTGTTTTACTAATCACCATAACTTGGTCAAAAATTTATGAAATTTAACTTCTTCTTTTTTTTCTCCTATAGAATGGGAAGCATAGAATGTGTTGCATCTTTCAAATTTAAAAAATGTGAAATCGCTTAAGATTTAAATAGATGTTTTCAATCAGCCTATCAATCAAGACTTTAGTCAGAATGTATGTCAAAAATTAATAATAATTATCTATTTAGATCCAAATAAGACATATCTTATAATTTTGGAAATTTGACAATTTTCTCACTAAACTCTTTTTGTTTCATCAAATTTGGATGAAAAAAGTTATCAACCACTTTTTTGTCATATCGCCATTTTTTGGACCCCATGATCCTACACTCACCCTCAATGAAGCTAAAGAGAACTAGATTCACAAAAGAGCCAAAAATAGAGAAAACTCCTCCATAGACAATATATACTATTATCACAAGATCTTACAATCACTTTATACTTAAATTTCCTCTACTTTCTCCATAAAACCCTCTATGACAATAGATAAGAACTTTTTTTCCAACTCTCCTACAAAAATTAAGATTACTTCTACTTAAACTACCATCATTACTACCATAGCTTTAAGCATCCTAATAAAATTTTCTAAATCAATGAGAAAATATAATTCCTAGTAAAGATTAGATGTGATGGTAATATACAGGTTTATTTTCTTAATGTTATGTTCTCTTAATGTTATGTTCAATATACTTGATTATAAATTCCAAATCCCTAAATTTAATATTCTTGCACATCAAATTATTATAACTTTACCTCCTCTATGTCATAACATAAAGAATAAAATATTTATGACAATAGATGTGTAACAATTCATATACACTTAAAACTACTACTAGGAAGGTGTTAGACATGGTTCTAAAAATAAATATGGTAGATCACTTTCATTAGCTATTGAAAAATAGATGGAATTTATTTTAGATAAATATAATAAAATATGATAGCTTAAATAAATGTGATTGGTTTTCAATAATATTTGTTTCACTAATTTTCTTTTGTAAGATCAAGGATTGCTAGCTTCTTTTGTAGTTACAAGATGTGATCGCCTTAAGAATGACCTATCTGCTAAAAAACTAAAATAGATTACACCCTATGTATAATAAATTTTAAATTTCAATAGGAAGTATTTTGACAACAATTTTACACTCCCATAGTGACTAAAAATCATAATAAAAAAAACATCATTTACATTTTTACATAAAAATGTTGAAATATTCCACTTTATTTATGATGAAAATTGCCTAACATGGGTTATCTATATAACAATACTCATATCTCATACATCTTCCCTTAAATTAATCAATAGGGTATTTGCATGTATGCAACATCAAACAAAAATGTCCAATTAACACACATGCTTTTTAGAGCATACAAAATGCATGTATGTCTATAAAAAGAAATGAAATGGTAAACAATATCTAAAAATACTCCTAAATTTTTCTAATAAAATTATTTTATTTGGATAACCAATTATTAACTTGTCCAAGAATTGAGAAAGTGATTTATAACACCATCTCATTTACCACATTAAATATCACCTCATTTATTATTCCTTATATCTCCTAGGTGTTTTGTGAAAAAAATATGATTTGAAAAGCCAACTAAGTATCTTGGCCAAAGCATTAATGATCAAGGGCAATGAAAAGTGGTTCAAAAAATATTTAGAATAGGTGCATACTATGTGTTATTTTTGAAAACATCCAAAGGACATGAAAAAAAAACATTTCCATGTCAAAATTTTCATCCACTATTTGAGCTTATCTGGTATTGGAGAGAACCCTTAATATGTATGTTCTTCATCTTTTATCATATTGGGGCTCACAAATTTCTTACTATGTTTTGATTGAGAATTTTTTTTTCCAATTTTCATATTCTTCTACAAAGAAATATATAGAAATATGTATATATGAATATTCCTATCTTAAAGAAGAAATAAAAGCAATAAAAATATCATTACTAAATATTTTTTTATAAAATTAATCTATATTTGAGTAACAAAAAATACATCTTCTAAATTTCAATAATAATTTCTAAATCTTCTATTTTATAAATTTCAACTACCTAATTACATTCTAGTGAAATCAACAAATTTTTAACAATAAAAAAAACTCCTTATTCACTTAACAAATATTTTATATATTAAAAAATTCAAAATAAATTGAATATTTCAAATCATATAAAATAAATTTGAAAATAACAAAATTTTCATTATCTTGAGAGAAATAAAATTGTTTTTTCCTCTTACTTTTATTTTTTTATTGAATAATCTAAAAGAATTACAAGGAAGAACAAAGGCAACCCCAATAGGTAACTGCTAGTAAAAAGAACATGAAAATAGCAGCAAAGATTTACATTATCACAACTAAACAACTAGTATGCAACAACAATATAACACTATTACACTTAAAATGATTGCAACTGACTAAGATAGCATAGCTCCCCTTCAAATGTTTAAACAATGTAACAAAGATTTACATTGTCCAAACAAAACAAGTATGCAACAACATTATGACACCATTACACTCTAAATTTAAACATGATTTGCAACTTTGTAGGACAGCAAATCTCCCCTGAAGTCATGGAGCTGCAAAAATTCATGTTTAATCTCCTCCAAATGTTTGTTGAAATGTGCATCTTCTGTGAGCCCCCTCTTCAGTTGAGAACAAAGAAAGGTGAATTGAAACATGATGTCAGAGTAAAACTTTAGAATATCTATTTCTTGATGCAAAAAGTGATTATAAAATATTGCTAGACATTTTCTTTTCCATAAATGTAGTAAAATACACCGCCTCATAGAATTAGCAATTTTTTTTTATGCAACTCAATACCAAGGAGTGCTTCTTTCTAGCATAAGACATGATCAAAATAAGCAAAGAAATGGTAAAAAAATACTATTCCATTTTCTTTTTTGCGTGAGGGCAGTCCCAAAAGATATGTTTTAAAGTTTCATTATATCGATAGAAAGGACACTTGGCTACCTGTACAATCTTAAATATTTAATTCTATCCCAAATAGGTAATTTATTATGCAAAATTTTCCTAGCCAACATTTGAGCATTTGCCTCCTCCTTGGACTTCCAAATATGATCACTTAACATTCTCCATTTTCTTTGTTTAAAATTATAATTCTATTTCCTGTTAAGTGACATGTTTAATTTCATATCTAAAAGAATCTTGAAATATATCTTCGTCATAGGGAACCATAAGAAAGAATATTTATCAAGCCACAACCAATCCTTGAAGAAGTTGCAGTGTAAAGGAGTGCAAATTTTCATGAGGATTTCTATACGGACCAACAATTTCATGAGGGTCATGAATACTTTATACTTGTTATTTAAATTGAATCTTTGCCTTGAGTCTTGCCAGGCAATCCAATCAAGGGAGTTAAAGTCCCAAATATCACCAAATTATTTCATCCCTTTTTAATAAATAAATAATGGGATTTCTTAGGAAAGGTGATAGCAAGTGGTTTCCCATGATATTGAACTAGCTTATGGGTATGTGTAGGATCATGATGGGCCAAAAAGTGGCAATATGATGGGTATTTGTAGGGTATGTGGCTGACGATTTTTTTTTAACCCAAAATTGATGAAATGGAAAGGGTTTTTAAATGAGATTCTTAGCTTTCCACCAATATAAATTATGCTTTACTTTGAATTTAATAAATAATTATTATTCATTTTCTATTTGAATTACAACTAAAGCCCTTATTGATAGGTTGATTGAAAAACATCTATAGCTTTCAAACGGTATCACATTTTTTGAATATGAAATATGCATCACATTCTATGCTTCACATACTATAGGATTAAAAAAGGGAAAATTGAATTTCATGAATTTTTTACCAAGGTGGTTGAAGACATGTGATTTTTTATTTTTTTAAAAGTTGTAATAAAAAATTCATAATTAATTATTTACTTGAAAAAAAATTACAAAAAATATTCATCACATCGGATATGAGTCCTCTACTTATATCTAAAATCTTATAAAAAAATACTATCATTTTATTGTGGTTAGGGTGGTCAGGACAAACACCTACTTCTTTTTTTCCTTGAAATTTAAGTATTGCTATATTGAAATTTCAAATTTTCATAAATAGATATTTTTTCTTTTTAAAATAAACCTAGTAGTTTAGAAACTACATTCAATTTGCTACAGATTCTATTCTTACATATTTTTGAAATAATATAGATAACTTATTCAAATTTTAACGTCAAGTTTCTTAACTCTAATTTTTCTAAATTTTTTGCCACTTAAGGGCCTATTTTTTCCATGATGATCCTACACATACCCTTATTCCACCAAATCAAAGAGGTAGCAAAGTTGAAACTATGATGCAAAGAGTCTTTTTCCAATTTAAAAATTTGTAGACCTATTGTCAAGAATTTCATATAGATTGCAATAGAAATGATTCTTTAACATGAAAGAAAGGATAAAGTAGAATTTTATCCATCCAAACCACGTTTTGCCACTTATTATTCATCATAGCAAGTGAAATGTGATGTCTCACTAAAATTTTCCATTGTTCCTCTCCTGACATAACTCTTACAATTAACTTAGTAAATAAACAAATCCCTTGTGTCCTAGGGTCTACGAGGCCCAACCCCGCTTTGGACTTAGGTTGTAGACTATGCAGCTAAGACCTATGACCTAAATCCCATTTTACCATCCCAATTAGTCCACAAGAATTGTTGAATGAGATTATTTAAGTCTTCATAACCCTTTTTGGATGACATCCAACACAAGAAATAGTACACATGGGAAGCCAAAAATATCTAGTTTATCTCTTATAATATTCCAACCAATGAAAGAAATGTGTCATAGAAAAAAGTACCCTTTGCTTGACATGGGATTAATTCATGATAAAGTGGACTTAATAAGGTCTTAATATAGTGTTGTGAGGCATTTTATGCATCCACACTAGGTCTTGGACCCTTGCAAATTAAATAAATGATGTCTTGTAAACATGTTGTAAAGTGTTGTAAAGGACTTTCACACTTTTTCTAGACATAATGAACCTATTTCTTCCTAATTAAACATTATAATTTAATGTATTTAATAACATCATTACATCAATCTAGAAGGCTTGTAAAATAAACTTAATGTTAAACTAGTGTTGTAATGTGTCTTACACATTCACTAGTTCCTGTGCCTTCCTAGGCTAAGTGGACCTCATTTTAGTGTTGTAAAGTGTATTTAATCACACTTTCACATTGAATTCTATATTCCAAGCCCTAATTGACATTTACATCATCACTAATAATCCCATGTGTTGGCATAAAAATTAACACCTCTGGAGTATTAATTGGTACGGACAACTATGCACAATACATAACGAGTGCTCTTCAAATTAGGAGGGGAAGCTCCCTTCAGGTGCGGACAAAACGCTTGGAAAAGTAAATTAAACTAATTCCTATCTTTTTGTCTCAGCTAAAAGAGGCACAAGGTTAAGAAAACCAAGAATGTTGCAACTAAGGATTTTCTAGTTTGGCAGATCATTAACTACAACTAAACTAACTACTTTAAATCTATCCAGTTCCCTCAAGAAAACAGAGCATGAGGAAATGGAGCAGGAATTTTTTATACGATAAACTTCAGGTACAGTTCACAACATGAAGGAAAGGTGGGCACAACTATTTTCTCAGCTGGGAAGAAGTTTATTGGAAACAAAAAATATACGATAAACTGGGTAAAGACTCACAACATGAAGGCAAGGTGGCATGACTATTTGCTTGTCTGAATAGGCTTATTACTCACACACATCACACGATAAACCAACTATAGATTCTCAACTTGAAGGAAAGGTGGCACAACTATCAACTCAATCTGAATAAGTTTATTGAATACAAAACACAAAGGATAGCCAACTAGGACAGTAAATTGCATAGGTGAGACACACATACAATTTACGATCGAACTAGCCACTATATCTAACTAAGGAAATCATTCACCATAATAATTGCATGAAACCCAAGTGGCATAACAATTCATCATATCAATAAATACTCATGAATAGATACAAAATTAGCAATATTACAGGCAAGGTAGGAACAACATATATTTCTCTCTCATGCAAAAGTTCGTGAATAGATACAAAATAGCAATACTACAGGCAAGGTGGGCACAACATGTATGCTATCACACAAAAGTTATTTACAAATAAGAAAAATCTCTTATTTATAGACATCAAAAGGTGTAGGGAACCCTAAAATCACCTTGAGTCAACCACAGTCTTGCAATGCATGCAAGATTTTATTGCTAAACCCTAACAAAGCAAACTATATAGTTAACTGGAAAATTATCATCAGTTAACTAGTACATATAATCTAAATGGACAATGTGAAAACATGCATGTCCTTATTGAAAGAAAAGTTAACTATAACATAGTTACCCTCAGTTAACTAAAAACCCTAATCCTAACTCCTGCGAAGATAACTCCAAGGAAGAGATATGCATGTATGAAATCAACAAGTGAACTCAAGACTGAAAGTCAAGTTAACTATTGCTCTTGACTCTATCCTTGAAACTAACTACAGGTCCCAACTAGAAGATCACTGGCTGATATCTCAAACAATCAACCTCTCCACGAGGTTGTTGACTGTGTCACCATCTAGAGGTCTGACAATTCATTGCTTATCAGCAACTTTGGAAATATTTACAAACTAGCATTTCACTGACTTATAACTTTGGCGGCTCTATAACTGAAGTGATGGCCATTATCTCTTCTACAGCTTGATGTCTCTAACGCTTTTCCTTATTCTTCTCAATGAAAAAGTGTTGCATGATGAAACCATGAAGCTTGATCATGAACACTCTGGTTGTGAGAAATACACACGAACTCGCTGCACATGCAAAATTCCAATGGTCCACCCCATGTCTATGCCTGTCAAATTGTCTGAATTAGCCCCCGGATGCGCTTGATCTTCATTGTCAGCTATTCTGATGAAAACATGAATGAATACCGATTTGGTCTTGAATTCAGTCTTTGAAAATTTCCTTATGAAAAACTTGCTCGTTGACTATAAACATGGCTATATTTTGACAACTTTCTGAAAAGGTTGAAAAAGCTTTGGACAAGGCTAAAAATAGCTCGCTATGGGAAAAAAATTGGAATTTTTCTGAAACATGGGTTTTGTGCAAAATCAAATTCTAAGCAAACCCAGATCAATAAAAATTCAAAAAAGGGAGTTTTAGCTAAGCATACAGAGGTTTTTCAGTCGAGAAAAGTAGAGGTTCTAGAGCTCACTTAGGGTGATTTTTCCCGAGAAAATATAGAACATGGGTTTTGTAGGCAACATAATTTGAAGGCAACCCAGATTAGTCAATTTTGAAAAAAATGTGTTTTTGACCCACATGCAAATAAATTATCAGAAAAAAGAACAAATCTTTAGAATAAAGCTAAGACATGGGTTTTGTTGTTGATGTTGAAGTATGTTCAAACCCAAATGATCAAACTCTGAAAATTTGTTGATTTTTTTTGACATGCGTAGAAAGTACCTAAGATGAGAAATAGAAGAAATAAGACAGAAGAAAGAAGATTTTATTTGTTCTACTTTTGTAGAATTCACCTATCTCTAACTTGAACCTGATGTAACCTGCATGCAAATGAAAAATTAAATCTGGAATATTCATCCTCTAAACAAACTAAATTTGTTGCTACGAAGAACACTAAAATTTGACACCTGTAGCACCTTCAAATCATTGTTTACTCAAGAAAAATGTATTTCTCTTTGCTTGGGATGAAGAATAATGGACACCTAAGCTTGAATAAATAAGCTTTCTCATCAAAGGCATGGTAAATGCATGCAAACCCTAAGAATGGTGCTTGGCTTATGATTGGACCTCAAAAATCCTCACCTAGCCAATGATTGGCTCTCAAAACAGTTAACTGATGATCAATATGCCCTAAATAAAGTGTCATGCTTTAATATTTGCCATAAAATAAATTTCCATCTTCAAGACTTCAGATGAAAAATCCCAAATAAAGTGACATGCTTTAACACTTCAGTTAAAAATCCTAAATAAAGCGCCTTAAGTTAAGACTTCAGTTGAAAATCCTAAGTAAAGCACCATCCTTTGATATCTCAAGATAAATATTCACATGCGCCATGCATTAAAGCCTCAGTTAAATCCTAACATACAGTTCAGTTTAAGTGAGCATGCAAAATAATAACTCAATATGCAAACTAGTTAACTGGACATGCAAATCGGTTAACTCAACATGCAAAATTGAAAAACCACCTGACATGCAAAGATGTCAACTGAAGATGACAGCCCAAAAATTGTTCTCTTCAACTGAAAGTCAAAATTCAAATATTGAAATAATATTTAAAATTCCTCTTTTAGGTGCACATGTGATTTTGAGTTTGAAAAATCAACTTTGACTTTTGGCATTTTTCTCCAGACTTAACCATTTTTCATGAAAATTGGATTTTGAACCTCTCTGAGGCCTCTGTTCAATCCCTAACACGGGCTAACTAACCTCACCGATTGACTGGCTGACAGTTGCATTGCAGAGTGGGACAAAGACTAATCAAAACATTCCTTGAGACAAAAAACCATAAAATCAAGATCTGAGTGCTTAAAAATTCAAGCGCCCTTTGCAAAAACTGCGATTTTGATTTTAGACAGCCATTTTTCCATCATTTTCATCTTACGAAGGTAAACTTGAATCCTCCATAACTTTTGTTTGACAAAGTTTCAGGACTGGATAATTGGCTCACTACGGAGCTAACTTCATTCCACACAACAACATCAAGAGAGCACTTCTAAAAACATCATCTAGGGGTTGAAAATCAAGGGAACCTTTCAAAAAATGTGCTCTTTTCATCCTAGAGCCATTTCTCAAACTGGCCAAAATATCACTAAAACTTTGGCTACAGGTTGCTAAGTCAACTTCTGATCTGATGGAGATAGGAAATGAAGAGATTAATGTAACACAGTCAAGATGAATACCTGAGATCATAAATAAGAAGGCATTCAAGGCTCCAAAAGCTCAAGCGCCTTTTTCAAAATGTGCTCTTTTGCTTTTTCCTTGATATCTTGACCAAGATTTAACCTCTTGTTTGACCTCTGGCTCAAGCAATTCAACAACTCAGATTCACCCACTAACGAATGCATTGCAAAGCCTGAGCAGATGTGAGACAAACATCCTAGGTGGCATTTAATCAAAAACCTTCATTTGACCCCTCAAAAAGATGGGTGCCTTTCTCAAAAGTTGCTCTTTTCTCTCCAATGTTAGTCATTTTTCACCTTCCTCATTTCTCGTTGAATTCCTCATAACAGGTGTTGAACATACCTTTCAGGCTAGCTGAATAGCTCATTGTGAAGCTGACAATATTCTTGACAAATCCTCTTGGAAATGACAAGTCTCAAAACTGACATCTCAGCCTCTAAAACCTAGGGTGCCCCTAGCCTCTAAGGGCTCTGGCGCTCCAGAGTTAGCCAAATTTTGATGATTTTCATCCTGGCGAAAAATCTCCTTTGAAACAAAGCATTACTTAGCACTTATCTTGCCACAGTTTCTTCATTTGAGCATTTTAGGCTTATATTTCAACATTTGACATCTGGCCATCTGCCATTGATGACTCCATAAACCTCATTTCTCTATCTAAAAAATTGAAAACTACCCACCAAACCTAAACTGAGTTTTAACTAAAACTAACTTCATCGTTGTGATCATGAAGCAAAATAAGCCAATCAAAACAATTTTTAGTCAATTCTGACAAGTTTCAATTTTTAGGGTTTCAGGGCCTAAAACAAGAGCTTGGAAAACCCTAATTTTCAATTTTTCCAAATTTTACCAGTATCTTCTAGACATCAAACTGACACAAAGTCCATACCTAACTTTCCCAAAAACAATGTTTTGACATCACTTTAACAAGGTTAAGACTCTACTAGCAAAATGCCTTAATGAAGCAAAATTTTTTGGGTTGGGTACAACATTAGGCTCCGTCTGGTGACCATGTCGGATACTTACAACATAGGAGAACCTGAGATTCTTTGTTTTTTTGTAGACCAATGACTTATCAGTTGGGCATATGGAGTCAGGACTTCCCTAATCACCTTTAAAAAAACATTAACTCTCCTAATAATCACCTAAAACACGACATTATATCACAAAACGGGGAAACACAAACGACATAACGATAAAGCATAAAAAGTATTTACAAAAAAAAAATCACTCCACCCCTGAGAGAGACGAAGTGCTTTGGATATATGAATACCCAAGAATCTTCATTCCAGAAGGATTTCCTCCTACAATTCCCATCAAAAGAGATCATTTCAAGAAGAAACGACATCGATGGGAGGCTCTTCCCACTGTACAGTTTTTTGGCACCCATTATGGGGCACAAGGCAAGAAAACTTCAAGAAAAGATTAATGCTTTTATTTCATGGGAATGATACTTTGGCATTTGATTGCATGATCCACACCGAAGAAATGGATGATGATAACAATAATGTTGATAGGCGATGTCCAACCCCACTACCTTGGGGTAATAACATTGGACCTTTGGCTTTTGAGGTAAATCAGGAGTTACCTAAAGGGTCAAGGAAGCGTTTTCCACAGTTTCACGGCGATGGAACTCAACACCCGGAGGATCATTTTTATGTGTTCACAATGGCTTGCGTCATCTTGCACGTAGCACATGAAGACATCACGGTGCATCTCTTTGTTGAGACTCTTTTGGGAAATGCTACCAATTGGTTCAATCACCTAGCACCAGGTAGTATTACAAGTTGGGCAACTATGAGTGAGAAGTTTTTGGCGAGATTCAAGCCCGCTGAAGAAAATCATATGTTGTTTGCCCAACTTACAAATTAAACGATGGAGCACAATGAACACATGAGGGATTTTGTAGCAAGATTTAATAATCTTGTTACAAGAATTTTTTCTACATTCGATCCATCACCAAATATTCTGATAAGTTGTTTCATAAATGCTCTTCCATCAGAGATAGCCTTCTTCCTCAAGACGGCCAAAGCAATAGAGTTGAAGAGTGCACAAGAACATGCCATCCAATTGGAAGATAATATGATCACTTTCAGCTTGATGAAAACAAATTCCATACTAGCCAAAGAGGGAATAACTTCAGCCACGGTTGCCAACATCTCCATCAAGACTAATGATTGAAGCTACACACAGTGCAGTATTTTGTCCTTTCCATGACAATGATGCACATTCTAGATCCACATGTCCAGAGAACTTGAGAATGATCCAAATCATGGGATATACTGAAGCTGCTCTCAATTCTAGTTTTGTACCAACACCAAGTTTGAATGTTGTCTTACCACAGACGAAAAACTTCAATGGTGACTTCGCAGTGGGATGCTTTGATAAAGAACCCATCAATCAAAAAGAAGAAGAAGAATACCATCAATATGCCCCTCCTGTGTTTATGTGTGCTCAACACTCCAAAGCACAGAAAGAAGAAGAAGAAAGATGGAAATCAAATGAAGAAGGGAAAGAAGTGCCTTTCACTTCCAATCCCAAACCTTCACATGAGATTACTATGCTAGTTGCTCAAGAGACTTCTTCAGAAAATTTTGACATCGTATCTTCCATGATGAAGACCAAGGTACAAATATCACAACTGGAATATCTTCAAGACCATCCAGAAGAACTAGATCAAATTCTCAAGGTTGAAATTAAGTAGGTTGTGTTCAAGTCATCTATTCTAGCAAAAGCAAAGCCTGAAATGGGTCTTGGTAACTGTGTTCAACTTTGTCAGAGATAGAAATTAAAGACTAGAACATTGCTTGTTTTGAAAAGAGACCGACAGAGGAGACAAAGTCATGGACAATATAGTTTGATGGAGATTGTATAAGTACAAATTTAGAGGTAGGGAAATTGATCATCTCCCCTAAAGAATAATGGTTCCCAGTTGCAAATTGTCTGCAATTGGAATTTACTAAAGCTAAAAAAGAGGTACTTTTGGAAGGCCTCAAAGATGCCGAAGAGATGGGAATCAAATTCCTATGTGCTAAAGGTGATGTAGAGTTAATCGGTGAGCCGGTCAAAGGATATTTTCAAGTTAGAAAAGATCACCTACGACATTGCAGAAATCGAGTTTGGAACTCGATCAACTGGTTTGAAGAAATCAACATCTCGAGGATGGACTACAGTATAACTAATGCCTTAGAGGTATCAACTTTCCCATTTGTATCATATTCTAACTTTTGTCACAGTACCTTTGCATGGATAAATGAATACCCGAGAATCTTCATTCCAAGAGGATTGCCTCCTACAATTCCCATCAGAAGAGAAGTCAAGCCTTTTAGGCATAAACGACATCGATGGGAGGCTCTTATCACTGTCATTTAGTGGACAATATCCAAAGAACTTCATGTCTTTTGGGGGTGGAGTGATTTTATTTTTGTAAATACTTTTTATGCTTTATGGTTGTCGTTTTGTGTTTCCTTGTTCTATGATGTTATGTCGTGTTTTAGGTGATTTAGGTAGTTTGTTTTAGGTGATTATTAGGTGAGTTAATGTTTTTTTTAGGTGATTAGGGAAGTACTAACTCCATATTCCCAACTAATAAGTCACTGGTCTACAAAAACAAAGAGAATCTCGGGTTCTCCTATGCCATAAGTATCTGACATGGTCACCAGATGGAGCCTAATGTTGTACCCAACCTAATATTTTTTGCTTCATTAAGGCATTTTGCTAGTAGAGTATTAACCTTGTTAAAGTGATGTCAAAACATTGTTTTTGGGAAAGTCAGGAATGGACTTTGTGTCAGTTTGATGTCAGGAATATACTAGTAAAATTTGGAAAAATTGAAAATTAGGGTTTTTCAAGCTCCTATTTCAGGGCCTGAAATCCTAAAAATTGAAACTTGTCAGAATTGACTAAAAATTGTTTTGATTGGATTATTTTACTTCATGATCACAATGATGAAGTTATTTTTAGTTAAAACTTAGTTTAGGTCTAGTGGGTAGTTTTCACCTTTTCAGATAGAGAAATGAGGTTTCTGGAGTCATCAATGGTAGATGGCTAGATGTCAAAAGTTGAAATCTAAGCCTAAAATGCTCAAATGAAGAAACTGTGGCAAGATAAGTGCTAAGTAATGCTTCGTTTCAGAGGAGATTTTTCGCCAGGATGAAAATCATCAAAATTTGGCTAACTCTAGAGCACCAAAGCCCTTAGAGGCCAGGGGCGCCCTAGGTTTTAGAGGTCGAGATGTTAGTTTTGAGACTTGTCACTTCCAAGAGGATTTGTTAGGAATATTGTCAGCTTCACAATGAGCTATTCAACCAGCCTGAAAGGTATGTTCAACACCTATTATGAGGAATTCAAGGAGAAACAAGGAAGGTGAAAAATAACTAACACTAGAGGGAAAAGAGCAGCTTTTGAAAAAGGCACCCATCTTTTTGAGGCGTCAAATGAAAGTTTTTGATTAAATGCCACCAACGAAGTTTGTCTCACATTTGCTCAAGCTTTGCAATGCATCCGTTAGTGGGTGAATCTAAGTTGTTGAATTGTTTGAGCCAGAGGTCAAACACGAGGTTAAATCTTGGTCAAGATATCAAGGAAAAAGCAAAAGAGCACATTTTGTAAAAGGTGCTTGAGCTTTTGGAGCCTTGAATGCCTTCTTTTTTATGATCTCAGGTATTCATCCTGACCATGTTACATTAATCTCTCTGTTGTCTGTCTCTGTCAGATCAAAATTTGACTCAGTAGCCTGTAGCCGGAGTTTTAGTGATATTTTGGCCAGTTTGAGAAATGGCCATCTCTAGGATGAAAAGAGCACATTTTTCAAAAGGAACCCTTGATTTTCAACCCCCAGATGATGTTTTTGGAAGAAGTTCTCTCTTGAGGTTGTTGTGTGGAATGAAATCAGCTCCGCAGTGAGCCAGTTATCTAGTCCTAAAACTTTGTCAAACAAAAGTTATGGAGGATTCAAGTTTACCTTCGTAAGATGAAAATGATGGAAAAATGGTTGTCTGAAATCAAAAGCGTAGTTTTTGCAAAGGGCGCTTGGATTTTTAAGCACTCAGATCTTGATTTTATGGTTTGTTGTCTCAAGGAATGTTTTGATTAGTCTTTGTCCTACTTTGCAATGCAACTATCAACTAGTCAATCGATGAGGTCAGTCAGCTAGTGTCAGGGATTGAACAGAGCCCCCGAAGAGGTTCAAAATCTAGTTTTCATGAAAAATGGTTCAAGTCTAGAGAAAAATGCCAAAAGTCAAAGTTGATTTTTCAAACTCAAAATCACATGTGCGCCTAAAAGAGGAATTTTAAATAGTATTTCAATATTTGAATTTTTACTTTCAGTTGAAGAGAAAAATTTTTGGGTTTTCATCTTCAGTTGACATCTTTGCATGTCAGGTGGTTTTTTAGTTTTGCATGTTGAGTTAATTGATTTGCATGTCCAGTTTACTAGTTTGCATGTTGAGCTATTATTTTGCATGTTCACTTAAACTAAAGTGCATGTCAAGATTTAACTGAGGCTTTAATGCATGGCACATGTCAATATTTATCTTGAAATATCAAAGGATAGCGCTTCACTTAGGATTTTCAGCTGAAGTCTTAACTAAAAGTGCTTTATTTAGGATCTTTAACTAAAGTGTTAAAGCATGGCACTTTATTTGGGATTTTTCAACTAAAATCTTGAAGATGGCGATTTATTTTATGGCAAATATTAAAGCACAACACTTTATTGATCATTAGTTAACTGTTTTGAGAGCTAATCAAAGGCTAGGCATGGATTTTTTGAGGTCCAATCACAAGCCAAGCACCATTTTTATGTATTTGCATGCATTTACCATACCTTTGATGAGAAAGCTTATTTATTCAAGATTAGGTGTCCATTATTCTTCATCCCAAGCAAAGAGAAATATGTTTTTCTTGAGCAAACAATGATTTGAAGGTGCTACAGGTGTTAGATTTTAGTGTTCTTCATAGCAACAGATTCAGTTTGTTCAGAGGACGAATATTCTAGACTTCATTTTTCATTTGCATGTAGGTTTCATCAAATTCCAGTCAAGCATAGGTGATTTTCTATAGAAGCTAAATAAACAAAAACAAACTCTTATCTTTTGTCTAATTTCTTCTATTCTCATCTTAGGTATTCTTCACATGTCAAAGAAAGCAGCAAAAAATTTAGAGTTTGATCATCTAGGTTCACATACTTCAGCATCAGCAGCAAAACCCATGTCTTAGATTTTTTTCTGAGAAAATTGCCCCATAGCTTTATTCTAAAGCTTTGTGCTTTTTTTCTGAGAATTTCTTTGCATGTGGGTCAAAAACACATTTTTTTCAAAATCGACTAATCTGGGTTGCCTTAGAATTTTGTTGCCTACAAAACCCATGTTCCATATTTTCTCGAGAAAAATTGCCTTGAGTGAGCTCTAGAACCTCTACTTTTCTCGACTGAAAAACCTCTACAAGCATAGCTAAAACTCACTTTTTTGAATTTTTAGTGATATGGGTTTGCTTAAAATTTGATTCTACACAAAGCCCACATTTTAGAAAAATTCCATTTTTTTCCCTTACCGAGCTATATTTTAGCCTTGTCCAAAGCTTTTTCAGCCTTTTTAGAAAGTTGTCAGAATATAGCAGTGCTTATAGTCAATGGGTGCATTTTTCATAAGGCAGTTCACGTAAACTGAATTCAAGACCAGATCGGCCTTAATTCATGATTTCATCATAAAAGCACCGATTTGTATCAAGCACATCTAGAGGGTTGACATGTGTAGTCACTCAAGTCTACATGGTTTTTCCTCGTATAGTTGATTGTCTTCAAAGGCCAATTTAGAGGGTTGGACACCATTGGAATTTCGCATGTGCAACAAGTTCACATGTATTTCTTGCAATGAGAGTGTTCGCGGTCAAGTTTCATGGTTTCATCATGCAACACTCTTTCATTGAGAAGGATCAAGAAAAACATCATAAGCATTAAGCTGCAGAAGGAATAGAGGTCATTACTCCATTTACAAAGCCGCCAAAGTCACTTAGATCTTGTGTCATTATCTTCGTGAAGATGGTACCTACACTGATCTCGAGGTTGTACAAACTAAGTTTCTGAAGCCTGTTCATGATATCTTGATGGAGATCCTATCGTGTCTAAGTTGGGTCACTTTTCAGTGATTTCAGCTAGTTTCAAAAAGATGACTGAGGATGTCAAAGAATGCATGCATACGATCAAGGATGGTGATGAGAAATTGAAGAGGCAAATTATTATTTTGGAAAGCGTCGGAGTGCCATAGGACAAAGAAATTGATGAATTATTGGTCGAGGTGTTGGACTCAGATGACTTGGAGTAATCTACTTGTTGGGACCTGCAGTTAGTTTTGAGGATAGAGTTAGGAGCAGCAGTTAACTCAACTTTTAGTCTTGAGTTCTCTTGTTGATTTCATAAATGCATATCTCCTTGGAATTATCTTCGCAAGAGTTAGGTTTAGGGTTTTCAGTTAACTGAGCGTAGTGTTCTAGTTAACTTTTCTTTCAATAAGGATGTGCATGCTTGCACATTGTCCATTTAGATTAGATGTACCGGTTAGCTAATGGTAATTTTCTAGCTAACTATATAGTTTGCTTTGTTAGGGTTTTAGCAATAAAGTCTTGCATGTATTGCAAGACTGTAGTTGACTCAAGGTGATTTTAGGGTTCCCTACACCTTTTGATGTCTATAAATAAGAGCTTTTTCTCATTTGTACATAGATTTTGCACGAGAGAGAAATATATGTTTTGCCTACCTTTCCTTTAATATTGCTCATTTTGTATCTATTCATGAGTATTTACTGTTATGATGAATTGTTATGTCACTTGGGTTTCATGCAATTATGATGGTGAATTCTTTCCTTAGTTAGATTGATCATGTTTTTTGTTCAATAAGCTTGTTCAGATTGAGCTGATAGATGTGCCACCTTTCCTTCAAGTTGAGAATCTGTACTTGTTTATCATATGATGTGTGTGAATAATAAACTTATTCAGATTGAGTTGATAGATGTGCCACCTTGCCTTCAAGTTGAGAATCTATATTTGTTTATCATCAAATAATCATTCCTACTCCATTTCCTCATGCTCTATTTTCTTGAGGAAACTGGATAGATTTAAAGTAGTTACTTAGTTGTAGTTAATGATTTGCGAAACCAAAAAATACTTAGCTGCAACGTATATAGTTTTCTTGAAAGCCTTGTACCTCTTATAGTTGAGACAAAAAGATAGGATATAGTTTAGTTTATTTCCCTTTTCATGCACTTTTGTCTACCACAATGAGGGAGCTTCCCCTCCTAATTTTAAGAGCACTCATTGCGTAGTGTGCATAGTTGTTTGTACCAACTCGCACTCCATAGGTGTTAGTTGCTACGCCAACACCATATTAACCCATATGGTGCATCTCAAGGCTTAAAATGATCAAATAGTCGACAAGGTTGCAATTTAGACCTTATTTCCTTATCTCCTAGCTTCCTAGCTATCAAATTGGCCCTTGTGGGACCCATTCGCCATGCATGGTGAATCAGTCACATCCACGTGGGACCCATGCACCATTTGTGGCGAATGAGTCCCATTTGGCTCAATTTTGATCTTTGAGCGGGAATAAAGTGAAATTTGAGTTTAATATTGCTTCATGTCATCCTGCGATGAGGTATTAATAGGTAAAATAGATGAACTACCTATAAATACAAGTATTTTAACCCTAAATCACATTCATTCTTCATTATTCATCCACCAATCTTCTCTTTCAAGTCAAGCAACTTAGGGTTTTAACATTACAAGTCAATTTAAGTTCAATTTTTTAGACTTTCAAGGGTAGATTCTTCATGTTTTGCTGTAGAATTTCAAGATCAAACATCATGGAAAGGTAATCAACTCCATTATTGCATTTTTCATTCCATTCTTTCATCATTTTGGCTTAATTACCTAAAAGGGGTTTGACCAAGGCAAACCCCCATATGCCCTAACATTCACCATTTCTCTCTTGTCTTGTGTGTTTGCAAGTTTAGGTCTCTTTGAAAATTTAAAATCATTAAGAGTCAAGTTACAAGGTTTCTCAAGTCTTTTCTTCATTCAACAAGTGAAAATATCAACAAAAACTCATTTTCAAGTTCAGAAATCAGAGTTTTGGAAGCAGACATCTATAATAAGCCAAAGTGTAGATCAGAAGCTTTAGATTCCACTTTTGAAAATCTAGAAATTCAAAAGTGGACTCATTCGCCATGGGTGGTGAATGAGTCCCACTCCAGGGTCAATTTTGAGTTTTCTGCATTTTTTAAGTACCCTTTTGTTAGAAATGGGTTCCGACTCAGTTTTGTAGAACTGAGACTGATTCGCCCAGAATGGCAAATGAGTCCCACCAGGCCTAAAAATCAACATTAGCAGCATTTCAGAAGCAATTTCCAGTCTCCATCCACATTCCAGGTGCACACTTTTAGTTTGGTTCAATTTTGTTTAGTTTTCTAGGTGATTTTGCATTACATAATGTGCTTTCAAACATTTCATATTTCACTTGTTTTACATGCTTAATCAATCAGTTTCATTATGTTATTGCATCTAGAACATCTCATTTAGGCATAATAACATCCTACATTACATAATTTGAATGAACCCTTTAGCATTTTTTTCCCTACTCTCTCCTTTTAGGTGAAAAACCCTAGAAGAGTTAGGGAGTCTTGTGGGTGCCAAAAATCTATGGTTCAAGAAATTTATTTCCCCAATTATATATTTTATTTTTTAATTTAGTGATACACCAATTCCATATATCATGAAGAGAAACCCCAAACCCAAATGGAATACCAAGGTATTTGGTAATCTGTGCATGTATAATTTGTTTCCATTCTTTAGGAATCCATTCCTGAGCCAAATCATATTGGATCATAATAAATTATATTTTATGGTGAGCCAATTTAGAACTAGAAACTTCATAATACAAATTTAGAACCTGCATAACATTATTGATTCCTATTTTAGAATTCTAAATAAGCAACAAACTATCATCAACAAAGTGAGATTTTATAACAACTGCATTGTTGGGGATAGAAATTACATTGATCATATTCATTTGATTATATTTTTGTAGTAGATAGAAAAGAGCATCAATAGCTAAAACATAAATAAATGGAGATAATGGGTAGCCTTATCTGATTGAATGTTGCAGAGGAAATCTGTTAGACATAAAATTGTTAATCAACAATTGAGCATTCACATCATTAAAGAGCATATGAACATGCTTACATATTTTGGGCCTGAATCATAGCCACTGCAACATCCTAATAATGAAGCTCCATCGTATTCTATCATAGGTTTTACCAAAATCAAGCTTAACCCAAAAATCATTTTTCCTTTGTTGTGAGCCCACTCACTTGTTTCCTAAGACAATATTAAGTTATCAAGGATAAATCTACCACCTGGGAACCCTGGTTTTGGTCTAACTATCATTTTATCCACTGGTTTAATCTTGGTGTTTAAGGCTTTTAGCAATAATTTAATAGGAATTGTTAAGCAATGTAATAGGCCACCATCCAAAAATAAGGTCTATATTTTTTCCTTTAGGAAGTAATTTGATTAGACCATTGTTAATATTAGTCCCCAATGACCCTTGATTGACAACTTCCAAATAAATTGTATAGAATTCGTCTTTAATATGATGCCATAAGGTTTGATAAAATTCAACCGATAACCCATCGATTCTTGGACTTTTATTAGGTTCCATAGAGAAAAAAACATGTTCCAAATCCTCCATGAAAATGTCACGATCAAGAAAATGACTATAATATTGGCCCACCTTTCTAGGAATGATTCCTTTTAAGATATCTTCTAAAACTAATTGAGCATCTTTCCAATGATGTTCTTCTTTGAAAAGTTTTTCATAAAAATCATGAAAAACATTTATGATCTCATCAAAGT
Organism: Sequoia sempervirens; assembly: GCA_007258455.2. Lineage (NCBI taxonomy): Eukaryota > Viridiplantae > Streptophyta > Pinopsida > Cupressales > Cupressaceae > Sequoia > Sequoia sempervirens. The sequence continues at coordinate 91,196,766 of VDFB02047397.1, read as the reverse complement.
TGGTATATTTCTACTCAAACTTCTATAGCTTCTATTAAATCTTATCTTTGTAAATTGGATATGTATAGGGGACAAGGTGCCGAATCAAGGCCATATTGCATTGGTTTAAAGAAGGTAACAAAGGCTCTAAGAAGGTTTTTTCTCTTACTTTGCGCTCTTAGAATAAAGGAAATAAGCATGCAACAAATGCATCACTAATAGAGTGTGAAGGTGCCAATCCCATGCTACATATAAAGATGCTGAAGAGTCCACTTTCACCCATTACCGTGTAACTCCCCAAGGTCCAACTTCTAAAATAATAAAAATTAAAAAAATTGTATATAATATCATTAGAACAAATAATTAGTCGATAGGCTATGTATAGTGTGAGATTTGAGCTTGAAACAAGCCTCATGTTTGCAAACCACTATTGAGTCATTGGAAAACAAGTTTCAACTATTGTTTAATGGTAAACGAGTTTTCATTTAATGATGAAAGCCTCTAAAATATTAGGTACAAACTTCCAAAATCTCACTTATCACATAAAAGCTAGATAATTATTGATTTGATAACTAGATGGGAACATTCTATTTCTATTTGTAGCGTTTTTTGTCAATTTGATGGTAACTTTATTTTTCATTTGCATTACTTTATGTTTTTAAATTTGTATGAAAATATTTCATATTAATGCTATGAGATTTCCACAATCCATAATGCTTACAATTTTGTAGTTTCTAGATTTGATCGAGTTTAGAATTTTCCCATTAACGTTTTAGATCACACTTTGTGATCCATCATCAGGATGATAGAGAGCATAAGGAAAAAATTCTAAACACAATCAAATCCAAAAATTGCAAAATTGCAAATATTTCATAATCAGATAATACTTAATTTCTTTAAGGAAAAAATCTAGATTTTTCTAAATTCATTTCATTCCATGTTTTAGCACTTATTATTAATTGTTTAATCCAACCACATGCAACTAGAATTTGTAGTGTATCCATGCAAAAACACATACTCTCTAACATATTAACATACAGTTCAATGGGAAACGAAAAAAAAAGTTGTTGGGCGAGAGCGGGAGTGACATTCAATGGGAAAATAGTTTGAATGTGGATGCTGTAAGGGATCATTTAGGTGTGGCTTTGCAGGGGTTTGGTCTAGATTTCTCCCCCTGCACCTTTTGTGGTGTTTCCTGCTATTGGTTTTAGGGCAGATTTGGGCTGCCTTAGGAAGTCATTTTTTGAGGTTGTTTCTAAAGATGGTGCTCGAATTCCTACTTTGGCTATGTTATTCCTTTTGACTTGTGCTCGTGCTTCCCCTATTGTGGTCTATGGACCTGAGGTTGTTGAAAATGAGGACTACTATTTGAAGTAGGGTGTGGTCTACAAGTTTAATGACTTGTGGCCCTCCCTTCCTGATCTCCATTATTGGGTTTCTGTCTCCTGGAAGCCTATTGTCTCTGGGTAGATTGAACTCTATCCCAGTGCAAGGGGGTTCTTCTTGGCTACCTTCACCTCCTCCACGGAGCATGATTGTGTGTTGGGCAGGGGGTGGATGTGGTGTGTTCATTTACTGTCCATCAGGCCTTGGTGCTGCTCTTTCAATCCTCTTACAAAGCCGTTGAATACCAGGTCAATTTGGGTTGACTATTGAATCTCCCTCTCTAGTTTTGGGAGGATTCTTGTTATGAAGCTATTGGTAATGCCATTGGATGATTTTTGAAGGTGGACTCTATGACTCAAGATCTTGGGCATACTACAGTGGCTCGTATTTTAGTTGATTTGGACGTCTCCAAACCTCTCCATGGTGATGTGGTCTTATTGGTGGAGGACAAACCTTGGAAGAAACTTTTGGACTATGAGGGCCTCCCTTTTTGGTGTAGGGGGTGTTTCTTCGTTGGTCATTTGGCCTTTGGTTGCCCTCATGCCCTCTACAAGGGCACTGCTATCTTGTGGAAGAATGCTCTCACAGACCATCTCATGGTGTGTTCTCCCTCTTTGGATGATTCCTCCAAGGAGGACAACCCTATTGATTCTTCTAGGGAGTCCATGTCTTGCTAGGCTCCTCTTCCGACTATCCCTTTTATGGAATGATTATTGTCTCGAATTGTTGTCGATGCTCCGACAGAGCTGCCCAATCCTCGTCGAATACTTCTACTAGTCCTTTAGTTTCTCTTGTCTCCTCTTCTGCACTACTAGGTGGCTCATTGCCCGTGGTGGCTATTGAGGATCTGCTCCTCTCGCCTTGCTCAATGGACTTCAATTATAAGTCTTCCTGGTATGTTATGCAAAGGAGGAAGAAGGAACTCCCCAAATCTGTCACTACTTTCTGACCTAGGGTGAAGGAAGTCAGATTAGCCCCTTAGGTTCTAGGGTTGTCTAGTCCTCGTCTATTGGTCGACAGCTGTCTATCATCTATTTTTGTGTGTGGACTATTTCTATTTTGTTGGGCCCTAATGGCTCCTATTTTTTCCTAATTCATTCCTAGTTTGAACTAGCTTCCTTTTGGCCCGAGGGCTTTCTATGTAAAGGGTACAAAACATACATATAGTTTTCTATGGGCATAATCCTTGAACCTCTTTTAGATGCAAGTGCTAGTATTTATAAAATAGATTGTATTATGTGCTCTTAAAATTAAAATTATAATAGAATAACTAACAATACTTTTATAATTAAAAATAAAATAGTATAAGAGTGCTTATTAATATGATATTTTGATAATAATAATTAGATTACTGATTTTCATTTTTTGAAGATAGAATATAATTGCAAAAGAATTTATCTTAAAATCTTGTTAATTAAAATATATTTTAAGTAATAAATAAATTATTACGCCGAGAGGCATTCTATAGTCACATAAGAGTTTAAGAACCCATGTACATAAAAAAGAAAGCTGATCAGTTACAAAATAAATGGTGGGAATAGTGGGCAGTCGAAGAGGAGGAGTAACAGATGGCAGAGGAAGATAGAAGAGTAACTGATGGAAGAGTAACCAATGGAATAGTAACAGATTGTGGAGTCCAGAAACTTCATTGAGGCATGCTTGAATATAGCGAATCATATTGAAGATGTTCTAATGCTAAGCTCATTATCATCGAAGCACACAGCTGAGGATTGTCGAGCCATGGCAAGTTGCCAGTATTGACCAGGTTTAGAGTAGAGGCGACAGCGTTCTGCAAAGCTTGCTTCTCTGACCTGCACTTCTGCCACTTTCATGATGTTGTTAGGCTAAGTTACCATAGAGTATTGCTTTTTGTTGATGTTACACAGGCTGGAACAAAGGAAAGCATCGACGATTGGTGGAGAGAGAGAATTGCAGAATGTAGAGGTATATTTTACAAGCTATCTGCATTTTAGATTTTTAATGAATTAGCATAATTTTGCAATGTAGGAAATGTCTTATCCAAGTGAACAGCTTTATCCATCTCGTATTCTTTTTCAATAACATTCTTTTTCAATAGCAAAAAATTCAGACATCTCAGGAATTGTCTTGTATAATTGAGGCATCAGATCAAGATGATGGCATTCATGGCCCATGATTGAAGCAGCCAGGATTGTGGATACAGTGGCGACTTGCACTAGCCAATTGCTTATTCTAATATTTGCCTATTTTTTAATTCTCTTTTGCGTGGGGTCTGGCCAGACGAATTCACGAATCTTGGGGGAATTGCCTCAGACGAGGTTCAAACCCATGAGTTGCAGAGAAACTGGCTCATATTCTGGTTCTAGCCAATACACGTTGGAATTCATATTCTTTAATTCAATTTGCTTGTCTGGAGATTTGTTTTCTTTTTTCATCCTTTTTTTCTACTTTTTTTTTTTCTGTCTATAAACAACTTTTCTAGCATTTGAACATGTATTTATGATTGATTTTAGCATCTAGATGAATGCATAAGTATCCTTACTCTCTCGTAGAATTTTTTTGTAAACATCCCCTTAAAAGTAATGTATATTTGGGGTTTTTGTAATATACCTCTTAATAGTTTTCTTTATAAAAAAGAAAAAAACTGCTTCTTTCCACACTATCAGGAGTACTGAATGATAGACTTTGTCTGGACCTTTTTGTTGCAGGGATTGCTTGGCAAGGTCTTACTGCATTTAGCATTAGGAGTGTTTTTGCAATATTATTTTGTGGTGCATATTTGGTAAGCAGACTAATTTCTCACTATAAAATGCATGTTTTTTCTATTCTACTATTTTCTATTATTTTGTTAGTGTCTTCACAACAATAATCATGGGAATATACATTTTTCACACAATTTCGCTCAATTTTCCTTTTCCATTTCAAATATAAGTTCATAGTTCACTTCAGAGGAAATAGTACATGCATTTTACAAAAAAGTTGGTTGCATGTTCTATAACAGTTTATTGGAATCTAACAGATCAGCCACAATAGTTCAGTTAGCTCCTTCTCTACTTAAAAAAGGGAAACATAAAGAATAGATTTTAAGATAAACAAATACATAAAAAAAGTTGGAACAATAATTGTGCAACTTATTTTTTATAATATTTGCTTTTTCCTTTACTTGGTTGCTAATTATTTTTTATATTTATAATATTTAACAGGTAGTCATCTTGTATTTGCACTATGGTTTGTGCCAACTTGCTGATAGTTGCATGAAGGGCGCCTGTAATCTCTTCCCAGGGTGAGAAAACGAACTCAAAATGTATAGTTTCCTTCAGCGTTAGGTCTTCGAGTTGGCTACTGCAATCCTTCAAGATATTGTGTGCGTCAATAAAGTCTTCTCATGATAAAAAAAATATATTGAAATCACTTCTTATCTTATGTGCGTTATTTTCTTGTGGCAATTCTTAGGTATTCTTGAAGTAATCGGAGCTCTTGGACAATCCAGTAAAAGGGTCATTGCCAGCATAGGAGTATCGTAGCTCTTCCACAATCCAGTAAGTTGATTTCTTGGCCAACCCATCTTCCTGCCAACTGCCATATTTCATTATAAAAAATACTATATATTTGTCAGTGGAGAGGGAATAATTAAAAAAAATACTGTTTGTTTTGTTTTGATGAAGTGAATAATAGTAAGCTAACTATTAAAACCAATAAAATAATAGAAAATAAAATATTAATAAATAGGTTCTGAAAAAAAATGAAACGGTTGTTAATCGTATACAAACATCAGATATTTTCTTTGTTTTTATTGAGAGTTTAATTTTCTTTGTTATAAATGTAGTATCATATTTTATTATTGAAGGAATCTTTTAATTTCTCCACCATTATGTTTGTCGGTTACATTTACTAAGTTTTACTTGCATTTACTTTGCATGCTTTGTCTTGTTTTGTTGTGCATGTGTAACGTGTTGCTATGTAATTGCACTCCATTTGGATGTTTCTTTTAGGTTTTTAGAAAGTCCTCTATATTTAATCCTCAATGTTTGTGAGAGAATCCTGCTAATAGCAATCTTTAAGATCAAAATTTCAATTAAAGAAACAATTATTAAATAAATTTATAAGTTCATCTTATATCTTAATTTTAAGATTTATAAGTTTATAAATTTATTTAATAAATTTATAAATTTGTAAACTTCTACAATTTATCCTTTAACTTATAAATTTGACATGAAAAAAGTTTCATATATATATATATAAGCTTATAAATTCATAAGTTTATAGACTTAAACATTAATCTATAATTTAATATCAAAACTTATATAAGTTTTTAGAAACTTAGAAATTTATAAGTTTCTAAAAACTTATAAAAGTTTTTCATCTTCTTTTTTAATTAAAAAACAACAAGTGATATCTTTGTTTTGAATGTATCTTAAATTTATAAATATATATAAAAATTTAACATATTTGTTTTATGTAAATATTCCATTGCACGCTTTTGTAATTTCTATTGATTAAAAATAAATGATAAAAAATTCTTATTTAAATTTAAGAATGTCATGTTATTTATTGAATTCAATTTCCAATATAACTTACATTTGAAATGTAATCAATCTCTTTTCAACATGCATGCTTCTTAAATAAAGATCATGTAACTTTGCATTGTTTTTATATGGTAAGATCATGTAACTTTGCATAAAATGAATTCCCAGATATGTGTTCTAATGGTCATTTTTGTGTTTCACTTTATACTTTAATATTTATTTTGAAAAAATTTCTAAAATTTACTTCATATTCTAACCTTCAAAAATTGTGTCTATATATATATATATATCAATTCCATTAAATCTAAAGTGAATTACTTTGATAGCATGCATTTTCTTTATGTTTACTATCCTTTATGTATTTTTCAAATTGGTTTAGAAATTTTATTTATTTTTCTTATCATTCTTAAATGCTAACCTTAATTTTATTGTTCTTTTATTTTCAGCGAATAATCTAATTGAAAATGGAAGATTCACAAAATGATTCAGAAATCGTAGTTGAAAGCCCAACTGTCTCTGTAAGGTCAAATGATTTTTTTGAAACCCCTATCAACAAATGTGCAAGAATAGTTTTAGAGTGTTATAATAAGATTGTCAAAGAAATTGAAAATAAAATCTTAATGATGGATGATGATTTCGAGGAACTAGAAATAATGACAATGGAAGTTGTTGCAAAAAAATTTCGTGAGGCATATACTATAGTAGGCACATTTCCAAATATGCTCAAAGAAGTATATGAAGATCAAAAGGTCGTAATACCGATCTCAAGAATTTGTAATGTATTTGCACCATTACAATGAGATGTTATTAGTATAATCACTTCTTATTTGACCTTAAATGCTTCTTATATTTACAAACTTTGTACACATTGTAGGAAAGGTTTATTAATTTTGTTTAACTTATATTATAATATATAAAAAAAGAGCTTTTAAAAAAAATTGAAGAGGATGTGTGGCAACATATAACACTTTCATTTCTATTTTTTTTCTTTTGATAACATATTTTATGCTACTCATTATTTGTAATGTATGTGGTTTTTTAAAATGTTTGGTATTAAATATACTTTTAAAGTGGATGTGTGTGAAATCTATATGAAATATTAAATGGTGCCTCAAATATAAGTTAAATATTTATAAGCAAATGTTTAAAAGAAATTTACACATTTTATCCAATGTTAGTTTCAATTTTTAAATGATTTTAAAAAATCAATGTTATACAAATGATAATTGCAATTAAATGTGTATAAATTAAAATTTAAGATTTATATTTAAATTTTTTAAAAATTATTTAATAAATGTTTGCAAATCAATCTTAACCTAACCCTAATTCTAAAAGTATACTCAAATATACTCAAATATTATTATATAATAATATTAATATATAACCCTAACCCCTAAAATATACTCAAATATTATTATATAATGATATTATTATATAACCCTAACCCTAACTCTAACTCTAACCCTAACTCTAACCTAACTCTACCCTAATTAAATCCTAACCCTAACCCTAACCCTAACCCTAATCCCAATCCTAACCCTAACCCTAACCTAATTAAACCCTAACCCTAACTCTAACCCAAACCCTAACCCTAACCCTAACTCTCACCCTAACCCTAACCTAATTAAACCCTAACCCTAATCCTAATCCTAAGCTTAATCCCAATCCTAACCCTAACCCTAACCCTAATCCTAATCCTAACCCTAACCCTAGCCCTAATCCTAATCCTAAGCTTAATCCCAATCCTAATCCTAACCCTAACCCTAACCCTAATTAAACGCTAACCCTAACCCTAACCCTCATCCTAACCCTAACCCTAACCCTCACTCTAACCCTCATCCTAAATCTAACCTTAACCTAACCCTAATCGTAATCGTAACCCTAAATCTAACCCTAATCCTAACCCTCATCCTAACGCTAACCCTAACCCTAACCCTCATCCTAACCCTAACTCTAACTCTAACCCTAACCCTAACTATAACTCTCACCCTAACCCTAACCTAACCCTAACTCTAACTCTAACCCTAACTCTAACCTGACTCTACTCTAATTAAATCCTAACCCTAACCATAATCCCAATCCTAACCCTAACCCTAACCTAATTAAACCCTAACCCTAACTCTAACCTTAACCCTAACTATAACTCTCACCCTAACCCTAATCCCAATCCTAACCCTAATCCTAACCCTAACCTTATGCTTAAACCTAACATAATTAAACCATAACCCTAACCCTAATCCTAAATTTAACCTTAACCCTAACCCTAATCCTAACCCTAACCCTAACCTAATTAAACCCTAAACCTTACTCTAACCCTAACCCTAACTCTAACTCTCACCCTAACCCTAACCCTAATCCCAATCCTAACGTAATCCTAACCCTAACCCTACGCTTAAACCTAACCTGATTAAACCCTAACCCTAACCCTAATTCTAAATCTAACCTTAACCCTAACCCTAATCCTAATAGTACCCTACCCTAAACCTAATCCTAAACAAAAATTAATAAGCCTAAACCTAATCCTAACCCTAATCATAATCCTAACCCTAACCCTAACCTTGACCCTAACCCTAACCCTAACTCTAACCTAACTTTAGCCCTAACTCTCATCCTAACCCTAACCCTAACGCTCACCCTAACCCTAACCGTAACCCTAAACCCTAACCCTAACCCTGATCTCTTCCCGTACCCTAATACTAACCCCAACCCTGAACCTAATCCTAACCCTCATCATATTAGAATATTTTAATTATTATAATAATTTTATAATAAAGTAATTTTATAATAAAATATATATTAAATAAAAATAAATAATTAGAATATTTTAATTATTATAATAATGTTATAATAAAATAATTTTCTAATCAAATATATAATAAATAAAAATAAAAATTAGAATATTTTAATTATTATAATAATTTTAAAATAAAATATATAATAATAATAAATATAAATATAAATTAATTTACTTTTTATTTAAGATATCTCATGTTGCCCCGCCACTCTACTAGCATATATATATATTATTTTAATAATAATATATATAAAATACGCCGAGAGATATCCTTCTCCAGACGCCTTTTCAATTTTTATAATAAAAATTTGATTAAAAAATAGGCACCTCGAAAAGGATATCTCTCTGCGTATTTTATATATATAATTTTATATATATATATACATGCTAGTTTATATTATTTTATATAAGGTAAAAAATTATATTTTTAAATATTTTATATGTATAATTGATAAAACATCATAAAATTATATTTTTTAAAATAAAATATTTTATTTAAAATTCAATTAAATTCTAGTTTTTGGGATAGATTAGATAGTTAAGTTATTGGAAAGTATGGATGATAATTGCAGGTTCAATTCTCCTAGATTTACCATTATATAGATGAGGAAGACAACTTCTATGATTAGAAATTAAGACTTCACTTCCTAAATCCCATTTAAAAAAAATCAATTAAACATTTTATTGAGACAATCTATATTTTAGATCAATCTATATTTTGCATAAAACATCAACTAAAGACAGTTAAATGACCAGTCATACAATTTTCATATGACATGCAGGTGTGACCATCAAATTCAGGCCGTTGTCCAACCCACACCAGTTTAGTCCGTTTCTAATGGACCACCAAAGGCGCCTAGTATTAATAGAAAAGAGACATTCGTCTGACAAGGCACCTAATTATAGCCGACACGGCTAACACTGTTACACTCAGAGTTTGGATTCCATGGCAATCTTAATTTTGCACTAAAAACTGTGAATGAAAATTAACTCCATTTCTTTTCGGAGGATTTGTAGTTATACTCCCAAGTCAAGTGTACTCGGTTTAGATATGCCTCGTCAAAGATTCGCCATTGCTGAGCTGTAGAGATTTTTTCAGAGGACCTGTTTCCGACTCAGTAGTTAGCTAGATTACCTACTGAAGTATTTTTAGTTCCTGTTTTGGCTTTTCTAAGGAACCAAACAAAAGTTAAAATAGGAAGACAAGTATTGTAGCATATAATGACGGGAAAAGGTTGCACGGGTCAAGCATGCGCGGCATGCAAATACCAGAGAAGAAAATGCTCTCCTGACTGCCTGCTGGCGCCCTATTTTCCGCCGGATCAGCCCAAGCAGTTCCTCAATGTGCACAAGCTATTTGGAGTGAGCAACATTTTGCGTATACTGAAGCAGCTTGATGATAGCCAGAAGAGTGATGCCATGAAGTCTATTATTTACCAGGCTAATGCCCGGGAGAAGGACCCCGTCCATGGTTGTTTTGGCATTATTGTAATGCTGCAAGCGCAGGTTCAAAGGATGAAAGAAGAGCTTGAGCTTGTGAGGCGTCAGTTAATTCTTTTGCAGCAGCAGAATCAGCAGCAGGAGTATCAAAACGGTGGTATGCAGCAGCAGAATCAGCCTCTGGGAGGTCCTGTGTCTCTGTCACATCAGCATACGCCAGTGCCTGATACCACCACTGCTTGGATTTACCCTTATGCGCAGCATTCTCCATATGAGGGGCAGCCGCTCTATCGCGAAACTAATTATGATATTAGTAGACCCAATAATTTTGTTGAATATGATCCACAGCAACAGCTCTATGGAGAGTCCAAGGAAGCATATGAATCCAGGCATGTTCCTAATTTTCAAAATCTAGATTTTTGTGTAGAGTGATAAAAGTAAACAAGGTAATAACTCATTCGTTAGTGCTATGATTTCAATTTATTTTGGGTGCCTAGTTTTAATCCTTCTTATCCTCCTTCAATTAATCTCTGGTTCACACATGAAGTTTATGATATAATAACTACATATATCATATAAGATTGTGAATTCAAATGTGTATGATACAATAAGCACAATTCAAACTTGTAAAAAATCTCACATAAAAATCTATTCATGATATCATTATAATTTTCTGTATACTCAAACCTTCCATTAACATATGTTGGGTTATGTAACACTGGTTAATGCCTTTGATCCAAGCTCCAAATTATGAATTGTTTCTGGGTTATGTAACACTGGTTAATGCCTTTGATCCAAGCTCCAAATTATGAATTGTTTCTACATTTAAAAATGAGAAGTACAAGGACTTGTGTTACAGTATAAATTATCAAATATTAATTAATAAGAGAAAACAATATTCAACAAGTTTTTATGTAACTGTAATTTCAATTAGATCATTTAAACATTTTTTCCTATCAATATTTTGGACTATAATCCATCATTAGGATGAGCTGCTAGAAATTCTTTCTCTAGCAGCTCATCCTAATGATGGATCTCAATTCTCTTCTCTAGCAGCTCATCCTAACGATGGATTTCAATTTTCTTTTCTAACAGTTCATTATAATGATGAATCATGAACTATGATCCGAAACATTGATGAATTTTTTTTTTTTAAAATACATACACAATCTGATTCAGAAATAACGAAAATTTAAATTATGATGAAATGCAAGAATTTCATAGCTTAACTGTAATCTTAATAAGCCATGCTCTGATCTTTCTGATTTGTGATTAATTATGCAGTACAAAGTCTTTTTTGAAGGAAGCACAGTGCTTGGATCAGGTGACAGACCATGAGCTCAAGAGTGCAGCCGCCTTGTTTACCCTCACCAACGACGAGTAGCAGCAACATCAGATCATTTGCCCAACAATTTTGTAATGGACTAGCACATGTTACTAGAGTATGCAACGAATGTATATCTTGAGGGAGTAAATTGTTGAAAACTTTGGTCTTCGTGAATATATTGGCAAAATGCTGTTCACAATTATCATTCATGGTCGGCAGGCTTGTAATTTTGTTATCTGTATCTGATGTTATGGCTCGATAGGATATACTCTCGATTCATGCAATATTAACCCTTGCCATCTATAAATGTTTTGTGAATCAAAATATTGCATGGTGGGAATCAATATTTAGTGTAGAAATAGTGAATAAATAGATAATCTCTTTCTTATCAGTTTTTAGTTGTGATTGGTTTTTATTTTTATTTATTTGTGCAGCAGGGGTGTTCCCGCGATTCAGTCCAGTGGTCTAACAGCCCATACCTTAGGTAGCTGTGATTGACCTTTATTTATTGACCTTTATTTATTTATTTATTTATTTTCCATCCATCGAGTTTAAGGCTATGCTACTTTACAAATTCAATCCTGGATTTATTTCCTACAGTGATCTCTAGATCTCCCAGCAAATTCTTCTATTGTCTAGTGTGAGTAGTAAGATCTTTCGCAATGACTACAGTACATATATCTTGCATCTCCAGTGATAGAGTTTAAACTAGTATGAAGAAAAATAATAATATTAAATCTTTGAGCTCTTTCATCCTGCTAATGGATCACGGAGTGTGATCCAAAACGTTGATGAAAAAAACTCTCACACAATCTAATCCAAAAATTGTTGTAATTAAATGATATGAATTGTGGAAATTTGAAATCATTGAATATTAAATCCTTTTAACTTAAGGAGTCTAAAAGAGTAAAACACCTTGCACAAGAAAACATTTTTGTTCCACATTAGTGCATGTTTGGAATGAAAACTTTAAGGTTGCAGTATGCTCACTAATAGTTACAATAATCTATGATGTATAAGAAAATATTGATTAATGTAATCTTCTTGTCAATACGGTATTGAAATTTTGTTCACAAGCATACCAATACATGGTAAGAGCCAATTGAGATATTTTTTTCCTTAAGGCACATGAGTATAAGCCTCATATCCAAATATCTTGAAATATGAAACTTAAGGCTTCTTACATGTTCACATTTTATAAGGAGTCTTATAAATAGGAGTTCAAAAAAGAGTTTTATTAATCAAGCAAAATGTAATATTAACCATCTTTGTTCAAAAGTATTGATTTAGTTGTGTACCATTTAGCATAATTTTAGCTCTTTTCATTAAGCTTTGGTTCATTTCCTTTCTTATATATTTCTTATGATTTCTACAATATACAAAAATCATCAGAGGTTTGAGTTCTTCCATCACTAAAACACAATTGTATCTTTCCTTCACTAGAAATCCACTCGGTATTGTTCTCTCCAAAGAAAATCTCTCCACCATCATAAGATAAATATGCATAAAACCATTCCTTGTGAAGAGTATATGGTAGTAGCAACTCGAATTATGGGCCAAACATCATCTACATTATTGTTAGTAGAAATAAACAAAGCATCATTATTCAAGTATATTAGAAATTTCTTATATTGATGAATCTAGACTCTTTTTCTTATTTTTGTGTTCCTTCTCCACTTTTCCTCTATTTTCATAGATCCAATATTTTATTCTACTTTTTCCTTGGCAATTTAAAAATGTTTTAGATTTTGATCTATTTTTCTTCTTATCAAGTTTAGGCTCCCCATTTTTTCTGGAACTTCCCAATACATGCAAAGCATCTTTGAAGTCTTCACTCATGGAATTTTTACTCATCTCTTCTAAAACCAAAGTAGCAATAAGATTGTCCATTTTTTTATCTTCACCACTATCATTATTTGCAACAATAATATTTCATCAATATTTGGTGAATAGAAAACTTATAATCTACAAAATAAAGCATCTTAAAATTAAATTAAACATATTTAAATGCCCTACAATAAAACCGTGATCTTTTATTTTTAATGGATATGATTATCCTTTGAGATAAAACTTGTTAAAAAGAATTTTTATTTGATAGATATTGTCTATCCTCGTCCACAACTCGAATGTGGTGAACTCTTTAGAAACATTCAAGCAGATATAATACCCAAGACACAACATAATGGTTCCTCATACCCTCTCACTTATTTTCAATCAATCTTCATCAAACATATATAATGGTTTCTTTTATTTTGAAACACAAAATTGATATTCTTCTTCAAGTGGATCCTCTATATTCAACTTCCACATCTCATAAAAAATACCATTGAATATCACACTATACATATATGAAGTGTATGCCATGGTTTTCAATTCTTCCAAAAAAATTGATAAACCACTCAATGAAAAAGGGTCCACTACAGTAAGAATACCTTCAACAATTAATAGAAAAACGTCCCTCTCTATTTAGAATTGTTAGCTCTTATGCCAAATGTTGATATAAACAAGGAAAAACTAATATAATAAAATCTCTTACAAGTGTATACAAATTTGAAATATAAATTTTATCCAAGTATTTTCATATATTGATTATGTCATTACATAAAATCAACAATAAGAATAAAAATAGAAAACCAAATGAATATATGATTTATGTGAAGAAACCCTTTTGGGAAAAGAATCCACACAAGAAAGATGAAAAGTATGCATTAATTCTCAACAAATAGGTACATCCAATAAAACAACACTCTTTGAATAATATGAATAAATTATAGTGGCACTTGTGTACCTATAAAATGTTAGAAGTTTTTGTTGTCAGTGATGTCAACAAATATTTGTTGTTGCATTGATGTCAAATTTTGGAGATGCTTTGATTGGTTGCATTAAATGTTGTCATTAGTAGCATCACTTATTTCAACCTCTAGTCTTTCTTTGTTGACCATATGTTTGTGGATGTTCAACCTCTTGTGTAGTTGAGGTCTTGAAAAGGTGTTGTATATGTTGAGATGGTATTTGTGGTTCTTGGTTTCCAAGTGCTTTTGACAAAATTTAAATAAAAGAGGAGATAGAGTGGTAAAGAGTGTTCAGTGTGGCAAAGTAGTGTTTAGTTTTTTTCTCCACATTTCTTCATGGTTGAAGATTTGCTTGTGTGGTTTAGATATATTAATCTAAGGTGTTTAGAGGTATTATATCTTGAGTTTCATGTTTTGGATGGTTTGATAAAAGACGCGTTCACCAGTGTGTGAACTATGGCATAGTGTTGTTTGGGGAGAAATGGTTTTTCTCCATGTTTCTCTGTGTTGTTTTTGGTTTTGTAGATCTGAAAGTTTGATTATATTGTTCATATCTATCTTCATTCTTTTTTTTTTGTGTTTTGGTGCTTCATAAGGTTGGATTTATTTGTTACAGTGTGGAAGGTTGGTTGGGTGTATAATATGAGTATGTTCTTCAGATGCGTTGTTGCAAATGACTAGTTGGATTTTAGGGTTTTGATGGAAAATTCCATATTTTGTCTAAGTGTTGTGTGTGTTTCACGAGTCATCTTTGGATTTGAGGAAATTGTGTGTACTTAAATGTTTAATGATGTTAACACAAGTTCGACTGACCTTGGGATTTTACACTAATTATGGATATGATTCAGTGTTTGTGGAAGCATGGTGAGGTGTGTATATGTGGATTTAGGTTTGATTTAAGGTGTGATATGGTGAACCTTCATTCCTCTGCACCACAAGAATACATTGGCACATACCTAATTTGAATTTGCATGTTTAAGGTGCATAGCCGACCTTGAAAGATGATTCTAATGTTACAAATGGTATAAAGTCAAGGTAAATTGTTAAAGAAGTGTATGTAGATGTGAGGATGTGTTGATATGTGAATTTAATCAGACATAAACATCTATAGTGCAAGCTTAATGCCTATGAATCCAATGTAGTGAGTAGAAGGGTCTACATTTGTAAATGACCTAAAGTTTCTAATACTAGTGAGCTAGAGGTTACTGATGATGCAAAATTTATAGTGGTGGATATCTTTTATTTCTCTAAGATGGATTTCTCATTGTAACAATCTTCTATATTCTTCTTTCTAATCTAGTAATTAGCCATTGGTAGTGAGCCCTTATTTCTTTGAGCTAGTGAGCATATTGTATTCGGTGTTGCAATTACTTTATATTGAGAGTTAATCCTCACCTTGGTTTTTACTTTCTTTGGTTTTCCATGTAAATTTGGTGTTTGCATGTGTATGGATCTATTTGCATTATTGTTTATCATGTTTATATTATGTTAATGCATGATAAGGGTTTAAAGTTTGTTAAGGGTTTAAGGATTAATGTAGATTTAAATTTTAATGAAGGTTTTGATGTTTTACTATACAATTGATTCACCTCCCCTCTAAGTTGTTTTGTGCATTCAACAATTGGTATCAGAGTAAGGTTCCTTAGAAGAAATCTTAACCACTTGAGGTAGATCTAGGATGGTGCACAAGAAGGAGACTCCTCAATTTGATGGATCAAATTATGCATTTTGGAAATCTAGGATAGAAGGTCTCCTTGTTTATCTAGGGTTTGAAGTTTGGAAGTTGATTAAAAATTTGGATATACAATTCCTGGAAATGGTCAAAGTAATCATGATGAGATCAAGGTATATATGAGAATAATGGGAAAGAAAGTTATGCTATTTTGATTGTTCTTTCTAATTTGAAACTTGTCAAAGTTCTAAGTTTTAAAATTGATGGTTAGATCTAGAAAATATGGAAAGTATCTATGAAGGAGATGATACTTAAGGTCAAACAAGAAAACATGCAAAATCTGAAGACTATGTTTGAAACCCTAAAAAATAAAAAAAGATGAAGATATTATAGGCTACATGCATAGAGTGGATGAATTTGTTAATTCCATTAGAGTCCTTGGTGGAAACCTTGAAGAAGATGAGGTGGTCAAGAAGGTATTAAGAAAACTTCCTAAATCTTATAGTCATAAGGTTTTTGTTATTGAAGAAGCTCAAAATTTACATCATTATTCTAGAGATCGGTTGTTTAGTACTTTAACTACTTTTGAATTGAGAGACTTCAGTCTAAATGATTAAAGAAAAGAGACTACTTTTAAATTTTGCAAAGAAGATCAGAATGAGGAATCTGATCTAGATGATTTTGAAGAGTTAGAAGTAAACATTGTGAGGAGATTAAAAAGGGCACTGGAAAATACAAAGATAAGTTACCTTTCAAATTTTTCAATTATGGAAAGATTGGTCATTATGATTCAAGATTTCCAGTCAAAGCTTCAAGTGATAGATTTAAGGAGAATGAAGGTAAATCAATTAAGATAAGTTATTATTTTAAATAAGATGGTAATATACTAGGAGTTCCATGTAGTAACATGCAACAATGAGCTGATAGGTGGAGAGGAACATGAAAGGAAAGTGATGTGCAGAAACTAAGGGTGGAAGAAGATTAGAAAAGGCATGTACAAAGTTGGGTATATATCATAACAGATGAAGACAACATAGTTACATATTGATACATTGTATGTAACGGTGGACAATGTATCTCCCCTATGTCCAGATATGTATGTATGCTATAGTAGATAAAAAAATGATTGATACATAGTGGTGCATACTACTTGTATAGAACAATCCACAATAGGGAATGCAAAAAAAAATACACCTTACAGAAGATTGAAAGAATACAACACTTAGAACAACATATTTTCTAAAAATGAAACAATATAGCCTAAGGTAGAGAGCGAGAATGAGGAATGCCTTATAGAGAGAAAGATAAATTGTATAAAACTAACTAGTTCATTGCATTGCAAGCATACCCAAATAGAAGAAGTCATAAATGAAAGAATATTTTTTTAGTAACAATATTCACAAAAGAGCAAGATCCATAGTAACAAAGATATGGAAAAATGTAGACTGTTCAAGACCACCAAATTGAAAATGCAACAATATATTAACATAAATTGTATAACATTAACTATTTTACTGCATTCCAACCACAAACACAAAATGAAAGCCATAAATCAAGTAGTATTGGTTTGAACAACAAAAATGTACTCTTTTTTTAACATAACCTTATCAAATATTGAAAGAATCTATCCTTTTCAACAACACCCTATCAGAAATTGAAATAATATAGCATCTTCAGTAGGACCTTATTGAAAATAAAAAAATAGATCCTAAGCTAGAGAACAATAATCAGCAATGCATAATGGAATCAAACATAGACTATATAACATCAACGCATTATTGATTGCACAAAGCACAAAAAAAATGGATAGTAACAAACCGAAATTTAAAGCGAGAAAACCGTGTAAAAGTTGTATTATAAGTGTTACATGGAAAATTGATTCCACCATTGATCAAAGGAATGGAGATTACTTTATCTCAAAAAGGAAATACAATTATGTGAAAGCTTACAGTGTAAATGAAATGTCAAATAAGTGTATTTACATGAGCAATGTAGAACATTAAGAATAAATTTGAGATAATTACATCCACACAATCTTGTTGAAGTTTGATACAAAAATTTGAAACTATATATTTTTTTTTAATTTGTTATCATCCTCAAAGGTCATTTACAAAACATTATTTCCTTGAAATTCCCATAATGTAATTTGAAAACTAAACATGTAGCAATGGTCACCTCATAGTAGATCTAATGTTGTGAAAAGATCCTCTACACATAAGAAATATAAAATGAAACACAACAAAATGAGGCATGCTCTCCACCCTACCATATTGGGTCATGGAGCCTTATGGACTCTCACCAAACCCCTGAGCAAGAATATACATTATCCACCACTCTGATCAATGTTGAAATGAATATTTCTTATTACAATCAATATAGAGTATATCATCTACAAAAAATTGAAAGGAAATGTGAATTTTAGTGCAATGAATATGTGTTATTGGTAGACAATATGTAAAGTAGCAAAAATAAAGAGTTCTATAATTTATAACAAAGTAATATGCAATGCATCTCCAATAAAAGGTATTAAATAAATAAGATGTAGGCATAACTTGTGGGTGCAACAGGATGTACGATGAACAGAAGAAAAGAAGGTTTTCTCTCCACCCTACCATATTGGGTCTCATAGCCGCATGAGCTATCACCAAACCCTCGATCAAGGACATACATTGCTGACCACTATTATCAATGGTGCAAAAAATGTTTCAACACTTGAGAATTTTTGTTGAATCTATGTTGTTTCTAGATATTTGATTGTGTGTGAGTTTGTCCATCCAAAAACAAAAACATAATCAAATATCCAGTAACAACAAATCTGAAGCATTATGGATTGTGGAAATATTATAGCATTAACTTGAAAACATTATTTAGTTGCAATAAGTCTTTTTCATTTTGAGGAATATATATAGTTGTGTTGTTTGTGACAAGAAATTTGACATGTAGTTGTGGGAAAAGAGATGGAATAAAAGACATGTAGCCTTACCTTCTATCTAAATAGAATGTAGTCGCAATTTGTAGACCATGCCAAACGTGTGATTGCAAATCTCTTCAATATTGTGGAGATGTGCATCGATATTTCAGTACGCACGTTTGCAATCTAAAATGGTTTCAAAGAACTATAGTTAGACACAAGGAAAATGTGAAGTTTAGTGCAATGAACATGTGTCATTAGTACATAATATCTAAATGAAGAAATATAAATAGCTCTATAGTTTATAACAAATAATATCTAATCTATCTACAATAGAAGATATCATATAAATAAGATGCAAGCATACCTTTTGCAAAGACCTAGGAGACAATATGTGGAGAATTGCATATAATTGTCTTCTAGCACCTAGCAATTTGGTTGAGTTGAAATCAATGTTATCTATTTTTTTAAATATATATAGTTGTAGCATTTGTGACAAAGAATTTTGGATGTAGTTGCAAAAGAAAAGATGGAAAGAATGGGATATAGCCTTACCTTGTATACAAATGGAATATAGTTGGAACTTAGACACCAAGGAAAACTTGTGAGCATGAAGCTATTAAAAATTGTGAAGGTTTTGCAGTAATAGCTGAAAATGTTTGTAATCTAAATTTGTTAGAATCTGATATAGTTAGAAAGAAATGATTCAATTGCCATAGTTGTGGTAATGGCATTATTAGGTAAAGGTAAGGAAGGTATTGTGAGAAAAATTAAATAAAGATAATATTTTGGGAAAGTGGGGAACATGAACAAATTGAGGTTTGTTATTGGAGGCAAGGAGAAACACATGGCAACAGTTGAATAGAAACTTCTCTTAGCAATAACTATAGAAGTAAAACCTTGGGGATGTTGGCAGAAGTGATTGCAACTGCACTATGGAGCAAACAAGAAAGAAGGAATATTAGGGATCATGGGAATTGTGAAAGAATTGAATCGAAAAGGAAAATAAGTGGTATAGTTACCATCAAGAACAAAAACATTTCATCACGATGGGAATGCAGATAATTGTTGAAGGTGATCCTCTCCTTTGATTCGAAGTGCATTGTATCTATTGGAATGCAGCCTAGAGTACCTTTCAAAAGAGAAAGGTGGATCTATGTGTATTCATGTTATTGATTTAACATGAGAGAGAGTTATGAATGTTAGCCCTTTCCTTTCTTTAGTTCAATTATCTATTGTGGCTCTCTCTAGTGTCAAGCCTTGAGATTTATGGATTCTTATCGCCCAATCCATTCTCAAGGGGAGTTACCTATGGTTTCCTCACATGATTGGAGAAATCAAGATGAATCTTGGATTGTCTTGATCCCATGTTGGTCCAATGTAGTTTTGAAATTTAACAACATATTTTAGCAATTCAGGTGGTCTAGCACCCCTAGCATATAAAATAGCCTTCACTAAACCCAATGATCCATTAACCAGGCCAACTGCCACCCAAATATTTGTTGTGAACATTACTTGTTGGCCAATTGCAAGCAAGTGCTCTGCTTGAATTTGTTCATCATCACCATAATCAAGTGTGTTTTGCTAGGAACTTTTAGCAGCACTAATTGCAATTGGAATATGTAACTACTATAGCATTTTCCTATTGTGAAACTTAGCAACCAACCTATTTGTTGGGAATAAGTGTATAGCCTCATAAAACTCTTTGTTTCACTTAGTTGTAAGCATGGTTGTTGTTTGATTCATTAGAATTTTCTAGTCAAACTAGGATGCCTGGAAATTTATAATATTCATGAGGAGTGTACGAAATTGTTGTTGTGAATCAGATTGTCCATACTAGCGAAAGATAGTGTCAAGTGTGACAATAATATTGAAAGTGTTCCAAAATGCCAATGCTATGGATCAAGAACCATAGACAGGACTGTCCATAATAGGGGGAAATTGTGCTAGGTCACCCACAAGTATAATAGAGACACCACCAAATGGCTACATATGTCTACTAGGGAATGCTCTCCGTAATTGACTATCTATTTTTAGCAACAACTTGGGACCCAAGAAGATCATTTTATCAATTAAGATTTTCTTAATATGTTTGAAGTCCTCTTGAAATATGGTCAATGGATGTCCTCTTAATGGATTCATATCTTTAATTGGTATTCGAAGAGCTGTATGTATTGTGGAGGTATGAATATTGTAAGCAGCAACACTCGTTGGCGCCAGAGAAAGTAAAAGATTCATTCTTTGATTCAACGATGTATTTAGTACTCTCTAGTTCTTGTCAATGGAGAATGATTTACCTATACCAATAGTTTCTTGAATAATCATACACAATGGTGATGATGAAGATGGGCCAAGATGGTGTTGTTCAATGATATTTAGAGCAAGCTTTTTCCTAGGAGATAGTTGATGATAAAGTGCAGGCGCTACCAATGAGCAAAGAGTGTCTTTATTTGTATGCAATTTACTTGTTGGAATAAACTATTCAGTAATTCTATGTAGATTCTTTGGAACATGGTGTGTGTCCCATCTGTGATGTAGATCAAAGTCCCATCTACCCAAGAGTTGTAGCTGGTTAAAACAAACATTGTTCGTGGCACCAAGTCATAAATCAACTCCCATTCATATTCATCTATGGTGGGCAAAGACTACACACTATCAGTATCACTATCACAATCCTCTCCATTAGCAAGGTGAGCAATAACTCTATTGACATGCCAAGCATCATATCCAGCAGCATAAAATAGCCTCCAATTTTGTGTTATGTTTTCTCTCATAAGGCCTATGTCAGCCTCAACATTTCAGAAAGGCTTGTATAGTAGCAATTCTGACCAACAAAATGTTTCAAAGGAATCACTTTGTTCTGGTGGGGCGGTCTTGAAAAGTGGCTAAACATGATGATAATAGGTTGTGGTCGGGCATGCCAAGCTGTACCTTTGTAATTTTTTCAATATGTATACAATTGTGCAAATTGAATAAGGGGTATTGTCTCCATTTCAGCTGGTCTTTGCATGCAGGAATAAATATAACCACTGGCAAGCTCATCACCATTGTCAACTATTTTCAAATAGTGAAATGTCTTCCTACTAATGTTCAAGGACAAGAAATGATGGCTTGAGATGACAAGGGGCAACTTTTGTAGCATATGGCATGTTTCTTGTGCACCAATATCATGATCTGCAACCAAATTCATCATGAATTTTTGGTAGGAAAGAAATATTTTATCCCCAGATGAATTTGTATTTGCAAGCCTCTGCAAGATATCAATGTAGCTTTTAGATTTTTTTTAGAATTTGATCCATATTTGGAAATGTAGTTTAGCACAATTTGTCTAGATAATATTGGCTGGCAATCAACATTTGCTCACCAAATTGCAAGCATCTCGAGGTTGTGGATATTAATACGCTCATCATTTCTTGTTGGCTTATACAATTTGTTCAATTCACTTTCAATTACCAATGTCGATGATGGCTATGTATTCCACGGAGCTTTGTAGCAACATTTTAACTAGTGCCCTTTTTTCCTAGGGCAATTGTATTGAGTACATTTGGTATGCCTTTACACCATGTTCAATAGTTGTTCATAATCCACCATTGGATCCATGTAAGATATTTTTGTAGTATTAAGAAAGCATAGGTCCTCCAAAGCTGAGTGGTGGACCCTTGATATTAGCTGCTCTTGGGGATAAGGGTTCCATGCTAAAACATAGTGAACAAAGAAAAAAAATTCCTATTGAAGCTCATGTGGTTTGGACCAATCAAGCATGTCCATGTTCGGGTCATTTGAAATCCATAGGAATTTGTGTACATGTGTTGATCCACAATGTTGTCACTCATACCTATACCAGTAGTCCTTTCGATGGAAAATTCTCTCAATAACCTCTTCATGAAAAGTGGTGAATCGGAAGTGCAAGTACAAGGTTGTTATGTGTGGGTTCTGTACAATATTCTCTATGAAGTATCTTCAGGAGTATGGCATATGCAACTGGGCATGAGGCTCAATTACCCTATGTAGATTAGGCCATTTTGTGTCTGTAGAGCTCAAAGTGAAGAATAGAGTTGGTGTATCTAGCTGGTGGACCATTGCCACAAGCTCTTGATGACACTTGGCCCAATATGAGTGTGTTCCTCGCAAGGATGCACCAAAGTGAACAAGTGGGTTTTCTATCTATGTGTCTGGTGCCTCCCAAAGTAATTGTCACAAAGAAAGAATAGACTTTGGGATCCTTTCCTCCAAGTTTGTTTTCATAAAAATTGAAGTTGATTGTTGGCTTGAATGTCTCATTATCAAATTATAAAGGTAATATCTAAATCTGACATGCCTCCCAAATCTATTATCATAGTATCTCATCAAGTACAAGGCATATTCATGTAAGTGAATTTGTATGGTTCTTGATTCTAGGGGCATTGCCATGCCAGTGAGAAACATGATTAGACAAGCCATGCTTAATAACCCTTATGTATTATATTCATTGATAGGGTTAGAATTTATCTCAGGCCAAGGAAAAGTATTTTGGCTAGTATCTTTAATTTGTAAGGAATCTCTAATTGCCTGCAATTCTCGAGGAGGGTTGGGCATGAATGGAATAAATTATGACGAGTCCTCAAGTTTAGCTTCCTTATCAACAACACTTTCGAGAGTTACCATTAGTTCAATTGTGTTATATGTTGGTTCTTTCATTATGTGCAGAAGATCAGAGATGTCAGTACTTGTAGAAGGCAACAAATTTAAAGCATCACAATCTATTGCAACATCACTATAGTATGGGTCATTTTCAATTTTATATATTAATGCAGCAATGACATTATGTTTATCAACATAGCAATCATAGTTTGTCCCCTGAATGCTAATTCTTCACACAATCAACACTTTAAGATCATGTAGATGAAACGGTAACAAGGTTACAATGGCCTATGATGTCTTGAGGGAAGCTTATAGTATGGGCACTATATTTGTATTGGCCTCCTCTAGCATGGGTTACCTAAAAAACTAGAGCAACTCTAGCTATAAGAATTTCTTCGACTTGAGTAAGCTTTGTAAGGACAGTTGGCTATGGCCCTGGATCCAACTTGTTCATTAGACTAAATCTATGGACACATTTTTTAGAAGCACAATGGAAACACATGACACCTGTGCTAGATGCTTGGACTCTCATGCCAACGTAGTTCTTCTTGCAAACAACACAAATTTTCAATTCAGACAATCTATCGATGCGCCAACTGAAGGACTGCATTGCAGTGCAAAAAGTTTCACCAAACATGTTGTTTGAGTGGTGGGTTGCTGATGATGTAGATGGCAAGCCATGGCTAGCAAGTATTTGTGATGGTGTACAACTAGGTATTGTAGAGATAAATTCATTGCGATGGTTGTGTAGGAGGTGTGAAGGGATGGGGGTTGTGGGGATGCAAAATCTAGTAAGTTCTGCCAGCAAGCTTGCTTGCAATTGTAGTGTGCCTACTTGGGCATGTGATGCCAAGCTAGGTGGGTCTAGGTGCCTCTTTGTTGCAAGTACTTGGCTCGCCGGCCTATGCAAATCTAGCCTTTGTGTCCTACATAATAAAGTTGGTTTTGTTTCCTTTTTACTATCTACACTTGATGCAACATTGGAACTTGAAGAAGGTTGTGAAGCTTGGAGTAATAATATTAAGCAAACAATAAAATGGTTGCAACCACCAACTTAAATGGAAATGTCATAAGTAAAGGGGTCAAGCTAATTGAATATGCAACAAAGTAGCCAAAGGTAGATAGCAACACTCAATAATACCCTATGGAAAGCAATATAAACTATATAACATGAACTATTTTACTATGTTCCAACCATTAACAAAAAATGGAAGCCATAAATGAAACAATTTTTGTTTGAATAGTGGCCTAGATGGAAAACTCACAAAACAAAAGAATCCACAATAATAAAGCCATGGACAAAGGAAGGAAAACCCACACATGCTACAATTCTTTTTTTCAACAATGCCTTATGGAAAACAAGCAAAGCATACATATATGTATATGTATATGTAAATGTATCTATCTATACATGCAATGTATTTAAAATTTCTTCCGAACTCTAACTAAAAAAGAAAGAATGCAACCAATGAACAAATAGGTAATACAAAATGAAATAGACAAAAGGGACGCCTAGTCTCCACCCCACCATATTGGGTCACAAAGCCCTATGAAAATAATCTCATTGGAGAAATGGCTAATTCAAAAGTAAATGCATTGATTGCAATACAAAACTTTCCTATAAACATAAATTAATGGTAACACTATGCATTGACATGACTTCTTTTTAGCAAAGCACTTTTAGTGTTAAACCATGTTGTATATACTAGTATTTTTTCAAGTATAATGATACATAGTTTAATACTTAAATGCTATTCTGAAAAATAAGTCTCTTCAATGTTACGAGCTCCATTGTGTCCACAAATTTTTGGCCTATGATCAATGGTGAAATGAATGTTTATTATTATTGCCAATATATAAGCTTTCATTCTAACAGTTATTTTTTGAGCCTAGAAGGAATAATAGCCAAGAAATCACAATTGGCATCATGCATTGCATGCATATATATACTAATTTGCTACTTGTAAATAAAAAATCATGGCATGAGGGAGGAAAAATTTAGAAAATAGAAAGCTAGCACGCTGATAAATACTTTTTCTTATAGTGACTTATTGACAATAACCAAAGAAAACATATATGAAAATGTATTTGCAAATGTATGTATGCATATGCAATGTGTTTTTGATGGAGAATGTCATGAATGGAAGGTATGATACACTGTTTAGAGAAGGGTGCACTACTGTTGCTTCCTATGGTTGTGCATCATGCCTTCCTTCATTACTCTCTCTATCTAAAATAATTTCATGTTTTTTATTGGACATGCATATTTACATATACATAAAGTACAATGAAGACAATAATGTGTTTGAAAACACCAGATCAACAACTCATAGTGCAGCTAAACAAAAAATATAAAATATAAAACAAAACATAAAAAAATAAGGTGTGCTCACCACCCTACCATATTGGGTCATTGAGTCCAATGGGCTCTCACCAAACCCTCAAGCAAGAACACACATTGTCCACCACTATGATCAATGGAGAGATCAATTTTTCTTATCATAGTCAATATAGAACCTATCACTCTGAAAAATACCTTTTTGAGGTTGAAAGGAATAATAAACAACCTGCCACAACCAACATCATACATTGGGTGCATATGCAAGGTTTTGCTTCTTGGAAATATAAAAGGATGTGTATGCCAACTAAAAAGAAACAATGCAACCAATCAACAGATAGGTAACACAAAATGAAACAGATCAAAGAAACACTTGCTCTCCACCCTACCATATTGGGCCATGGAGCCCCATGGGCTCTCACCAAACCACTAAGCAAGAACAAACATTGTCCACCAGTATGATCAATGGTGAAACCAATGCTACTTATTACACCCAATATAGAACCTTTCATACTAAAAATTATTTCTAAGACATCACAATCAACATCATGCATTGGATGCATATCTAGAGATTTGTTGGTTGGAGACATAAAAAATGATTCAAAAGTAAAATATTTAAAAATTAAAAACATGCACATACACAAATACTTTTCCCAATACTGATTTATCAACAACAACCAAAGCATACGTATATGTAAATGTATTTGAAAATGTAGCTATACATATGAAATGTATTTTCAATGGAGACTATAATGAATGGAAGGTACAATATACACTTTAAAGAAGAGTGTAACACTGCTTCTCCTATGGTTGGGCATCGTGCCTTCCTTCATTCCAATCTCCATCTATAAAAACTTCACATTTTTTCATTGCACATGCATATATACATGTACGCATACATGTACATATACATACATTATGATGAACACAAAAACCTGCTTGCAAATGCCCAAACAAAACAAAAAAAGACATGCTCTCCACCCTACCATATTGGGACTATAGTTTTTAGATTGCACATGCATATATACATATACATATGCATACATTACAACGGAGACAATAAAGTGCTTGCAAACACCAATGTTAAGACCCACATTACAAATAGATAGAGAATAGAAAATATGAAATGAAAAACAACAAAACAAGGCCTACTCTCCACCCTACCATATTGGGTCATGGAGCCCCATGGGTTCTCACCAAACCCTTGAGCAAGAACATAGATTTTCCACCACTTTGATCAATGGTGGAAGCAATCTTTCTTATCACACATAACATGCATCCTATCATTCCAACAAATCCTTTTGTGAGGTTGAAACAAATAATAACCTAAAAGCAACACTTAACAAATATGCCAACAAATACGATCCAACATCATGCATTGGATGAATATGTAGGAATTTGTTGTTTGGAAATATACATACTAAATAAGTACATGTAGAAATCTATGTACATGGCATTAGATATAGATAATATTCATATATTATATTTCACTATTCTTATTAAAACTTAGACCTATAATTTAGAAACAAGCGTTAGAACAACAATAGTCAAAGTTGCAAGAATTAACTTTGAAGCTAAGTACAAGTTGTTACTGTTAGATCTGTATGCAATTTCCCCTACCATGCAAGACTCTCCAAACATAATTGTCATGTTGGCTTGAATTCCAAAATCCCATTGCTAATTGTGAATTTGGATTTTTCTTATATTTTTTGTTGATTGGACATTTGTTTGGTTTTCTTTCTTTGGAGTGCCTATCACGTGAAAAGATATTTCCTATCTAACACCAACATAAATACCTATAGTGTAAGTAAACAACAAATAACAAATATGAAAAGAAACACAACAAAACAAGGCCTGATCTCCACCCTACCATATTGGGTCATGGAGCTCCAAGAGCTCTCAACAAACCCCCGACCAAGAACATACATTGTCCACCACTTTGATCAATGGTGAAACCATCTTTCTTATCACACTTAAGATGCAACCTATCATTCCAAAAATTCCTTGTTGAGCTTGGGAGAAATAATAACTAAAAAGGTACACATAAGAAATACGCCAAAAAATACAATCTAGCATCGTGCATTGGATGCATATTTAAGAATTTTCTTTTTGGAAGTATACAAACTGAAAAAGTACATGTAGAAATGTATGTGCATGGCATTGGATGTAGACAATATACATATATAGATGAATGGAAACTTATAGATATAGATACATATCGATACATCTATTGGAAAGGTCGTTTGAACTTCAACCTTCAAAGAAGCTTGCAATCCTGGCTCACAACTGTGAAAGGAGGTAAAGTCGTAGAAGAACACCAAACAATGCCTTATTGAAAATTGCAAATAATTTTTCCATCTCTGCTCACATTTTGAATAGTAGGTGATGGCACAACCATTGCCACTATATGGACACCATAGAGCAGTAAATGTTGATGCCAAGAGGGTGAGCTTCTGTGAAGGTGAAATTCCAACCGTCCATTGTGAAGTTTCTGTAAAGGTGGCTAGAGCATATTTTATATTTTTTGCATGGACTAGTGACTCCAAAAGCAATACAAAACTGCTGGCAATGGCACTATTAATTAGAGTTTTGCACAATGTATGTGCCATATGTATAGATATCTATGTATGCGAAGGAACCACAAAGATGTGCATATTGGGAGAACCCTTTGTGATATTTTTTCATTTGTGGTTCGTGGGTTGTTGCGGGCTATATTATTTGATCTTTGATAACACACTGTTGATTGTTTCAAATTTTGATAAGGTGTTGTTGAGAAAAGACTAGATTGTTTGTAAAAAAAAATATTGTTTCATCTATGGTTCATGTTTTATGGCCATGGTTTTGCAAGGGTATATTATTGTGAATCTTTGTGTTTCATGGCTTTGTCCATCTGGCTCACTATTGAAATGAATATTGTTTGATTTATGGCTTTCATTTTGTGGCTATGGTTGCAATGGAGTAAAATAGTTAATGTTATATAGTTTATGTTTGATTGCATTATGTAATTTTTATTACTTCTCTCTACCTTAGGCTATGTCATTTCATTTTCAAAAAGTTGTTGTTAAGAAGGCCATATTGTTTGAATTTTTCATAAGGCTATGTTGACAAAAATAGTATATTTTTGCATGGCTTTGCCACTGCAAATATTTTTGGCGGGTTTTTGTTTATCGCTTCCGCTTTGTGGCCATGTTTGCAAAGCAATTAGATTGTTAACACTATTCAAGCTTTGTTGATTTTTGTTTTCTACCTTGGGGTATATTGTCTCATTTTCAATAAAGTGTTGTTGAAAAGGTTGTATTGTTTGAATTTTTGTCAAGGAATTATTGAGAAAAGCCTATATTGTTTGTTAAAAGAAATATTGTTTCATTTATGATTGGCGTTTTGTGGCTATTGTTCTACATGGGTTTTATGTTTGACTCCATCAAGCATTGTTAATTATTGTTCTTTGGCTTAGGCTACATTGTTTCATTTTTACAAAAGCACTGTTGATAAGGCTATATTTGAATAAGGTATTGTTGGGTGTTATTTTGTTTCTATACCTACTATCAGAGTAGTGAGCAAGGAGGGAAAGCTTTTGTGAGGGTGCAAGTTTGATCAAGCCTTATGCAGCTTCTGCAAAGGTGGTAGCAGGCTATTTTATATTTTTTCCATGGGGGAATTGTTGCAAAAGCAAAAGAAAAGTGTCACCTTCAATATTTTTTTCCCATTTGCATAGGAAAGCTAGCTGGAAGAGGTGTGTTTGAAGCAAGAAGGAAGAAGTGCATATCAAAAAACATTGTGCAATATTGTTTCATTTGTGGTCCATGGTTTGTGGCAGCCTATATTGTTCAATTTGTGATAAGGTATTGTTGATTGTTTCAAATTTTGATAAGGTGTTGTCAAGGAAAAATTATATTGTTTGTGGAAAAAAATATTATTTCATTCAAGGATCACATTGTGTGGCTATGGTTTTGCATGGATTTGTTACTGTGATTTTTTGTGGGTTTCTCTTTATGCCTTCCATTTCCTAGATATGTTTGCAATAGAATAAAATTGATTAGGCTATGCAGTTTCTTGTAGACTTCGAGAAACAAGGAAGCATAGAGTAAGCCAATGGGAAGAAGTTTGCTTGAAGCAAGCGAGAAGAGGTGCATAATGGAAAAAACCTCTATGACACTATTTCATTTGCGGGTTGCGGTCTATGGTAGGCTATTTTGTTTGAAAATTTGATAAGGTGTTGTT
This sequence comes from Sequoia sempervirens, assembly GCA_007258455.2. Classification (NCBI taxonomy): domain Eukaryota; kingdom Viridiplantae; phylum Streptophyta; class Pinopsida; order Cupressales; family Cupressaceae; genus Sequoia; species Sequoia sempervirens. The sequence goes on along the minus strand of VDFB02047397.1, from coordinate 91,166,781 downwards.
GAGGGAAGACTATATTGTTTGTCAAATCGGATATTATTTGGTGTAAGGTTCACATTTTGTGGCTATGGTTTTGCATCAATTTGTAACTATGTATTTCTGTGTTTTGTAGGTTTCCCTTTCTGGGTCAGTGATCAAACCTATTGGAAAGAGGATTCAATTTAATTGCAATCCTAAACATTATTTATTTTATGTATCTCCTAAGTCCTTGGAATGTGTTCAACAACACTAGGATTAGGATGAGATTAATATTTGATGAAATAATCATGTTAATTAACATTTGTAATTAATTCTAAATGTTAGGAACATGTGAGGGCATCCATTGTGAGTTCCTAAATAATAGGGGCACATAGGGCACCCACATGGTAGGTGACACTCACCTTGAGTTTAGTTACCTATTTGGAGTAAGAGGTAACACTTCTGAATACATGTAAAGATCATAGGAGTTAGGGTTTGATGTTTGCAAACATGAAGTTCAGTTCAATTCAGTTCAGATCAATTTAGTTTAGTTCATTTCAGTTCAGTTCAGAATCATTTTAGTTTAGTTTAGTTTAGTTTAGTTTAGTTATGGTTTAGTTATCTTCAATTAGTTTTAGTTGAATTCTAGTTGACTTCAGTTAACTTGGAATGCATGGCTAATGACTTGATTTGCATGATAGATAATAGGGACTACCTCCAGTTAACAAGAGATGACCATTCTTGCATGAATGGTATTGAGTAATGTTTCAGTGAACAAGAAATGACTTGGACCCAACTTGGGCGCCCAAGTTGTCTTCTTGGAATTACCTCCTTTGCATGTTGAGATATTTCTGAAGGCTTAGTTAAGTGGGACCTCTTTTGGGTGCCTACTTTGAGGATGAGGCCTTGAAGATATTTATAGAATAGAGGTTGAGTTGCTACTTCAATTTGGGACACCCAAATGCATGAAGATGAGGATTTGGCATTGTTCTTCATGGCATAACCCTATTTGCATGAGATAGGCATACATTTTAGGGATAGGGCTTGAGCATTGTAATTGTAACTCATGTTGAGTTTACAAAGCTAATTAAATCCTATTTATTGCAAGCAATTTGAAGAGAGTTATTATCAGTTTTCTTGCAGGTTGTGAAGAAGATTGGTGAAGGCAAGAAGAAGAATTCTCAAGCAAGAATTGGAGCTATTGTAATTCAGAGATGGAATAATAGAATAATTCTTGGTGGATTTTTTTCTCGAAAGGGTTTCTCCACTATACATCTTGTGTAATCTTTCTAATATCTTGTCTACTTCTTCTATCAACTTTTTTCTACATTCTACAAATAGTAAAATGGATTAATCAAGATAATCACACAAAAATAATATGTAACAAAGTAAAAATCTTATTTAGATCAGCAATATTAAAGTTTTATAGAGTATTAAGCTAAGAAAACACCTCATTTTTCAACATTTGGTATCAAAGCTGAGGTTAGGTAGAGTATTGGGAAGCCTTTCTCTTAAAGTTTGAAGCATTTATTGGCTTAGTGGGAGCTTTTTTTATTTTAATTATTTGTTTATTTTGGAATTAAGTTTTGTTACAATGAATTCTCAGTTAGATATTGAAAGGTTCAATGGTTCTAACTATGAAATGTGGAAATTAAAAATGGAAGATCTTCTTGAAGAAAGAGATTACTGGTTAGTGGTTAACAATCAGACAAAGACACCTACAACTATTTCAGATGAAGATTGGACTAAGTTAGATAAGAAGGAAAGAGGAACAATTAGATTATTTCTTGTTGATGTGGTTCTCTTGAATGTTTCAGAGGAAAATACTGCATATAAATTGTGTAAGAGAATAGTAGATATTTATAAAACAAAGAGTCTAACAAATAAGTTGTATTTGGAAAGGTAGTTGTACTCATTAAAAATGAAAGATGATGATTCTGTAGCACAACATTTAAATGCTTTAAATTTAATTCTCGGTCAGTTACCATCTGTAGATGTAAAGCTAGAAGATGAGGATAAATGCATTTTATTACTTCGCTCTTTACCAAATTCTTGGGAAAATCTAATTGTTGCAATTAGTGGTAATGGTGCAGATCCAAAGATGGACAACACCATTCCTACTCTCCTATCAGAGGAGATGAGGAGGAAGTCTAAAACTGGCTCCCAAGATGCCTTGTTTGTAAAAGGTAGGCCTAAAGAGAAGGAATCTAAGGGAAATAAGAAAGGAAAGGGTAAGTCCAAAGGATGGTCAAAAACCCCTAGTAAGAACTTAAGGAAAAGTGTTGGAATTGTGGAAAACCTGGACATATTAAAAAGGATTGTAAGATCAAGAAAAATAGTTTTGATGCTTCTATAGAAAAATCCACTGATGACAGTAATGATGCATTAGTCATTTCTTCTAATATTGTTGTTGATAACTCTTAGCTTATTCATTCAGGTTGCTCTTATCATATGACTCCTAACAAGGAGTTTTTCTCTAAGTATACTACATATGATGGAGGAGATGTCTTATTTAGAGACAATAGCACAACAAAGGTTGTTGGAAAAGGAGAGGTAAAATTGTGTTTCAGTGATGGTAGGGTTAAGACCCTTAATGATGTTTTACATATTCCAGGACTTGCTAAAAATCTACTTTTTGTCTCTAAGTTCAATGATTCTGGAATGCATGTGACATTTGACAAAGGTGGTTACAAATTGGTGAAAGGGAATATGGTGGTTGCTAAAGGATCTCAGATTGGGACTTTGTTTTGAATATCTCCAATGTAAATATTTTATACAATGTAACTGAAGCTGAAAATACATGTATGTTATGGCCCCATAGATTGGGCCATATAGGTGAAAAAGGTCTTAGGACCATTCTTAATAAAAATTTGATTGACAATATTCCTAATTATAATATTGGAAAAAATGACTTTTGTGAGCACTGTGTGTTTGGAAAGCAATCTAGATCTAAATTTCCTACTAGTACAAATAAAGCTAAAAGATTATTAGGGATTATTCACTCAAATGTAATGAGCCCTATGGATATTGACTCTATTGGAAAATATAGATACTATGTCACATTTATTGATGATGTCTCAAGATACACTTGGATATATTTTATGCATAGAAAATCTAATGTATTTAATAAGTTTAAGGAATTTAAGGCTTTGGTTGAGAAATAATCATATCATAAGATAAAAGTGTTGAGATCAGATAATGGTGGTGAGTATTGTTCTAGGGAATTTGATGATTATTGTAAGCATGTGGGAATAGTGAGACAAAAAACTACTCCATATACATCTCAAAAAAATGGAGTAGCAGAAAGGATGAACCAAACCTTAATGGAAAGAGCTAGGAGTATGTTGAGTAGTGTTGAGCTAGAATGGTCCCTATGGGCTGAAGCAGTATGTACTTCTTGTTACTTAATCAATAGATCCCCTAGTTCATCTATTGAAGATAAAACTCCTTATGTGATGTGGTTAGGTAAGAAATCTAGTGTTGTACATTTAAGGATCTTTGGTTGTGAGGCTTTTTTTCACGTGCCTCAAGAAAAGAGATCTAAATTGGATCCTAAAGCACACAAATGCATATTCTTAGGTTATGGTGAAAATGTAAAAGGATACAAGCTTTGGAATCCACTAACTAGAAAATTTTCTTTATCCAGAGATATTATTTTTAGGGAATTTAGAGCTTATTCAAGAGAAGAACAACCAAAGGAAAATGATACATCTTGAACAGTGCATTTTGAGACAAATACTGAGAAGCAAAAATATGCACATGTTGAAGAACAATTGGATGGATTGGAAGAGGAGATTTTAGAGAGTTCTTATGAAATAGATGATCAAGATGAGTATATTGAGGAACAAGTAGAAACCCCTTTGAGGAGATCCACAAGACAATGGAATCTCGTTGATAGGTATAGCCCACCTAATTTTTGTTGTATTTTTACTTTAATGAGTACTAATGATCAACCCAATTCTTGCAAGGAAGCTTTGTCCTTGGATGAGAAAAAGCTTTGGTCAAAAACTATGCATGGGGAAATGGAATCCTTGGATACTTGTGACACACAGGATCTTGAGAGTTTTCCCAAAGATAGAAAGACCATTGGTTGTAAATGGATCTTTAAAAAGAAGATTGGTGTAGATGGTAATCTTGAAAGGTACAAGGCTAGATTAGCAGCCAAGGGCTACTCCCAGAGAGAGGGAGTTGACTTTAATGAAATATTCTCTCCTATTGCTAAACTTACTTCTATTAGATTCTTTTTGTCAATTGTTGTTGCTTATGATTTTGAAATCAAGCAAATGGATGTGAAAACTACATTTTTGCATGGGAATCTTGATGAGGAGATTTATATAAAGCAACCTAATGGTTTTGTTGTAAAAGAAAAAGAATAATTGGTTTACAGGTTAAAGAGATATTTATATGGATTGAAATAGTCACCTAGAATGTGGTACCAAAAGTTTGATGCTTTCACATTAAAAATTGGTTATGTTAGGAGTGAGGAAGATCATTGTGTTTACATAAAATTTATTGATGATCATCTTTTAATTAGTATCTTGTATGTTGATGACATGTTGTTTATTGGTAACAACAAGGTAATGATCAAAGAATTGAAAGCGCAACTCACAAGCACATTTGAGATGAAAGATCTAGGGGATGCAAAATATATCCTTGGTATGGAGATCAGTAGAGATAGAGGTAACAAAAAGCTTTTCTTAAGTCAAAGCAATTATGTTGATACTATTTTGAAATGGTTTAACATGTAGGACAGTAAACCAGTTAATATTCCTTTACCAGTTGGCACGAAGTTAATTTTAGACGAGTCCTAAATATGATTTTGAATATGAGGAAATGTCTGAAATTTCGTATACTAGTGCAATTGGTAGTTTAATGTATGCAATGGTCTGTATGAGACTAGATATAGCAGAAGCAGTGGGAGTTCTTAGTAGGTTTATGTCTAACCCTAGTAAAGAACATTGAACTTATGTTAAGATGGTGTTTAGATATTTATGAGGTACTTTAGATTACTGTTTAGTTTATCATGGTTCTAATAATATTGATATTATGAATAGATCATTGGACATATAGGGGTTTTTTGATTCAGATTGGGCAAGAGATCCAGAAAGTTTGAGGTCGACAAGTGGTTATGTGTACACATTGTTTGGAGTTGTGGTTAGTTGGATGAGTAAGAGGTTTCCCACGGTTGCTTTGTCCACCACAGAAGCAGAGTACATGGCTACCACACATGCCTCTAAAGAGGTAGTTGGGTTACAAAGACTTGGGAAAGGTATTGGCTTTAATTGCAAGCAAGTTAGGCTTGAATGTGATAGTCAAAGTGCTATTTGTTTAGCCAAAAATCCTATGTATCATGCTCATACTAAACATGTAGATGTTTAGTATCACTTTGTGCGAGAAATGGTTGAAAGTGGAAAGGTATTAATAGAAAAAGTTGACACTTTGAATAATGTTGTAGATTATTTTGTGAAGCTAGTTCCTACAGATAAGTTCTCGTGGTGTAGGATGTTGGAAGATGAATTACTTTGAGAGGGGGGTGGATCAGAGTAATGTATAATTTTTCAAACTTTTAACTTCAAGAGAAAATCACACAATGAAATATTTATGAACCCTCTTAAATTGCAAGATGAATTCTATCACATCAAATACTTTTGCAGTATGATGGATTGACAAAAGACTTACATAACAATGCCAAAGCATGATATTGATTGTTCATGTAAACTTGATTGAACAATTCCTTTTAATGCTTTATTTTCATAAGACTTCATGTATGTTTTGAATACTTTTATAATAGAGTGAAATGCTTAATCAAATATCAGAGCATTGCATGAATTGAATTGACAAATGATAGAATGAAAACATTAACTCTTAAGCACATGGGCCAAAACACAAATGCACATATTTCACAGCATAACACATTATTTTCCTGAGTAGAAAAACCCTCTTGGGGTATAAAAATCCACTCGAACAATTCATTTTATTATTAGAGCACCAACTCCTTTTATCCATTCTGAACAATATCAATGATTCAAAGGATTTCTTTGTTTCAGTAAAACCTTTTACCAAAACTAACTAGTATACACAATACCTTAATAATTCAAAAGAAAGATAGAATCCTTAAAATATTAGGTATAGTAGTATAATGATATGCCTCAAAGACTTTCAATATTTCAAATACATATAATCAGATTGGATTAAAAGCCATCTCTATTTTCCTCTCTATACATTAGGTTTGAAGGCCTTTGAATATATAAATGCACATAAAAAATGTCAAACTATTTTCTAACTAACTTTCTCATAACTAATTCTCAAACCAACGAATACCATTACGGTATCCAATCAACCCTAGAATCCATACATCAAATGCCATTAGGATTTCAAAATAATCCCTTAGAAAAGATGAAAACTAATAACTAATCCCTTTCTCTTAAAAACAAGTTCCAGATCCATTTAACAAAATGAATCAACTATTTTAGTTACAAAATAATTTTCTTTGAACCACTAATCATTTGTAAACTATTTCTTTAATGATCATTAAAATTTTGAACAAAACCATTCCATACCTATTTATGGAGGCAAGAAATTAAACTTATACCACATGAATTGATTCAAGACGCTCATAACTACCTTGCTAAAAACTTCTAGAGTCAAACTCTCCCTCTCCACTTTCCAACTGTGATTTGTCACTTTGGTCTACACAAACTCAGCCTTGAGTTTCCATTAAACACTATCCTCTTAGTATGTCTATAGCCGAGAAGAGAAATTTCATGGCGGGGACTAGGGTTCAGCTCATACATTGAAATGTCTTTTCCCTATTTTATCTTTTTACCTCTTGTTCACTATGAATTTCAAAACCTTTTCACAATTGATAATCATTTGAAGTTTGATACTCATAATTCTTTTAAATCTACTTGTCAAAGAAAAATAGTAACCTTTTACTTGATGTCGACCCATGAGTCGCTGCCCACATAACTTCATAAAACACTATGACTGATACTCATGTGAATGCCATATAACAAATCAAAGAACCCAATATCATCAAACAATGGAGCTAACAATACCTTGCCCACTTGAAGCTTGAACTATATCAAATGATGTTACAAACAATTTAATCAATTGCTTTCCATTGTATGCCTCGAAAACATGAAAACATATAAGCTAGATACCAAAGTTTTATAATGAGAAATGTATTTCTCATTTTCTAGATGGGAAACCAAAAACATGGGATGCATATCCCCAATGAAGCCCGATACCATAGTCATTATCATATACCTTAAGAAAAATTCATAATGACTTAATTTTTCCCACAAAGAAACCCAATTACCATATGTGATTTAGCAAATTGTAAATGTTGACCATGCAACCAAAACATTATGCATATAAAAAACTTGAAACCATTTTTTTTACAAGGTCATTGCCATGTAAAGTGTTTAGTCAAATGATGATGCAATATCATATGCAAAATGTGGAGGATCTCAACCAAATAAACATATAGCCTGATGTGCAAGAAACCAACTTAGGCTCATAATATAAGTCACACTAAATAACCATACAAGATGTTTATGAACACTTCAACATTGATCATCAAAGTCACCTTATAATGCCCGTGTAGAAACCATTGACATAATGATATTGCCAAGTCAACAATTTCATGAGATATGTAATAGAAATATGCATAATCAACCTAAACCAACAAATGTATACCTTGCCAAAGTATATGCCAGAGTATGTATGTTATTGAATAGAATAATGTAAGAACTAAAAGCCATCATGCCAAAATGAGTATAACTAGATATTATTGTCAAAGCAGTGTAACGACCAAACATATAAAATGATATCACCTGATATACAAATGTGATCAATGCCTACAAATAAGTAAAATCCATGTCCAAGTGTTGCACACAAGTCTGAACGATCAGTACAATTATATAAACTAAATCAATTACACTGTCCAAAACAACTAAATGCCATAAAACTGAATATGTAGCAACCATATGCAAACTAAACAATGAAAACCAATAACCATGATGCCAATGACAATGAAGAAAATCAAAACTATGAGAACACAATGTCAAATCTGTGAGAATCAAATGATGCCAACTGGAATGCCAATAACAATCAATGTAACCAAACCATTTTGACATGTTTTGACATCAAGTACAAATGCCACAAAGAGAAATTCAACATAGGAAGGCCATTGGCCTTGAGTCCTGTACTTGATTTAAATTATTATTTCTATATAATGTCAATTGGGAGAATGTTGGAAATAGGGTGCCATTTAATTGCAATCCTAAACATTATTTATTGCATGTATCTCCTAAGTCCTTGGAATGTGTTCAACAACACTAGGATTAGGATGAGGTTAATATTTGATGAAATAATCATGTTAATTGACATTTATAATTAATTATAAATGTTACAAACATGTGAGGGCATCCTTTGTGAGTTCCTAAATAATAGGGGCACATGGGGCGCCGACATGGTAGGTGACACTCACCTTGAGTTTAGTTAACTATTTGGAGTAAGAGATTACACTTATGAATGCATGTAAAGATCCTAGGATTTAGGGTTTGATGTTTGCATGCATGAAGTTCTATTTAGTTTAGTTTATCTATCAGTTTAGTTCAGTTTAGTTTAGAATTCTAGTTTAGTTTAGTTCAATTCAATTTAGTTATGGTTTAGTTATCTTCAATTAGTTTTAGTTGAATGCTATTTGACTTCAATTAACTTGGAATGCATGGCTAATTACTTGAGTTGCATGAAAAATAACAAGGACTACCTCCAGTTAACAAGAGATGACCATTCTTGCATGAATGGTGTTGAGTAATGTTTTAGTTAACAAGAAATGACTTGGATCCAACTTGGGCACCCAAGTTTATCTTCTTGGAATTACCTCCTTTGCATGTTGAGATGTTTTTGAAGGCTTAGTTAAGTGGGACCTCTTTTGGGAACCTAATTTGAGGATGAAGCCTTGAAGATATTTAAAAAATAGAGGTTGAGTTGCTACTTCAGTTTGGGACACCCAAATGCATGAATATGAGGATTTCACATTGTTCTTCATGACATAACCCTTTTTGCATGAGATAGGTGTAACTTTTAGGGATAGGGCTTGAGCATTGTAATTGTAACTCATATTGAGTTTACAAAGTTGATTAAAGCCTATTTATCTCACGCAAGTTGAAGAGAGTTATTATCAGTTTTATTGTAGGTTGTGAAGAAGATTGGTGAAGGCAATAAGAAGAATTTTGAAGCAATAATTGGAGCTATTGTAATTCAGAGATTGAATAATAGAATAACTCTTGGTGGATTTTTCTCTCAAAAGGGTTTCTCCATGGAACACCTTGTGTAATCTTTCTAATATCCTGTCTACTTCTTCTATCAACTTTTGTCTACATTCTACAAATAGTAAAATGGATTAATCAAGATAATCACCCACAAAGAATATGTAACAAAGGAAAAAGCTTATTTACATCAGCAATATTAAAGTTGTACAGAGTATTAAGCTAAGAAAACACCTCATTTTTCAACAAAACCAAGATTATTGGATTTATGGCTTACATTCTACAATTATGGTTGTAACAGAGTAAAATAGTTAATGTTATACAGTTTATGTTTGATTCGATTAGGAACTAGGCATAGGTTTCTTATAGTGATTTTTTGTTAGATGCCACCATTGATTACAATGGTGGAAAATATATTTTCCCTACGTGTAGATATGTGTATATGTCATAGTAGATGCAAACAATATTCGTGCAGATTGATCCCTATGTTTATTCTATTGCTACATTTTCTGAATGACAAGTTGTATTTTAAGTTCCAAATGCAAGATTGATGCCACCATTCATGTAACTATAGCAACTCACATGTAGGATGTGCAGTTTCCCCCTATTTGTGTGAACTTTGGTCAAAATTTTAGTCATCCTTCCCATATTTTGAGCATTCTGGCATGGGGGGGTCTAGTCAGGATAAAGTTGGTGAATGTTTCTTGAATTTTAAATTAAAATAATTTTTTGCATTGATAGATAAGGCCACCAAAATTAAACACTAGTTTGCATCATCATTAAGTGGTGTATGGTTCCTGTGTGGTCGCAATGTTTGCAAAGTAATAAAATACTCAATGTTCTTGTTGAAGAATAGTTGTTACCTGTCTAGACCTCAATAAGGGTTTATTACAATGGAAGGTTGTATATCAAGTGTGAGATGAAACATTGGACATACTGTTATTGAGGCCTAAACAAATAACAACTATCCTTGAAGTGATACAAAAATAGCTAGCAACAACTCATCATGAATGACATGGACTATTTTATCACTTTGCAACCATTCCCAGTGGACAGAAACCATAGATCAAATAGAAATCATAATTAACCTATGAAAAGAATAACCATATCAAGTAGTATATATGAATGTTTTCTGCATCTGATTTCACATAGATATATGCCTACACATAGGGATGAATTTTGTGTGTCTCTAATTACACAAACATACAAATCTGTAAATAGGCTAAGTAAAATAAGCAAGAATAGAAGAAGGCCTATTTTCCACCCTATCTTATGAAAATAATAAGCATAACAATGAATATATACAATTTTTTTCTACATCTAATTTCACAAACACACATATCTACAGTGGAGTAAAGAAGAATAAAACACTACAAAAGAGACACATACTTTTTTCCGTGTATATATTTCCAAGAAACAAATTCATACATATACATCCAACACATGCAATACATATATTTGGAGTTGTAAAACAAAATCCACATCAATATATATGTCTTCAAACTTAACTGGACATATATAGACATTGTTGATTGTTGTTGAATAGCTATAAAAATATTATTTCATCTATGATTTGCATGTAGTGGGAATGGGTGGAAAGCAATAAAATAGTTTACATATAGCTTTGAAAGGAAAATCTATACAATATATATGTATCCAAATCTATATGTAGACAACACATATATATCCATAGGTGGACCTCAAACATATGAATATTGTTTGTGCATCAAATGTCAAAAAAAAAAAGATCTACGCATACAAAATATGAAATGAAACACAACAAAATGAGGCTCATTGTCCACCCTACCATATTGGGTCATGGAGCCCCATCATCTCTCACCCAAACCCCCAAGCAAGAACATACATCATCCACCAGTCTGATCAATGGTGAAATCAATGTTCCTTATTAGACTTACTATATAGCCTATGGCTACAATGTTTGTTGTGTATGTTGTGCATCCCAATCTACAATCCAACACTAAACAATTCCTTATTCCAAATAACATAAACTACTCAATTACTTTGGTTAGTTTTAAATGCAAGGTATTATTGGAACCATCACCAATATATGGAGCCCATACATGAAACAATGTTGCCATGACAATCCCCTAAACAATAAACATGGCGAGCAGTATATATCAACGTTTCCTACATCTAATTTTCACATACATACATATATGCATAGAGAAAAAAAGAAATGAAACACAAAAAAATAAACACACACTTTGTTGTATTTATATATTTACAAGAAATAGAATGCCACACATAGATCCAACACATGCAATGCATATATATGCAGCTTGAAAACAAAAGCCACGCCAATATATATAAATCTAATGTTAGATACATATATATTTGCATTCTTAATTGTTGTAGAATATCTTTGAACATATTACTTAATTTATGGTTTCCATGCAATGTCATAAGATGCAAAGCAACCAAACAATCCATATAAAGACACATAATAAGCAATGTAATAGTCAGCATATATGGCCACAAGAATATTTACCATTCTAAATTCACCAAAGTAACTGAACAATTTATGCCATTTACAAAAAGGAATTGTTGACTATTGCTCTATAGCTTCATCTTATATCCGAAGATAGAGAACAACAGTCAACAATGCCTTGTAGAAAACAATATAAACTAGTAGCCTCCCAGCTAGCCAACAACCCTCCCATATTGCAAGACTTCTGGTAGTTGTAGAAAAGGTGGTGGAGGTGGTTGGAACACATTGAGAAGCTATAGAACAATATTCAACAATGCCTTATAGAAAAAAACATCAACTGTATAGTGTTGCAATCATCAGCACAAAAAAAATCCTTGAATGAAACAATGATGATTTCAACAAAGACCTAGAAAATAATTTTTCCAACAGTGACCCATCAATAGGTGCAAGAACAAATATATATAAGTTTAAATCTAGACACATATGGTTGTTCCTTGGAAAAATGAAATAAACATCACATGGCACAACTTGTGACGACAACATTACTTCATCTATGGGCTACATATTTTTCTAGCAAGTGGAATAATAGGTTGCATTCAAAACTTACCACAGTAATTTAGTACTTTAGGTTATTTTCACTTAGGCATTATTTAGTGTAGAGCTACACTTTCAACCACACAACATACATAGTTACCCACATATATACTTCACATTGCAAGCAAATATATATATATATATGTGTGTGTGTGTGTGTGTGTGTGTGTGTGTGTGTGTGTATAGCATTAAATGCAATTATGTCTATCAACAAGTTTGCATCTAGATATATACATGTGCAACTAGTCTTAGGATAAATCACAAAAGTATTGTGTAGAATGCAGGTGGAAATTATCACTGGATGTTGCATAGGAAATATTACAACAAAAATAAAGTTATGTGCAAGTCCACTAAAATTAAAGACACATAAATAGCCACACATAGACTACTCCCAAATAGCTAGCAAACAAAAATATGAAGGCCACATAAACACCTCAAAGATAAATAGCTCAGAATATACACCAGAAGGGCTACAAATGCAAGCAAAGCATATTTTCATTTCACTAAATGCACATTTCAAACAGCCAATACAAGTGTTAGCAACAAAAAGTAAACAAGGAATAGACTTACAAGATCAGCACCTGAGGGTTGTCAATCAGCCTAGGGAGAGCTAGAGTGCATTGACATTATTGGGGTTGCTCTTTGAAAAGGAAAGAGCTGCAACGCTGACAGCTAGCCACAAGATTCATTGCAACAACAACACAATAGCCAAAGATTCAATTAAACCAACAAAGGCTAACGAGCTCCATTTCCAATTTTTAAATTTCAAAATTTTATATTTCAATTTTTTTGTTGGGACATTTACAATATGACTAAAAAAAAATATATAAAAAGGCACATTTATAGAACTCTTCATAAATGATTTCAAAAACAATCTATGTTCTTCCAAAACAACCAACCTAGAACATACATTTTCCATCAGTGTGATCAATGGTGCCATCAATGTTCCATATTGTACCATAGAAAAAAGTACCATTTTCCTGACATGGGAATAATTCATGATAATTTGGAGTTAATGAGGCCTTGATTCAGGTGTTGTGAGGCATTTTATACATCCACACTAGGTCTTGGACCCTTGCAAATTAAATAGCGTGCCTTTAATGGTGTCTTATAAAGGTATTGTAAGATACTTTAACACTTTTCTAAACTTAATAAATCCATTTCTCCCTAAATCAACATTATAAAATGTATTTAATTGCATCTTCACATCAATCTAGAAGGTTTTTGAATTAAACTTAATGATAAACTAGTGTTGTAATGTGTCTTGCACATTCACATTGGTTTTTGTGCCTTCCTAGGCTATGTGGACCTCATTTTAGTGTTGTAAAGTGTATTTAATCATAGTTTCACATTGAATTGTGTCCCAAGCCCTAATTGACTTTTACATCATCACTAATAGGCCCCTATTAACCCATATTGTGCACCCCGAGGCTTAAATTGATCAAATACCCAACAAAATTGCAATTTAAACCTTATTTCCTTATCTCCTAACTTCCTAGTTGTCAAATTGGCCCCTATGGAACCCATTTTCCATGCATGGTAAATCAATCCCATCTAGGTGGGACCCATTCACCATGTGTGGTAAATCAGTCCTATTTGACCCAATTTTGACCTTTGAGCGGGAAAAAAGTGAAATTTAAGTTTATTATTTCTTCATGTCGACATGTGATGAGGTATTAATGGGTAAAATAGGTGATATTCCTATAAATATAAGTCTTTTTACCCTAAATCACATTCATTCTTCATTATTCATCCACCAATCTTCCATCTCAAGTCAAGCAACATAGGGTTTTATCATTTCAAGTCACCAAGATATCAATTTTCAAACATTAAAGGGACGATTCTTCATGTTTTATTGTAGAATTTTAAGATCAAACATCATGAAAAGGTAATAAACTCCATTTTTGCATGTTTCATTCCATTCTTTCATCATTTTGGTTTAATTACCTAAAAGGGGTTTGACCAAGGCAAACCCCCATGCCCTAACATTCAACATTTCTCTCTCTTATCTTGTGTGTTTGTAGATTTAGGACTCTTGGAAGCTTGGAAATCATTGGAGATCAAGTTGCTAGGTTGCTAAAGTCTTCACTTCATTCAACAAGTCAAAATATCAACAAAAACTCACTTTCAGGTTTAGAAATCATAGTTTTGGAAGAGGACACCTGTAGAAAGCCAAAGTGCAGATTGAAAGCTCCAAAATCCACCTTTGAATATTCAGAAATTCCAAAGTGGAATCATTCACCATGAGTGGTGAATGAGTCCCACTTCCAGGTTAGTTTTGAGTTTTCTACATTTTTAGATACCCTTTTGTCAGAAACAAGTTCCAACTTAGTTTTGCAAAACTAGGACTAATTCGCCCAGAATGGTGAATGAGTCCCTCCAAGCCTGAAAATCAGTGTCAACAACATTTCAAATGTCATTTCCAGTCTTCTTCCACATTCCAAGTGCACTCTTTTAGTTTGGTTCATTTTTGTTTAGTTTTGCATCCATTTCTAGGTATTGTTGCATTACACCATGTTTTTGCAAACATTGCATTATTCTTAGGTTTTGCATTTATAGTATTTCAAACTCATAGTTTAATTCCCCTTAGAACATTCCATTTAGTCTAAATAACATCTTATATTTCATAATTTGAGTGAACCACCTAGACTTTTGGCTCTTCTTTCTCCTTTTAGGTGAAAAACCTAGAAGTGCTAGAAAGGATTAGGGTGCCAAAAATCTACAGTTCACATATAACAGCAAAAATACAACTTATCCTTCCAAGAATGTCCCAAAAAAAATTAGCATAGAAATCATTATGTATCAATGTTGTTTGCATCCACTATGATATGCATACATATCTACAGATAGGGGAGAAACATTGCCCATCACTGTGATCAATGCAACCATCAATGTTCCATACAACACTTAAAATACAAACTATCATTCAAAGGACACCTAAGTATGTATCAATATGATATATAGATATATCTACACACAAGAGAAATAAAGTGAAACACAAGAAAACAAATCATTTTCCATCACATCGATCAATTGTAACATTACTCTTCCCTTAACATTTAAAATACAACCTATCATTCCCTACATGCAAAAATGTATGTACCATTGTTTTGCGTTGATGGTTGCAACACAATAAAATATTTAATACTTTAAAAAAATTATTCTTTTCAACAAAGCATTGGTGTTTATTGTCCTCTAGACTTGGCTATATTGTTTCATATCAACAAGGTGTGGTACAAGGAAAATAATTTCTGATTCATGCCCTTCATTTTGCCACAATGGTTACAATGCTGAAAAATATTGAATGATATACAATTTATGTTTATTTCCATAAGTAATTCTTGATTGTTATACTCTAGCCTAGGCTACATCATATCATTTTCAACAAGGTGTTGTTGAGAAGGCTATATTGTTTCAATTTCAAATAAGGTGTTGTTCAGAAAAGGTTGTATTGTTTGTTAATATGAATATTGTTTGATCTATAGATTGCATGTATTGATTTGCAACCATCAACCCATGCAAAGAAACCAAAATACCCTCCAACCACCTTCACGAAATATTTTTAATTATTATTTCTCCCAGGCTCAAGAAGGACTTGTTGGAATGATGGGTTGTATCTTAAGTGTGATAAGAAAGATTAATTTCACCATTGATCAAAGTCATGGACAATATATGCTCTTGCTCGGGGGTTTGGTGAGAGATCGTGGGGCTCCATGACCCAATATGGTATGGTGGAGAGCAGGCCTTGTTTTGTATATACAACAATTAATGTTGATTCCATTTCACTGGCCTTCTCTATCGGTGTGCCAAACGCTTTTCATTTAAAAATCAAAAAACAATCTACCACCTTTTCCCCAACCACACTAAATGGAAGCCATAAATGAAACAATATAGCCTAAGGTAAACAACAATAGTGAATAATACCTTATGCAAAACAACATGAACTGCATAACATTAACTATTTTATTGCATTGCAACCATCGCCACAAAATGAAAGCCATAAATGAAACAATATTGTCATCAATAGTCACCCAGATGGGGGAATTCATTGTTCATATGATTCTTAATTAGAATAAAAAGGTGCTCAGAGTCAAAGATTTAGTTGTGGGATATTAGAATAAAGATATTAAGGTTCAATGAAGATGATCTTGGTAGTTTTGCTTATAATAATATGTTCAGAATTCAATTATTGGAAAATAGAATGGCTCAAAGGTGCAACATTTAATACTTGTTGACGTAATAAAACACTTTATGCTAGTTTGCATAGGGCATTGTTGATTGTTCTTTTGTGGCCTTGAATAAATTAATTTATTTATGGTTTTTGTGTGGTGCCAATGGTTGCAAAGTAATAGATCAGTTCATGTTCTTCTTGATAAAGCATTCTTTGTTGTTTTCCTGTGTGTTTAAGGATGGTTCTTATTTGTCTATGCCTTAATAAGGATTTGTTAGACTAGAAGTTTGTATATTAAGTGTGAGATGAAACATGTGCCTTGCTTTTTATTATACTTGATGTAGACATTGATGTATGTATAAATGTTGTTTGCGTCTAATATTGCACAAACACATAAAAATACAATCCAACATCATAAATTGGATGCATATCTGGGAATTTACTATTTGGAAATATACAAATGTCAAAGCCCCATAAATTTATTATAAAAATATATTAATTTAGAATATTTTGAAAGATATAATTAGTCAATAGACTATACATAATATGAGATTTGAGCTTGAAACAAGTCTCATGCCTGTAAAAACTCACACTTAACAAGATTCAAATTATAAAAAAAGAAATAAAATTAATTGTGGTATGGTATCCATATTGTGGTGATGGTTGTAATTACACCTGCTATTCTACACCCCAGGAAACATAGTGAAAGCAGGTGCAAGAAAACATTGAAAAGCGGCGGAAGTGGTTATTGGTGTTCCTTGGGAATAGGGTGGCAGGTTTCCCACCATATGGATAGAGAATGTTTCTAGAAATAAACGTTGGCTCTCATCAACATTAATTGTTGCAATGCTTTCCATGTACTGGTGATTTTTCTAACAACACCTGCCATTTAAAACCTCGAGAAACATAGAAAATGCCTGCAAAATTTTCAATAAAGCATTGTTGTGTCTCATTTTGTCGCTATATGTAACTGTGATTTTTTTGTGTTTTTACGGGTTTTCCCACCTAGGCCACTGTTGCAACCAATGTTTTTTTTTATGGCCTTAGTGTTTTGATGATGGGTTGCAACACAAAAAAATACTTAATATTATACATCATATTCTTGATTCCATCAGGCATTCTTCATTATTGTTCTCTAGCCTAGGCTATATTGTTTCAATTTTTGATAAGGTTATGTTGAAAAAAGAGTATATATATACATATATACATATATACACATACATATATATACATATATGCATACATAAATCTACATATATACATACATATATACATACATATATACATATATATACATATATATACACATACATATATATATATATCCATATAAATATATATAAGGTTATGTTCAAAAGAGAGTATATATATACATGTATACATATATACACATACATATATATATATATACATACATACATACATACATACATATATATATGTGTGTATATATATATATATATCTACACACACATAGACATATATATATATATGTATGTATAATATATATATACTATACATATATACATGCACATATACATACATAGATATATACATATATATGTATACATACATACATATACATACATATATGTATACACACACACACATATATATCTAATGTTGGGTACATATATACACACATCGTTGATTGTTGTTGAATAGCTTTGAACACATTATTTCATTTATGATCTCCATGTAGTGGCGATAGTTGCAAAGCAATGAAACAGTCCACATAAACAAACAACAACAATGCAACACTGAAACAAACAATATTGGTTACAATAGTGACCTAGATGGAAAAACCCACCAAAAAACACGAATTCATAGTAACAAACCAATGCAAATATAAACAATATTTCCTTCCACCCAACACAACTACATGGAAACCATAAACGACACAATATATATATATAATTATATATATATATAATTATATATATATATATATATATATATTAATTATATATATTGTGTATATATATGTATATATGTATATATATATGCATATATATATATATATATATATATACATATAATATACATATATATGTCTAAAGTTAGATGCACATACAAGAGTATATTTTTGGATGGGTTTGTAAAAATTAATTTTTGAGAGCGTGTTGTTGAGAAGGCTATTTTTTCTCAATTTTTTATAAGCTTTTTTTGAGTAATGAGTATATTTTCACTTTGGTTTGTTACTATGAATCTTTGTGGGTTTCTATTTAGGGCTTCCGCTTTATGGCTATGTTTGGAACAGAATAAAATTGCTAACGTTATGTAGTTTTTGTTGGTTGGTGTTGTCTATCTAGGGCTATACTATTTCATTCTTGAAAAGGAGTTGCTAAGAAGTGTTTCAATTCTTGTTAAGGCGCTATTCAGAAAAGACTATGCTAGCTTCAGTTATATTTTTGCATTGGTTTGTTACTATGCAATTTTTTGTGCTTTATGCAATCAACAATGCGTTGATGTTATATAATCTATGTTTAATTCCATTATGCATTGTTGATTATTGTTCTCTAGCTTAGGCTATATTGTTTTATTTTTGATAAGGTAGTGCTGAAGAGGCTGTATTATTTCAATTTTTGATAGGGTTCTATTGAAAGCCTAAGTTCTTTCAATTTTTTATAAGGTTTCATTCAGAAAAGAGTATATTTTAATATTAATATATATGTATATATATACACATATATACATATATATACATATATATACACATATATACATATATATACATATATTTATTGTAATCAAGGGAAAATCAGAATTGTTAGAGTGTTAGCACAATAACATTAAAATTCCAATGAAATAACAAAGCACAAAGGAAATAATATGAAAAAAAAAGGAACAATGTTACCCTAAGTTCTCATCTTCCATGGTTGACCTTTGTTACACCTCCTAGCTTGCAGTAAATAAAGATGCCCTCAGATTTCAAATGAGAAACTATGACAAATGACAAAGCCCTATGCAAGTGTTGAAGGATTTGTATAAAGGAAATGACTTCACACTAAAATGACAATGACTGCAAATGGCAATGACCATAACCTAAAAATGGACAGAAATGAGCCTGAGAGAGAACCAAAATAAGAACAAAATTGTCATTTTATAAAAACTACAATTTTGAATGTTTGGCCAAGATGAGAAGATGACAAATACCCTAGAGTCAATGGTCGAGATTGAATGTTGTATAAATTAGGGTTAGGTCAAAATTAGGGCAATGATAAGAAATGAATGGCCAAGATTGAATTATAAGATAATTCAATCAAGGGCCAAAATTAAATGAGATGTCAAAAGATAAGAATTAATTTGGAAGTTAAGATTGGCACAGACAAAGAGGTTGCTGGAGAAATTAAATAATAAAATTTATTTACTCCAGATGACCAGTGAATAATTAAATAATAAAGATATTATTAGATTATAGAAGAATGTGACAAAAGGAATCATTTCAAATTAAATAATAATTTAATTCAAAATTCAAGAGAGTGGACCAAACTAAATAAATTAAATTTATTTAATTTAATGAGAGAAGAGGTTAATGAATAATTAAATAATTAAAATAATTATTTAATTATAGTAGAAAATGGACAAAAATCAAATAAATTAGAATCTATTTAATTTTTAAAAGAAGGGGACTTGCTTAGTGACGTAATTAAATAAATAAAATTTATTTATTTAATAATCAAGAGGAATAAATGACAAAAGGGGAATTAAATAAATTAAGAAATTTATTTAATTAAAGGAAGACTTTAGGTAATTAATGACGTATTAGATAAATAAATAAAATTTATTTATTTAATAATCATGAGGAATAAATGACATGAATTAATTAAATAATTATGAATTATTTGTCGATAGTCGAATGTGGACCAAGGACATAATTAAATGACTTAATTATGCTAGGACGAAAGTGGTAAAAATGAAGCTTGAAGCCCTAGGTCATTTTAGGTGTCTACATTTTGCCCCTATTTGTCATAATGTCACTTGTCACGTTGTGACAAAGAAATAAGTCAAAATGCCCCAGGCAAAATAAGATGAGGAAGAATGACGAGGAGGGTTCGGTATGCCCCCTCGAGAGGACAGACAGGTTCCAAGAACATGAGTGTGCTCTCGAAATTGATGAGAAGACTAGAATATGAAGAGACAAAGAAATGTTAGTGCAAAAGATATGGATGATGATATGGATGCAATGCCTATATGAGGAAGTGAAGATGACAAGACTAAAAGAAGATGCATGTTAGTTCTAGACCAAATGGCAGTTTTGAGTTTAAGAGTTTTGCCAATTTGACCCGGTGTTAACGGTTTGGCCAGGGCCCTATTGTCAGGAAAAGACACATCTGAACAAGGCAAAAGGACATTTTGAGAGGTCTAACTCAAGAAGGACACATCTTGAAGAGGACCAAAGAGTGACGAGATTGACATTGTTTTGAGTAATATGTTTTGGCAAGTTGATTGATGTTGACTGTATGATTGATTGGCTTATGTTGTCTAATTTTGACCAATTTTGACATTGACGTTTCAAATGACTATCTTGTGTTCGAGTTTGACTATGTCTAACTTATTTGACCGATGTGACGATTGTGACAAATGCCATGATTTTATTTTGACCAACCTAAAAGGACTGACCTAATGTCTCGGGGACTCATCGACTGATGGCCTTGCCTACGTAGCAAATGCGCAGAGACAACGTAGTTCGACAATGACATGGACTGACTGACATGATTGACTTTGACTCCATTTTTAGGATTTTGACATTGATTTGAATGTTTTGTGCTTTTCTTGAGGGCGTTTATTTTTTTGGTCTTTTAGGACATTTTAAATGTTTGTCTTTTAGGACATTTTATGATGTTTTGTCTTTTTTAGGACATTTTATGATGTTTTGTCTTTTTGTCATTTTATGATTTTTTTTGTTTTTGAAGTTTAAGAGGATCGTGACAAATGCATATGACTGATGCCTACACATGAGAATCCAAGGACAAACATGATTGTGCCCCTAGTCAAGCTGAATACCAATTGACAGGTGATGACAACATTGTTTGACGTGGGAAGGACGCATCCCAAAACAACGTGAGGACAATGACGATAATGTGATGAAAGTATCAAGGTCTACAGTCAGGCCAGGAACGAAGTCAAGTAATGTTTTGGATAATGTGCTTGTATGGATTAGACTCATTACATTTGGAATGACTTGGTTAGGACTAGATGGGATGATGATTATCCTTAGACCGTTTGACAAGAGAAAGCCAAGATAGGTGACAAGCATAAAAGGATAGGGGGTGGCCTTGGTAAAAGATGAGAGACATGAGACTAAGGGAATTTTCATATGATTTTCAAGGACTATATCGTATACGGACAATAAGACAATGACGGTCAATGACATGATGTTTCGTAAATCGTGTATGAACAAAGGATAGACATGTCAAGAGTTTTCCCAAAGCATGGTTTATGTGTGCCAGTTTTATGTCAAGACCAAGATAGGTGGGAAGAATGTGTGGGAATGATAGGGCTTAGATGGATGTCAATGTCGTAAGGAAGGCCTGGGAAATGAGACGACTTGCCCCCAAGTGTAATAGTCCACATAGACAATTTATTTTACACATGACGCCTGTTTGCCAGGTTTTCATCATAGTACTTATCCAGGGCGCCTGTTTGCTAAGTTTTCACCATTGGATGAAATTTTTCTCTTTACTGTTGTCTTGACTTTTTGATTTTTTTTTATTTATTTTGGTGTCACCAAGATGCCTGTTTGCCAGGTTTTCATCAGGGTGACAATTTTTTTACATTATTCAATTTTTTTTTTGTATTTCGGATTTTGTGGATAGCCTGGATGCTTTAGATAACCACTGACTATTCTGAATCCATTGACGATGCCGATGTAGAGATTGGTGCCATGATATGCCAATAATGACCTTGTTGAAGGAGTTGTCTTGTCAGGATCATAGCACTTGTATACAACTGATTGATGTCATTGTGATCCTTTCTGATACTAGAGTTGGCCTTATCAAAATACGCACATCGCAATAGAGTGCCATGAAAGTCCTTGCGGTAAAGAGTTGCTGCCATGATGTGACAAATTTGTGACGTGGGATTTTTGGACTTTAGGCGAGATGTAGGATTATGACAAATGATAGTAGATGTGGAAAGGTTGTTTGGACATTTGGATGAATGAATTTTTATTTTCCAAACTTGGGATAGTGGATGACGGATTTTGGAGGAATGGTGTTTGGAACCAACACTCTTAGATGCCTTGTTTGATGACCATTTTGAAGGAGGTGGACATGTGTTATATGTGGGAGTCCTCTTGCCTTGTGGCTCCACATTGTGATTGACTTTTGTATTTGACTTAATGTCTTTGTTTGATCCATCTTTCTTTGGGATCCATTTTAATTTCATTTGTCCACTTGTCCTTTTGTTTGATTCAATGGCCTTTAACATTTGATTTTGATCTTTTGTCTTGTAAGACTTTTGTTTTTGTTGGTCCCAAAGGGAAGGTTTATTCATGATAGAATGATGGTTTATGGTGTGGGTGGAGGGAGTGTTGGCAGCAATCTTATGACAATGATTTCTCATGGACTCCATTTTGACATTTGTATCTGACAAAGTTGCCCCCAATATTGAGGAGGTACCACTGACATCGTTTGATTTGCTATCTAAAGAATACCCAAGACCTTGATGTCTATAATTTCCCTGAAGTTGTATTGGTTCAAGAATGCCTTGCTCATGTATGCCTAGTCATTTGCCTTGATATTGCACACTTTGAAAGATTCTATTTGCGATGGGGTATTTATTGTTTTGAAAGCAAGATGCTAACCCATCGTGATGTCTATGGACACTGTCACTTGTAATATTTTCATCTACAAGAAATCCTGCTCTGACAAAGATAGATGACCCTAGTTGATAAAGTGCCTTAGCTTCATTTTCATGTTGGACATATTCCTGACTGATATCTTTGGTCTGATCATGTGACATATCTGGTTCAGATGATTCTATTGGTGCTTCCAAGTCAATGTCGAAGCCATCATTATGTTTAGTGTCATAGAGTCCCATGATTTTAGCTATAGCTTGATCATATGCAAGCATGTCCCTAGTGGAAGATTCTTTTTCTGGAGGAATATCATCTATGTGTCCCATGGAGGCAAGTGTCTCAATTTGGAAAGGGTCAATAGTTGAGACTTGTATAGGGTTGTCAAGTGTTTGATCATGAATGACGTAAAGGTCAAGGAGTGGATCGTTTTGGACTTCTTTGTCAATGGTAGGGTCTTGGTCGAAGATGGGGTTGTCATGGATTTGGACTTCTTGGTCAAAGATGGGGTTGTCATGGATGATACAATTGGAAATAAGGTCATGGGATGGACTACCTTGTTCTTGACATGAGGGTGACATTATAAGGTCATGCTTTGGGCTTTCATTTTGACATGTATCTTCAAGTTTATTAAATGGGATTTGACTTGGGACTATGATAGAATTTTCATGACTAGATGTGGCTTGTGAGGGGGTGACTTGAAAAGTATTAATGACCAAAGGACTAGGATAGGAAGTGGGAACTTGGACTGGACTAGTATATGAAGGACTAGGATATGACATGGGTACTTGCATTGGACTAGTATGTGAAGGACTAGGGTATGACGTGGAGACTTGGACCGGATATGACATGGAGTCTTGGATTGGAGTAGGATGTGATGGCATATGATGTGACATGGGGACTTCAACTATATTAGTTGGTAATGATATAGGAACTTGGACTGGATTGGAGTAAGGTTGACTAAAATGGGATGTGGAGACTTGGGCCGAATCGATATGGTATGATGTGGGACGTGACATGTGTTGGTAGATGGTTGATAAGGCATGTAGACTTGGATGGGATTGATAGGTGAAGGGTAAGAATATGATGTGGAGGTTTGGAATGGACTAGTTGATAGTTGGCTTCCCTTGTCAAGGTTAGGATAAGGGTGATAAGTGGACGTTTGTTTTGAATTAATAGCAGGATTTGTGTCAAGTGACTATTGATGGTGAGGGTAGACAGATGGAGACAAAGCATTTATGTCAAAGCCTTGTGGTAACTTAGCCCCTAAGTCCAAAAGCATGGCTAGATACCTTTGAGGGTCACATAAGATATATTTTTTTACAAAGGAGACTATGTCAGGATTTTGCACTGCAGCTTTTATGTCTTTGAAATATACTCGTCCATTTTGGTCTCTTTGTATGAATGGTTCAAAAATGTTTTTTGATGAAGATTGCATGTTCATGTTGTGAAATGGATCAGAAAAGGTCCAATGTTTGACTTGGTTGTTTCTAAATGTTTGACTATTGTTTGGTTTGTTTCAGTATCTAGAAAACACTTGCAAGCATGATATTTTGACTGTAAGCAAGCACACATCTAATGTCAAATGTATGCAACGAAAAAGGAATGAGGTATGAAACCTATGGTGACTAATGCAAACTAATGGTCAAGACTTTGAGCAATTTCAAGTTAGGTTTCTGATAGAATCTTCTTGATGACAAAGTTTGACAAATGGTTGAAAGTTTAAAGACCTTTGGTTTCGACTATGAACTTTTAAAATCTTGACAGGAAAATGCGTCTCAATTTAGCAATTGCGTCACAGTTTAGCATATGCGGTTCAATTTTTCACTTGCAGCTTTCTGACTGTCAAATGCGGCTCTATTAATCAAATGCGGCGTTTATGTTATTAGATGCATCGCGACACCTACAGATGCGTTGTTCTAAGTCTCAGATGTGGTTTATCAAAGCAGTTGCGTTGCAGAATATTAATTGCAGTTCGACAGATATGACAGTTTTGGTTTCAAAGTGATTTTCATGTTGTTTTGATGGAAGTTTTGTTTTGAACTGTGGTAAAAACTAGAAAACACTTGACAAACATAGTGTTTTATAAAGTAACCAAACACACATCAGATAAGCACAATCCTAGGTTAAGCCATGACAATATTCGCTAGATTCCACGTGGGTTTCCACAACCGCATATCTGTAGCGTGTGAATTCAAAAGCTTGGCTGCGCGGGCACCCCCTTACAGTGCACTCTCTTCTCAAGCCAACCAAGCTTCCAACCCCCATGAAACTCCCATGGCGAACTAATCACCTATACTACAAACTATGAAAGTGTGGATGCCTTCACACCGACCGGTGCTGTGCTAGCAAATAGAAGGATTTTGGCTTACTACACAAGAGTTTTTAGTTCAGGACCCCCGTTCGAGTGGCCATACATGGGGCAAGAGATTAATCACCATTAAGGTGGCACTCTAGCCTGAAGAGGTTAAGCTCAACAGGGTTTAAGGGAGTACAACTCCATCCGTATGACACATCCACACTCGCAACCTTAGGTTTTCCCTTAAGGTTTACATTTATATACCGGTTGCAGGTAGCTTGGCTTTAGCTTTGTTGCCAGTTTGAGTCACGTTGGGGTGATGAAATCCCCAGGTAGGCCCAATTTCTAGAGTTGATAACCATTTATCTTACACCCAAGATCGCTCGAAAGCGCGAGGGGAGAGGATAGTCTGATATACCAAGTCAAGGTAAATAACAGATTAGAATGGGTCTGGTTTTCTGATCACAAGGATTTCACCAAGTGAGAGCATACTCACCTACCATTCCACAACCACAATCAAGCAAAGAAGACGTGTTCTTTTTATATGCACCAAATTCAAATGTTTGCTAATCTAAGAAAAAAAACAAGCACAATGTTTGTTTCTTCCTTCTTTGACATCTTGAATACTGCAAACAATGAATATTAGTAGTCACCATTATGTAATGGTCTTTGTTACACAAAGAGGATCGCCACAGCTACAAGAAAATATTAGTAACTTACCAAAGATCTAATCTAATTAACATGCGGAATAAAACCATGAGAAAAAAATAGAAAACTAGAAAACTAGTAAACAAAAAACCTGAAATCAAAAATCAAAATGACAACACCAAAAAAAAAACTTTTACGGGCAGATGTGGCCTTGGCCCGAGGCAGAATGCGTCACTCAGGGTTACTAAATACAACTCAAAATGTCGGATGAAATTTGTTACGTACCCAGATAGATCTCTTGTGTGGCTTGAAACAAATGTCCTTCGGTCTTCCGAATCATTCGAGTGTCGGATCGTCGATGCAGTGGAGTGGTTGTGGCTTGCGAGTGATTGCAGCACTAGTGTTCTCACGATGCAAACACATCAAATGCATCACAATGTTTTTTTTAAGAATTGTGGCGATTTATTACCAGCCTTGCAAAACAACATAAAACAACAAAAATTCGTGCGAAAAATAGAAAAACAACGTCGGGTTCACCAATGTAATCAAGGGAAAATCAGAATTGTTAGAGTGTTAGCACAATAACATTAAAAATTCCAATGAAATAACAAAGCACAAAGGAAATAATATGAAAACAAAAGGAACAATGTTACCCTAAGTCCTCATCTTCCATGGTTGACCTTTGTTACACCTCCTAGCTTGCAGTAAATAAAGATGCCCTCAGATTTCAAATGAGCAACTATGACAAATGACAAAGCCCTATGCAAGTGTTGAAGGATTTGTATAAAAGAAATGATTTCACACTAAAATGACAATGACTGCAAATGACAATGACCATAACCTAAAAATGAACAGAAATGAGCCTGAGAGAGATCCTGGAATAAGAACAAAATTGCCATTTTATAAAAACTGCAATTTTGAACGTGTGGCCAGGATGAGAAGATGACAAATACCCTAGAATCAATGGTCGAGATTGAATGTTGTAGTATAAATTAGGGTTAGGTCAAAATTAGGGCAATGATAAGAAATGAATGGCCAAGATTGAATTATAAGATAATTCAATCAAGGGCCGAAATTAAATGAGATGTCAAAAGATAAGAATTAATTTGGAAGATAAGATTGGCACAGACAAAGAGGTTGCTGGAGAAATTAAATAATAAAATTTATTTACTCCAGATGACCAGTGAATAATTAAATAATAAAGATATTATTAGATTATAGAAGAATGTGACAAAAGGAATCATTTCGAATTAAATAATAATTTAATTCAAAATTCAAGAGAGTGGACCAAATTAAATAAATTAAATTTATTTAATTTAATGAGAGAAGAGGTTAATGAATAATTAAATAATTAAAATAATTAGTTAATTATAGTAGAAAATGGACAAAAATCAAATAAATTAGAATCTATTTAATTTTAAAAGAAGGGGACTTGCTTAGTGATGTAATTAAATAAATAAAATTTATTTATTTAATAATCAAGAGGAATAAATGACAAAAGGGGAATTAAATAAATTAAGAAATTTATTTAATTAAAGGAAGACTTAGATAATTAATGACGTACTAGATAAATAAATAAAATTTATTTATTTAATAATCATGAGGAATAAATGACATGAATTAATTAAATTATTATGAAATATTTAATCGATAGTCGAATGTGGACCAAGGACATAACTAAATGACTTAATTATGCTAGGACGAAAGTGGTAAAAAATGAAGCTTCTAGGCCTAGGTCATTTTTAGGTGTCTACATTTATATATATGTGTCAATTTTCTATGGCTTTCTCTTTATGGCTTGCATTTTGTGGCTATGTTGGCAACAAAAAAAAAATGTTGACGTTATGCAGTTTTTCTCGATTGTTATTGTCTAGCTAGGCCTATATTGTCTCATTTTCGATAAGGTGTTGTTGAGAAAAGACAATATTTTTTGTTGAAAGAAATAATGTTTTGTTTATGGTTGTGTTATGTGGCCACAGTTTAGTGGGTTTCCCCATCTGGGTCGCTATTTAAACCAATGTTGTTTGATCTATGGCTTTTGTTTTGTGCTTATAGTTGGAACATAATTAAATAGTTAATGTTGTACACTTTATGTTTGGTTACGTTAGCTATTGTTGCTTAATGTTCTCTAGCTTAGGCTATATTGTTTCATTTTTGATAAGGTGTTATTGAAAAGGCTATATTGTTTCAATTTTTGATAAGGTTCTATTCAAAAAGAGGTATATTTTTTTATGCATTTGTCAATATATATATATAAATATACATAAATACATATATATATACATACATATATTTCTAAAGTCAGAAGCCCATACATACGCCTTATTGATTGCACTCTGCAAAAGAGTATATAGCCATAGGAAAATGCCCTCTCAAAAATTCCACAAGCATTCGCTATGTTTTCCAAAAATTTAAACTATATATATATGTGTGTGTGTGTGTGTGTGTGTGTGTGTGTCTGAAGTTAGATGCACATACAAGAGTATATATTTGGATGGGTTTGTCACTATTAATTTTTTAGAGCATGTTGCTAAGAAGGCTATTTTGTCTCAATTTTTGATAAGCTTTTGTTGAGAAATGAGTATATTTTAACTTCAGTTTGTTACTGTGAATGTAAAACCCCATCCCGCAACCTAGAGGATGATGCAACACTGTAGAAGCACAACTAATTTTTCCAACAAACAAATCCTTTCCGTGAAAACAACTTCCTTTCCTTTTTCCAATTTTTTTTCTCCGAGAATCAATTTCCAACAATTAGATAACCAACTTCTAACTTATAGTTAATACCACAAAATATCTTTTCCCTCAACCGTGACCATAGATATTTTCCAACCACATGCATTTAAAAATTAACAATTTATATATTTCAATAAATTTAAATAATCTTATTTATTTAATTCTCATTAATTAAATAATTAAAATTACTTAATAACATAACTAAATTAAATTTATTTATACATTTATTCTAAATTTTTCACATCAATAATACCATAAATTAAATACTTAATCAAACACACATTTTCATCTACAAAATTAAACTTGCACAATAATAAAATACCCAGAACAACAAGGGTAAGGAATATGACCAAGACTCAAACTGACAACACACTGTACTAGGGTAAAGGTATGACCAGGTAGCCTATTACTATCTCCTAATCATTACTGTTGAGTAGTGGACATGCTCAGACCTGTGAAACCAGGTGAAGTCATTGTCCTGTATCTACAAACCTACAACACAAGCAAGAGTCGTACATGTATACAAATAGTAATTCATACACACTATGAAGAGAGAATCACGGAAATCATAGGGCACTCGCAAGCGAGTGATGCAATACCGTTCTCTTCACCAATACAATGTCACATCAATTGATGAGATAATATATCAATTAAACTATAATAAGCATATATAGCAATGTCATCACACCTACACATCTATGCAATCATAAAGCATATTAAAAATAATCACCATGCATATAATGTATCATCACATCCATATAGTCTATCATCACTCCATTGTCAGCGATACAACAACCGTAACATAAAATAAGGTCTAACAAAGTATCTGAGCTATCAAGAAAAACATAACAAAACGGAGGGTTGTCACATCCTCCCCCCCTAGGATCAGGCTTACTCCTAGAAGCCTACGAACAAGTAAGGGTAGAGCTCCCTCATATTAGTAGCATCTTCCCATGTAGTAGAACTATTATCTCTAGGATCCCACTGGACCCTCACCTACTCAATATCTTAACCCCTGAGGGCGAGTCTCTTGTGTTCAGTAATGGCCACAAGATCCAAAGCTAGTTTCCCATCCTCTACCTGTAAAGCAATCCAATCAAGGATATGAGAAATGTTCGAATGATAAGGTCTAAGTACTAAAACATGGAACACATCGTGGATGCGTGAGAGACTGGGTGGTAAAGCAAGGTGGTAAGAAACTAGCCCAATCTTCTACAGAATCTCAAAAGGCATGACAAAATGAGGTGTGAGCTTAGAAACCTTTCCATAATGGATTGGAATCTTCTTCGGTCTCACTCAAAAGAAAACTTGGTCACCCACAATAAACTGATGATCCACACAGTGTGCATTTGCATACTTTTTCCTATCTTGTGCAGCTACTAAATGCTCTCTGATCCAAACCACCTGTTGCTCCATATCCTGAAGCATATCAAGACCTATAAAATCCTATCCTCCAACCTATCCCAAATTAATGGAGTCTGACACGATTGTCCATACAAGGCCTGAAAAGGTGCCATGCCAATAGAACTCTAAAACCTGTTGTTATAAGAAAAATCTACAAGATAGAGATAATCCTCCCATCGTGTCTATTGGTCCATAACATACATGCAAAGCATATCTTCAAGGATTTTATTGACCCTCTTAGTATGTCCATCTGTCTCTGGGTGATACGTTGAACTAAAGTTCAATTGTGTCCCCATAGCATGTTGTAATGATGTCCAAAGAGCCAAAGTAAACACGGGGTCCCTGTCAGAAATAATCTGATGTGGAATACCATACAACCTCACAATGTCCTCCATGAACAGTCTAGCAACTGATGAAGCATTATAGGAGGAATGGATAGGTGAGAAGTGTCGCACCTTCACCAACCTATCTATTGTCACCATAATCGCATCGTGTCGTAATGAAGACTTGGGTAAACCAATAATGAAATCCAATGAAATGATGTCCCATTTCCACTCAAGAACCAAATGAGGCTATAGAAGACCAGCCAGATGTTGGTGTTCAGCCTTAACTCACTGACACTCCAAACACCATGATATATAATCGGCTATATCCCGCTTCATACCTACCCATAAATAAAGTGGTTGTGGATCGGCATACATCTTCTTCACTCTAGGGTGAGTTGAGTAAGGTGCCTAATGTGCCTCTCTCAAAATCAAGGTACAAATCCCTTCTAAAGATGGAACAAATATACATCCCATGTATCTCAATAACCCATCTGTATCCAAAGAATATCCTGAGTACCTACCATCCAAAGTCCTGCTTGACTCAATCTCAGACCTTACCTCCTGGTACCAGCTATCTGTAGGAAGTGTGGTAAGAATCTAACTCCTCAAATCTACAGTAAGAGTCATCTTAGATAGTTTGTGCCTTTCACTACTAAGAGCATCGATCACAACATTCTCCTACCCTTGGATGTACTTCACCTCAAAATTGTACTCACAGAGGAACTCCATCCACCACCTTTTCCTAGCATTAAGGTTAGGTTGTGTAAAGATATATTGTAGACTCTGATGGTCATTGTGTAACTCAAAACGGTTCCCCTATAGAAAATTCTCACATCAAGTCAAAGCATGTACTACTGTAGCTAACTCAAGATCATGCATAGGGTAGTTCAACTCATGATCCTTGAGCTTGCGTGACTCATACGCATTGACTCAACCATCTGGAATCAATACCACTCCTAACCCCTCTAAAGAAGCATCAACACATATAACAAAGTCTCTTGTAGGATCGGGTATTGCAAGGATCGGTGCGCTAGTCAACCTCTCCTTCAATGTCTGAAATGCAACCTTGTTCTACTCTGACCAATCGAACTTCTTCCCTTTCCTCTAAAGAGAAGTAATAGGGTTTCCTACCCTAGAAAAGTCTTGAAAAAAAATCCTATAGTAACCTGCTAGCCCCATAAAGCTACGTATCTCTGCCACATTCGTGGGCACAGGCCAATCCATGATTGCCTTGATCTTTGCAGGATCCACTGCAATACTTTCTCTTGATATAACATGACCAAGGTACTTGACCTTATTTTTGAAGAACTCACATTTGGAAAAGTTGGTATACAACTTATTATCCCTCAGACACTACAATGCCTGCCTCAAATGTTCTTCATGCTCCTCAATAGTCCTAGAATAAATCAAAATGTCATCGAGAAATACCACTACAAACCTATCTAGGTACGTGTGAAAAACTCCATGCATTAGGCTCATGAATACCGATGGTGCATTCAACCTGGAAATGGTACCACTATAAACTCGTAGTGACCGTATCGTGTGTGAAATGCCATTTATGAATATCAAACTCCACAATCTGTAATTGATGGTATCCTGACTTCAGATCAACCTTAGAAAAGACCAGCACACCTTTGACCTGATCAAACAAGTCATCAATCCTGGGTAGAGGATATCGGTTCCTAATGGTGACCTTATTTAACTGACATTAATCTATGCATAGATGAATATATCCATCCTTATTCTTCACAAATATCACTAGTCCTCCCCAAAGTGAAACACTAGGATGAATGAAACCCTTCTCCAACAACTCCTCAAGCTGCAAGCAGAGCTCTTTAAGCTTCTAAGTCATCATACAGTATGGGGCTCGTGAAATGGGTTTAGAACCAAGTAGAAGATCAACCTTGAAGTCTATGTCACGCTGAGGTGGCATCCCTAGAATATCATTTGGAAAAACATTTGCATATTGCTCAAGTATGGGGCGGATATCTATAGACACCTTCTCCTCTCTATCACCCATCTCCAAGTCATCTACTATCATAGCAAATAACTGACATCCCTAACATCCCTGATGAACACATCTTCTTAGCTGCATAACTGAGATCATCCTCAATGATATAGGTCTTTGCACCCCTACTAACTCAACCTCAATACTTGATGCATCTATGCATTGTATCGACTTGCATCGACAATCAATCATGACCTTATGAGCATCAAGCCAATCCATCCCTAGCACTATGTTATAAGAACCTAATGTTATAACATGGAGATCTGTAGTGGTGTGGAAATAACCAATCTCTAGTCTACAATCTGATACATAGGAATGTACAACAACTCTAGCCCCAGATGATAACTCAACCTGCCACTTACCCTCTTGCCTTACTGCTCCCAGTCTATCACATGCCATGATGGATGATGAAATAAATGAATTAGAGGCTCCTAAATCAAATACTATGGTAACTTTGTTTAGCATACCTATAGTCTCTACCATTGTACTATGGTGGTTAGCCTGGCAATTGTCAATCGCAGCTAATACATGATGTCCTCTGCTTGCATCACCAACAGTCGGCTCTGACACTGCTGACCTCTATGTATATCTTGATGTGCCCTTATTGAGACACTGTCGAGCTATGTGACCTTGTTGGCCACAAGAAAAACACCCAGTACCCATACCCAAACCTCTACCTCCAGAAGGTGCATTGGGCTGTTGTACACTACCCCTAAAGGTAGGTTGAGTACTTTGTGTTGGCTATGCATTACTGAAGCATTTGACACACCTCTAGTTTTGGTCACCCCCTGATTGATATCTATCATTCTGTCTAGGTGGAAAATCCTTTCGTTTCCCCTGAGAGTTTTGGTATTGTCCACTCTATGTTGGTGTCTACTATTCCTTGGGTGGTCCATCTCCCTGAGTCTAGCCACTGTGTGCACTAGGCCCTGTAGCTAAAGTACTACCCATCTGCACTCCTACATGACCACCCAATGCCATTTCCAAGTTCTCCTCAACAAGCTTGGCCTTGTCTACCGCGGTCTCCATGGTCTTGGATTCAAAAACCCACACACCTCCACTAATTCAGGCATTTAAGCCCCTAAGAAATTGTTGTACCAACATGCCCTCATCGTCTCCAATGCCTACGTACTATTTGAGCTCGTGAAAATGACACTCATATTGTTCCACTGACATAGTAATTTTCCGTAGAGTATGGAACTCATCACCATGACACTGTCGCCAATGATCAGAGAGAAATCTGGTGTAGAACCTCTCTAGAAACATCTCCCAAGATATGGTATCGATATCAATATGGAGATTTTTCTCCTCCAATCTCCACCATGTGGAAGCAAAGCCTCTTAGGTGCATAATCGCACATCTGGCTCTGGTGTTGCTACCATACAAGTGCATAGCAAAGCATCTGTTCAAGTCAATCAGCCAGGTCTTAGCCTCTAAACCACTACCTGATCCATCAAATAAGGGTGGTCGAGCTCTCAGTAAATCTCTCATGTGTGCAACTACCACTACCTCTGACTAAGCTAGTACATATCTCTCTCTCTAACAACAATCTGCTCTACTTCCTGCCTCATTCCATGATTGGTAAGAGTATCCTTTAACAATTGATGCAACTAAGCACCTTCGACCCCTAGTGGATCCGAATATTGAATACTGCCTCCCAGAATGTTTTGGGAAGCTTGTTGTTCCTCACAGTCATAATCATGAGAAACATGCGGAGGTGAGTTCTACTGGCTACCTCCATGTCTTCCTCTACAACCACAACCACGACCTTGACCTCTCCTAGGTGGCATGATCCTGCACAAACACACCAAGGTGTAAGACAAGATATGCAACTTAAATCCTACAAAAACAACTTAATGGTTTCCAAATTAACCCAGAGTTCCCAGTGCTTAAACCTAGGCTCTGATACCAAATGTAAAACCTCGTCCCGTAACCTAGAGGATGATGCAACACTATAGAAGCACAACTAATTTTTCCAATAAACAAATCCTTTCCATGAAAACAACTTCCTTTCCTTTTTCCAATTTTTTTTCTCTGAGAATCAATTTCCAACAATTAGATAACCAACTTCTAACTTACAGTTAACACCAAAAACTATCTTTTCCCTCAACCACCATAGATATTTTCCAACCACATGCATTTAAAAATTAACAATTTATATATTTCAACAAATTTAAATAATCTTATTTATTTAATTCCCATTAATTAAATAATTAAAATTACTTAATAACATAACTAAATTAAATTAATTTATTGATTTATTCTAAATTTTTCACATCAATAATACCATAAATTAAATACTTAATCAAACACACATTTTAACCTACAAAATTAAACTTGCACAATAATAAAATACCCAGAACAACAAGGGTAAGGAATACAACCAAGACTCAAACTGATGACACATTGTACTAGGGGAAAGGTATGACCAGGTAGCCCGTTACTATCTCCCAATCATTATTGTTGATTAGTGGACACACTCAGACCTTTGAAACCAGGTGAAGTTGTTGTCCTAGACCTGCAAACCTACAACACAAGCAAGAGTCGTACATGTATACAGATAGTAATTCATACATACCGTGAAGAGAGAATCATGGAAATCGTAGGGCGCTCACAAGCGAGTGATGCAATACTATTGTCTTCACCAATACAATGTCACATCAACTGATGAGATAATATATCAATTAAACTACAATAAGCATATATAGCAATGCCATCACAACTATGCATCTATGCAATCATAAAGCATATTAAACATAATCACCATGCATATAATGTATCATCACATCCATATAGTCTATCATCGCTCCACTATCAACAATAGAACAACCGTAACATAAAATAAGGTCTAACAAAGTATCTGAGCTATGAAGAAAGACATAACAAAAAGGAGGGGTGTCACAGTGAATCTTTGTGGGTTTCTCTTTATGACTTTTGTTTTGTGGCTATGTTTGGAACAGAATAAAATTGTTAACATTATGCAATTTTTGTTGGTTTTTGTTGTGTATCTTGGGCTATATCATTTCATTCTCGAAAAGGCACTGCTAAGAAATGTTTCAATTCTCATTAAGGGACTATTGAGAAAAGAATATGCTAGCTTCAGTTATATTTTGCATTGGTTTGTTACTGTGCAATTTTTTGTGCTTTGTGCAATCAACAATGCGTTGATGTTATGCAGTCTATGTTTGATTCCATTATGCATTGTTGATTATTGTTCTCTATCTTAGGCTATATTTTTTAATTTTTGATAAGGTTTCATTTAGAAAAGAGTATATTTTAATATTAATATATATGTATATATATATGTGTGTGTGTGTGTGTGTGTGTGTATATGTATATATATTTATATATATGTCAATTTTATGTGGGTTTCTCTTTATGTCTTGCATTTTGTGGCTATGTTGGCAATGGAAAAAAAATGTTGACATTATATAGTTTTTGTCGATTGTTGTTGTCTAGCTTGGCCTATATTGTCTCATTTTTTATAAGGTTCTATTCAAAAGGCTATATTGTTTCAATTTTTGATAAGGTGTTGTTGAGAAAAGACAATATTGTTTGATAAAATAAATATTGGTTTTTTTATGGTTGTGTTATGTGGCTATCATTCTAGATGGGTTATGTGGCCACAGTTTAGTGGGTTTTCTCATCTAGGTCGATCTTGAAACCAATGTTGTTTGATCTATGGCTTTCGTTTTGTGGTTATGATTGGAACAAAATAAAATAGTTAATGTTGTACACTTTATGTTTGGTTACATTAGCTATTGTTGATTATTGTTCTCTGGCTTAGGCTATATTGTTTCATTTTTTATAAGGTGTTGTTGAAAAGGCTCTATTGTTTCAATTTTCGATAAGGTTTTGTTCAGAAAGAGGTATATTTTTGGATGGGTTTGTCAATACACACACACACACACACACACACATATATATATATATATTTCTAAAGTTAGATGCACATATATACATATTATTGATTGCAATCTACAAAAGAGTATATAACCATAGGGCAATGCCCTCTCAAAAATTCCACAAACATTCACTATGTTTTCCAAAACTTTTAAAGTAAGCTATTGCTTACAACCATCACCACTACATGGAAACCATACAACAATTAATGTTGATGCCATTTCACTGGCCTTCTCTATCGATGTGCCAAACACTTTTCATTTAAAAATCAAAAAACAATATGCCACCTTTTCCCCAACCACACTAAATGGAATCCATAAATGAAACAATATAGCCTAAGGTAGACAACAATAGTGAACAATTCCTTTTGCAAAACAACATGAATTGCATAACATTAACTATTCTATTGCATTGCAACCATCGCCATAAAAATATATACATATATATAGATATATATATGTCTGAAGTTAGATGCAGTACATACAAGAGTATCATAAATGAAACAATATTGTTATCAATAGTCACCCAGATGGGGAAACCCATAAAACACTAAAAATCATAGTAAAAAACCCATACAAAACCATCCCTGCAAAAACTAAACCATAAATCAAACAATATTGGTGTGAACAAAACCTTATCAAAAAGGTAACAATATACCCTAAGCCAAAGGACAACAATCAACACTGCCTCATAGAAAATAACGCAACCTATATAACATTAACTCTTTCATTGTGTTGCAACCATTGCCACAAAAATATAGCTTTCAATAGTGACCAGCATGAAAAACCCACAAAACATAGAAAGCTCATAGTAACAGACCAATTCAAAACCTTCACCACAAAATGCAAACCATAAATGAATCAATATTGGTTTCAACAGAAACCCATATGGAAAAATTCACAACAAACACACCAAATTAACTATCTTGCAACCATTCACACAAAACGAAAGCAATAAATTAAAAAAAATAGCTTAATCTAGAGAGTTGCAACCATACACATAAAAAAAAATCTATAAATGAAACAATATTGGTATCAATAGTCACCCAAATGCCAAAACCCACAAAACACAAAAAATCGCAAGAAACCCATGCAAAACCATTGCTGCAAAAGCCGAACCATAAACCAAACATTTTTTTTTCAACAAACTAAACAACCTTTTCCCAACATGGGGGTATGTGCAGGTTAATGGTGGGCCAAAAAGTGGCAATGAGGAAAAAAACACGTCTTTCATCGACCGAAAAAATGCGAAAAGAACATGTTGACTTTTTTTAGGCTCGGGTGTCACCATACCAAACACCAAACCTACTTTTACAAATAGGATATCTGATCCAAATCGGATAACGGGTGTCACCATACCAAACACCAAACCTACTTTTACAAATAGGATATCTGATCCAAATCGGATATCCGATTTGGATCAGATATCTGATTTGTAAAAAGCATATATTAAACTCTTTTGTCACTTTTTTGAAGTCGTTCGGCTGAGAATAACCTGCGGGCGCATAGTGCATCCATTCTTTGCATAACGGATATCTGATATAGGCTAAATTCGATTTGGAAAGGTAAGTTTTTTTGTTTTTATTTGATTTGATTCAATTTTGATTTAGATTTGAATAATTTCATATGGTTTTTTGTTGATTTTTTTTAAAATAGGGTTTTTGATTGAGTTTTTGTGAAAAAATTGAGTTTAGAATAGATTTTGATAAAAAATGAATGTTTTTTGTGGATTTTTTTTCACAATAGGGTTTTTGATTGAATTTTTATGAAAAAATTGAATTGAGAATGGATTTTGATAAAAAAATGAATGTTTTTTGTGGATTTTTTTTCAAAATAGGGTTTTTGATTGAATTTTTATGAAACAATTGAGTTCAAAATAGATTTTGATAAAAAAATGAATGTTTTTAATGGATTTTGATTTAAAAATAGTGTTTCATTTATATTGTCTAATTTTAGATTAATTATTTTTTAACTTTAATCAGGCATTATGGCTGCTGAGAATGAAAATGCACAAATTCCACCAGTTGAAAATGAAAATCCACAGCTGAGAATCAAAATGCAGAAATTCCAAATGCTCCACCACCTCTGCAACCATCAATTGAACAATTAATTCATGAAAAATTGGAGCAATTGAGGGGAATTTGTGATGTTTATAGGAAAATCCCTCGATTATCCTATATGTCAACCACATTGATAGGAATAATTACAAATGTAGAAACCCTCTCCACCCAACATAATGCATTTCATTCATGGCAAGAAACCATGAGGAAATATTATGCATGTGGAATTTCTTATGATGATGTGAAAGATCTCGAAATAACAAAAGCCAAAATAGCCTCTTTATTTATTAACCCCAACACTGGTTTGCCAGTTAATGTTAACAAGCCAAAACTTTCTATAAAATGGTGCACGCATAGGGGCATAGTAGATAAATTTTGGGATCGTTGGTGTATGGTTTTTCATAAACCACCCAACAATAATCTTGATGTACCTTTTTACTTTATTAAAAAATTATATGTTGAGTTTTTGTTAGGGCGTCATGTCAATTACTTTGACATTAAACCCTTCCAAGGTGTTGGTAGAGGTATTCCTCAAGATAGGCCAGGGGCAGCTAGAGTAGTTAGGCGCCCACATGTTCCCCATCCTCCCCTTCCTCCGACACCTTAGTACAACATCCAGATATTACGAAGGATGTAGCCACACAAAATATCTAGGCCATTCACTCTTTGAGTGTTCTTTTGGTTTCCCATGCTTCTTCAATAGCTCAGCCACAGTCTGGTGCTCTTGGTAATGGATCCAGTGCTGCTGCATCATCCTCCTCAGGTCCACATATTTGTGTGCCACATATTTGCAATACGTTCTAGCAAATATGTTTGGGTCCTATTGTACAGCCCCCTAAGCATCCATTAGACACTTCTGATTATGATATCCAGGATGTGGAGATTATAGTAGATCACACGCAGGGGAGTGGAGCACACCCTACAGATTCCTCTCCTACTAGAGAGGTGGACATTGGAGTAGTTACACAGGTAACATTTAAGGTGTAAATTCATAACTTGCATTTTTTTTTAAATGGATATTAATAAGAGATTTTATCAAGTACTAATATTTATTTACATGGTCTATTTAATAGTTAATGTCTAAGGAGGAGCTCACACAGGTTACTAATAGCACCCTTAGGGCCATTTCATTTGGCCTCGACATGCACACAGTATGTATTTTCTCACTCACTCATTTACATTTTTTTAATGTATATTTGCTTGTCATTTGAATTGTCAATAATGAAATTATATATTAACTTATATGTTTATCTTACTCTCTGCTTGTAGCAAACACCTAGTGTGAGCGAGGTGCGACACTCTCCAGACTATGGAGGCACAGTGTTGGATAAGGGAAAGGTAATTAAACTCAAATTTGATTGAATTAAAACTTATAAGATCTTTTATTGATTATGCATACATTGACATAGATTTGTAGTTTCATATGTACTTCTCATTTTTATGTATAGGCAGTTGTGAGCTATACATCATTGTTGATAATTGCCACAACACCCGAAGGAGTAGGTATTCAAATTCCTGAAGGAGGAGGTGTTGAAACACCTCAAGGAGGAGGTGTTGAGACACCTAAAGGAGATACAAAAAAAGATCAACCTAAAAAGGTATGTGTTTATTTTATTTTGTGCTTGGTATAAATGTTCTTATTACTAACAATTCTATGCTAACTTGGATCAATTTCATGTCTTTGTTCACATATATAGATTGACGTTACAAAAGTTGGTTTGGTTAGTTCTTTGAGAGGCGTATATTCTAGGACTCTTGACCCTTCAAAGAGATGTATATTTCAGGTAATCAAGATTTCAATTTTAGAGTTCAATTATAATTCAATGTGTATTGGTTTTTATGTTAATTATTCAATTTTAAATTATATAGTATAACTAATCTCAATTGTGGTTTGACTTTTTCTTGTCAGCTACCTTCAAAATGAGTGCTTAAAGAGGCTCCATTTTGATGATCCACGAGTAGTTTAGGATGAGATAGACATTTTGGCATGTAAATTTGAATAGATACCAAGATGGCATATGCCATATTGTAAAACTTTGTTTGAGTTGGTTGATGCCATTTTTGTATATGGACATACACTTGATTATTGGATAATTTGATATATATAGAAGTTGACAATCGAAATTTAGTTTCCTCCTCATGTGCATGATTAAACTCTTTGAAGCAATGGTTAAATATCAATGTACAATAGCATAAAAAGAATGGTTAAATATTATGTAGTTTATATTCATATTGTCGATTACATTTCATTGCACATCTTTCAAACTCAAAGCATTATTTCACATTGCATAAGTAACAACTAGATACTCATATGATTAACTCTACACCATCTGATTTTCTTCTTTGTCAACTTTCCCATGCCTTAGTAAATTTGGTGGTCCATTTGTAACCATCAATTTTTTTATATAACATAAATTCACCTTTTTCAAAAAATTAATATGGCTAGACTCACATATGAATACTAATAATATATCATATGACCATCCTTCATATACTTATTGGCACTTTGTGTCTTCTTAGATGAGCCAAAAGTTGTTTCCCAACTACCTCTTCCTTCATCAATGTTCCATATTTTAATCATTCCATCCCAAGATGTTGTGACCATTTGTTGATCAGAAGATTCAATTATTTGCGGGCATGAAATGACATCATCATGCACTTTGACCTAGAAATTTAGGAAAGGAATACTATTAAAAGTTGTGAGCTCTATGAAAAATAGATGTTTATCTGACTACAACACCATCTAAATATGGATTCTTTTAGAAAATAAAAAGCAAGACATAACTTTTAAACAAATAATTTAATCATAATGTATTTTTCACAAAGAAAATTTGTATAAACCGCTTCTCCATAATGGCTAGTATAGAAAATAATTGCATTGGTAGAACAAAACTCCAAAAAAATTCTGATTTCCATGATTAATTGAATCTTAAGTAGAATCCCCACAATAATTATGTTTTACATAAACCGATAGGAAAACAACATTGCTTGGAAAGTGCATCTCTAATATTTTATGTTCCTTGTACAATAATTTAAATACATTTGAATAAGTTATATGAAAATATAGCTTCTTAAATTCTTCTTTACTTTTAAGGTTAGTTTTGATAGTGAGTAATTTATTTCATAGATGGATTTTACTTTTGCTTGATTGTTGTGCACTATACTTTCTTCTATAAATAAAATGAGACATGCTAATGCACATTTTCACTATAATTTCTCTATTTTCTTCCTCAACATATCTCTCTTTTGGGCTTTGATACAACCCTGTCAGGGCCTGTCCTAATCACATTTAGCCCAAATCAAAAAGAAAAATTCATGCATTGCTTCTCCCTACACTAGCAAACCCTAGTTGGAGGTTTTATTTGATATTGTCAACAAACATACATCTGGTTGTATGAATGAATGGGGGAGTTACAGCCTTCCCAATCAAGAGGTCATGACTTGTCAGAACTGATTAAAGCAATTCAAGACTTATGTCATAGGATGAGAAAAATTGACCATAGGCTTAATGATAAATGCAATGATCCTTAGCTAAATTATTCATACAAATTTCTTAGATTTGGAATAATTCAATGAAAATCAGCCAAAAAATTTAAACAAGATATTTAGATCTAAAACATTCACATATGATAAATAGATCTACACATATAATTTGGTTGGAATAGAGTATTTAATTCAAATAACTCACTTCATGATTACAATTTTTTTGCTTCAATTGTTTGCTCATAACCAATATTATAATGATCAAAAAAAAAATTAGAAAAATATTGGGATGCTGAAATACACTATGCTTGGCATATAGATGCAACCTTTATGTGAAATTTCCCTCACAAATCCAAACAATTTTCATCCTCCAAACTCTAGGAAACCAATGGGGTTTCATCGAAAAATCTCCATAACCTAAGGGTTTTTGTCCTTAGATTCAAGAAGTGAACACAAGTGTCCAACTTTGCAATTTTAGATTTGTTGAGATGATGTCCAAAGATTATCCAAACTAATGAATTTGTATTCCTTATATAGAGGTTGAAGGCATAACATGCATCCAAATTTTCTTGCCATTTTATGACATTCAAATTTGGGCTCATTAATTGCATTCTTGGTTAGTCATGGTCATGGGTGGAGTCCACTCAAATGGTGAGGTTTTGTGAAAGTGCATGCTTGAGTGTGGAGATCTAGGGAAATGATTGCTTTAAGTTCAAGCAAATAATCATCCCAAGGTCCAACATCAAGGGTTCAGGCAATGGTATTCTTGGGTGTTAGGACACAAGACAATGGGGATCTAGGGGTTTGAGGATTAGGATACCCCATTGGCTCTTTTACAAATGTAAGACATCATCAAAAGGCCCAAAGATCCAAAGAGGAATGTATGGTTTGAGAAGTGGTGGTAAAGGTATTAGGGTGTTATGCGAATGGAAAGGAAAAATTTCAAAGGCCCACAAGAGAAGGAAGTGGGAGCTAGAGGCACAAGGAATGAAAGAAATGCATGATAGTATTAGAGTCTGAAATCCCACCCAAAGTAGGAAAGTGACCCATCTTTCAAACTCAAAGCATTATTTTGTATCATTGTTACATTGGTCTTGAGAGTGGTAGCTTAATATAGGTGTTTGAAGTGATTGAGAGGTCAGTTTTAGGGTCAGTTTTAGGGTAGTTAAGGGGTTTGAAGTGATTTAGAGGTTGCTTTTAGAGAAGAGAGATGTTGAAAAGTACATCAAGTTAGTGAGAACCGAAGTGTAATGTGTTTTAGTTTGTGGTACTCCTTTGTTTCTCTGCAGATGTGTGATAACTTCTTAGTTCGGTGATGTTGAACAATTTTAGAAAAAAGAAAGTTGTGTCATGGTCCGCATTCAATCCAACAAGCAAAAATGAAAGCTCAGTCTCTTCGAATGAAAATGCTTGTTTGCAAAACAAATGAATAAGAATGAGGTAGTTAAGGTGTTTGAAGTTATTTAGAGGTCACTTTTAGGGTGGAAAGCTTAAAAATCCATTTTAAATGCACAAAAAAGAATGAAATTACTTCAAACCAAGTTTGTGAAGAAATTAACTATGTTGCCCACTAGTTTCCCTTAAGAGTCCAAAGTGCTAAAAGACAACAATCTTTGAAGGTCTATTTCTCGGAGACCATGATGCTTACAGACTCTCCGTCTGAGGCTATGGGATTGTGTGGGACCATCTACAAAAACCTCTCTCAGTTTTTGCTATCTCAGAGGCGTTTTCTTGTGGTGACGACTTTTTAGTGGAGGGAAAAGTTGCTAGATGCAAGCAGTGTAAAGTTGCAAAGTGGTGCAAC
The DNA here is from genome assembly GCA_007258455.2 of Sequoia sempervirens. Classification (NCBI taxonomy): domain Eukaryota; kingdom Viridiplantae; phylum Streptophyta; class Pinopsida; order Cupressales; family Cupressaceae; genus Sequoia; species Sequoia sempervirens. Next base: position 91,122,865 of record VDFB02047397.1, on the reverse strand, counting down.
TTTCACTTTGTAGCTCGTACGACCAAACGGATAGTTCCAACACGTCCTGATGGGTACGCTTACACTAGGGAAGGTCCTCTCTTGCACCCAAATACCCTGAATCACTCTGAGCTACATTGGATCGGTGATTTCCCTTAAGAGTCCAAAGTGCTAAAAGGCAACAATCTTTGAAGGTCTATTTCTTAGAGACCGTGATGCTTACAAACTCTCCGTCTAGGGCTATGGGATCATGTTGGGACCATCTACAAAAACCTCTCTTGGTTTTTGCTATCTCTGAGGCGTTTTCTTGTGGTGATGACTTTTCAATGGAGGGAAAAGTTGCCAGATGCAAGCAGTGTAAAGTTGCAAAGTGGTGCAACTTTCACTCTACAGCTCATATGACCAAACGAACCGTTCCAACAAATCTAGATGGGTCCTCTCTTGCACCCAAATACGCTGAATCACTCTAAGCTACATTGGACCGGCGATTTCCCTTAAGAGTCTAAAGTGCTAAAAGGCAGCAATCTTTGAAGGTCTATTTCTCGGAGACTATGATGCTTACAGACTCTCCGTCCAAGGCTATGGGATCATGTTGGGACCATCTACAAAAACCTCTCTCTGTTTTTCATATCTCAGAGGCGTTTTCTTGTGGTGATGACTTTTCAGTGGAGGGAAAAGTTGTCAGATGCAAGCAATGTAAAGTTGCAAAGTGGTGCAACTTTCACTCCACAGCTCGTACGACCAAACGGACTGTTCCAACACTTCCGGATGGGTACGTTTATGCTATGGATGGTCCTCTCTTGCACCCAAATATGCCAAATCACTCTGAGCTACATTGGACTAGCGATTTCCCTTAAGAGTCCAAAGTGCTAAGAGGCAGCAATCTTTGAAGGTTATTTCTCAAAGACGTGATGCTTAGAGACTCTCTGTCTGAGGCTATGGGATTGTGTTGGGACCATCTACAAAAACCTCTCTTGGTTTTTGCTATGTCGAAGGTGTTTTCCTGTGGTGATGACTTTTAAGTGGAGGGAAAAGTTGCCAGATGCAAGTAGTGTAAAGTTGTAAAGTGGTACAACTTTCATTCTGCAACTCGTACGACAAAACGGATTGTTCCAACATGTCCAGATGGATATTTTTACGCTAGGGATGGTCCTCTCTTGCACCCAAATACGCCGAATCACTCCGAGCTACATTGGACCAGCGATTTCCCTTAAGAGTCCAAAGTGCTAAAAGGCAGAAATCTTTGAAGGTCTATTTCTCAGAGACCGTGATGCTTACAGAATCTTCGTCCAAGCCTATGGGATTTTGTTGTGACCATCTACAAAAACCTCTCTCATTTTTTGCTATCTCGGAGGTATTTTCCTGTGGTGATGACTTTTCAGTGGAGGGAAAAGTTGCCAAATGCAAGTAGTGTAAAGTTGCAAAGTGGTGCAACTTTCATTCCGTAACTCGTACAACCAAATGGACTGTTCCAACACATTTGGATGGGTACGTTTACCCTAGGGATGGTCCTCTCTTGCACCCAAATATGCTGTATCACTCCAAGCTACATTAGACCGGTGATTTCCCTTAAGAGTCCAAAGTGCTAAAAGGCAGCAATCTTTGAAAGTCTATTTCTCAGAGACCATGATGCTTACAGACTCTTTGTCTGAGGTTATGGGGTCATGCTAGGACCATCTATAAAAACCTCTCTTAGTTTTTTCTATCTCGGAGGAATTTTCCTGTGGTGATGACTTTTCAATGGAGGGAAAAGTTGCCAAATGCAAGCAGTGTAAAGTTGCAAAGTGGTGCAACTTTCATTCCGCAGCTCGTACGACCAAATAGACTATTCCAACACGTCCAAATGGGTACGTTTACGCTAGGGATGGTTCTCTCTTGCACCCAAATACGCTGAATCACTTCAAGCTACATTGGACCGAGTCAAATTAGGTGAAAATTTGATGCAGACATAAGGGTACAGTCACAAACTCTTTGCAACCTGCCTATTTGAGGCATCTAACAAGATTATTCTGACCTCTTTGGAAAGTCCAAAACTCCCTTAAAACTTGACAAGCAACTAAATACACATTTCCCTCTTTAACCCCCTTAAACCCTTGTAATAGTGAGAAACTAGTTTTTGTCCAATTACTCCACAATTTTTTGAAACACCAGATGAACACATGACTGATTCAAACACCCATATCCAAGTTACACAACATATATGAGAAACAACATAGACTCCTTTGAACCAACGTTGACTTCCTATACATTCACCGTTGAATAGGCTACTCAATTAGCCCAAAAATGCAAAGCAACATACCTTCAAACACCACACAGACCCCAAAAACCTTGGGGCAGCAAATGAATTGCCAAGAAAACAAAGATTCTACAATTGGATTCCATTTGTACGGACCTGTAACTGTCAAATCAAGAAACCCCTATTTTTAGTGTAATTCTTGAGGGTTTATTGGATGTAGCACTTCCACAACCTTTCAGACTTTTCCACCACCTTAGAAACCTTTATTTAGGCCCCAATATGCTTAGAAAAAAAAAACTTCTAGTATCTCAAATATTTTTGCAAACCCTAGGGTAAAAACTCTATTTTCAAGTGAAAGAAACCACCATTTTTGGACCTTTAACTCTTCATTTTATTTCAAAACCCAATTCTCCACGCCTTCCACTCTTGAAATAATGTCAAGACATCTAATAACATTTCTACATAAAGTTTTTATACAAAGCAATGGGAAGATAAAACCATGTAAGTGGTTTCCCCAAACTAATTGCCACCAAAACCATTCTTGATAGTTTAAAACCATGAACCACCCCAACGTGTAATTATGATAGCACTCAAGATAGCCCTCCACCATGAACATATCAACTAAGAAGGAACCCATAACATTATGGAAAGATGATCCACTTCTCCCAATGTAACTCCCAAGCATTACATGTGAGAGATGGTCAATTTCATTGATGGCAACGATTGTGTGACTCCCATTGATGACCTTCTTTATTCAATGCCATTACAACAATATCCAAAGCATTCCAAAGAATACTAATGAAAACAATATTTCCCTCAACACCTCATGATCATTCAAGTACTCATTCTAACAATACAAGAGATTTACACTTCAAATTGCAAGTGAATATAATTTACTATATCTTAACATAAAAAATGAAAAACCTAATAGAAAAATGTATCAATGAGGTACAAGGATGTATAAAATCCAATCAATCAAACACAATCAACCTAACATAATTAAGGGTTGATAGTGGTATTGGATAATTAAGGGTTGATAAGGGTATGAATGTTTATCTTTGCATCTACTCTTGAATATCTAGGGACTTGGTGGTATTTAGAAATTTGTTACTCATTTTTATTGCATTGAATCAAAATGTCTCACTATTAATTTCTCCATTAATGCTATAATATAAATGAATTTTTTCATGATTATAATGAATATATTGTATGTTATTAATGCTAGTACATATCATCAAATTATGCCAAACATGTGTTTAGTCAACTCAAAGTGGATAAATGACACCACTTAGCGAAAAGTTTGAATTTTGAATTTTAAAATGAAAGGAAATAGGTTTGTGACTATGAGGTCACCCTTGTGAATTAAAGAATTGGTTTTGAGGAGAAAAAGTTGCAAGCCACTATAATTTATTATATATAAATGGGAAATATTACAAAACCTGGTTCAAATGAGCATACTGATAGGAAAGAACCAGGAAGAAAACCTTCGGTTGTAGCTTGATTAAGTACAAAAATAGACCCCTTTACAAAATGTATGAGTTTCCAAAATACAGGCCCCTTTAAATTTTAAACATACCCTTTATACAATGCTAGACATTTGACCCATATTTCAAAAAACATCACTGGGTATAGATTATGCCCATACACAATTATGACCATTTTACATTGTTTCCAATTTGAGAATTAAAATTTTACAAAATTTTCCTATTAGAGGCATTCAAGGCACAGTCTTCAACAACAATAGTATGTTCATGTTCTACACTGACAAGCACCTATAAAAACCATCAAGGTAGCTTAGAATAAACAATCTATATTATTCTAAATGACATAAAATATGATGAGATAGTAATGCAAACTATAAAAGACGCTTAGAATAACCAATCTATATTGTTGTAATATGTTGCATACCTCTCTGAAAGGATCAAAGCTGGCTATTGTTGCAGCAAGTCAATGATCAATCATGCCAGGAATATTGTAAAAGTGGGAAAATGAGAAATATATATTGTCACAATAGAAAAGATGTTAGACTAACATATCTATATTAATCTAAACAACCTGAATGATGATGAGTTGGTGATGCAAACTATAAAATATGCATACCTCTTCGAAAGGATCAAAGTTGGCTATTGTTGTAGAAGGTCCATGATCAATCGTGATAGGAATATCGTAAAAGTGGGAAAATGAGAAATCTATATTGTCATAATAGAAAATATGCTTAGAATAACATATCTATATTAATCTAAACAACTTGAATGATGATGAGCTAGTGATGCAAACTATAAAAGATGCATACCTCTTCGAAAGGATCAGAGTTGGCTATTGTTGCAGTAGTTCCATGATCAATCTTTTTAAAAATATCGCAAAAGTGCATACAAAATATCACTATTAAAGACACCTGCATTGCAATAGTATATAAAATATCAGTATTAAATAAAGAAAACTAATGAACTTAATCATAATGAACATAAGCATTCTACTTTCCATTCTTGAAAATGCTATTCAAGTGTGCCTGAAGGGTCATCTATTTGCTTAAGAGTATCCAATATTGCTTCATGATCAACACTACTAAGTGTCCATAGTTGTTTTGTCTTTGGTCTGGCATGATACTTCAACAACTTAACATTTATTGCTATAACAAGGTATGAATACATGAGAATGGTTTTTTGTTTCTCGTAGTCTTCAAATGCAGGTATGCCATTCTTTCTAATCATGTATGTTCACAACCAAGTTCCTGCAACCACAACTGAACCTGTAGGATACATGAAACCATCATCATCTTCCATCAATTGTGTTAGCTTATGTTTTACCTACACACATCGAGCCAACCAATAGTTTGATCTCTCTTCATTCCCCTGTGGTACAACAACTACAAAAATATGTCCTAGCTATAGTAGATCTGAAAGCAAGTCGTAATCAACTGAACTTTCCACTATGTCATTTGTCATGGATATTGTTTGAGATAAAGGAGTTAGATATTGTGGTACCCATGTATCCACCCACTCACTTGACTCACATTAATCCCACTCGCACTGAATACAACTCTAACAAAAAAAAGCCAACTCTCGTGTCCAAATGGTCCATGTGCCTGCATCTGAGCTTCGAAATGAATGCATCCTTGAAGAATCTTTGATTGTATGACAATCTAATCTACCTCCCACTATACCCTCCTCAACGAACCAAGAGAATCTGTGCATTGTTGAATCAAGTGTCCCTCCCTGTGACAATGTTGAACTACACCAATCAACTATAGAACATGCATCGCTGAATTTTGCTCCTGAAATCTTCAATTGCTCCTTAACTAGAGCTCTCTTTACGAATGCACCTGCTCCATCATGCTCCCCTTTCCCATGTCCAGCTTCAAAAAAATTCCAAATATGAGGTAGACCCCTCTCTACATGCATTCTACTCAACCAATAAAACATACGAGAATTCTTAAATTGACCTGTGCAATTATCGACCAAATTAGATGTTGGCCCAATGCTATATCATGCTCCTGCAAGAACTCAAAAAAATTCTTGAAACAATGTTGGACATACTCAGACGAGTGAGATCTATCATCACTCATATAAAAATGATACTCTCGATTATCTTGATCCTCCTCTGTACTACAGGTGCATGTCTAAATGTTATGTGGACAAAAATAGCAATTTGAATGGAATTGTAATACTGAGATTGTACCTCATTTTTTGGTTGCAATGTGTAGTTTTCTGCAAAATCAACCACTGATATAATAGTGCCAATTGGAAAAGAGTCCTTACACATCCTAAATTGTTGATCCAACCACTGAGACCTATGACTATGCCTTGCATACTTGTAGAAAAGATTGTCCTTAAAATCTAAAATAAAATCAGCAACACTACATTCTTTTGTAACCAACTCACATCTAGAACGTTCACCCGCTTTGCAAGTAAATTTGACTATCTCATATCTCTTTTTCTCAACAAGCTTCTTTCCAAATTCATGTTGAACTCTCATGAAAACATTGAAAAAACTTTTTCAAGCCACCACATTGTGAGCACTTTGCATTTAAACAATCATTTCTATAGAAAAAGCAATCATCATCTCTAGAACATAAAAATAGATCTAGCAAGTCCCTTGATGATTTTGGAAGATGAATTGCACCACACTCCTGCAACATTTCATTAGTATGCAAAGTAGAATGAATATAGCATAATAGCTCATGGTACATTGGAAACTCCACATGGTATTTGTAACAAGTATTATGAATCTTAATAGGCACACAATAAAATGGCTTCAAACCCTCAAAAGTCCTTTGTGAGATTTCCATATTTTTATGTGTTTCAATAAATTTTTTGAACAACATTGTTTGGCTTGATTCCAAGAAATGTTTAGGATGTGGTGTACAGTCTTGATTGCCATTTCTTAACTTTAAAACATCCTTTGCATTGGGTGATACTCTAGAGTTATCATGCCAAAATTGTTGAATTACCTGCTTTACATTATCGGTTAGCTTCTTACGAACATGTGGAAGCCTCTCGGCAAAAGCCCATGTATCATTGTCAAGAGGATCATCTATTCTTTCTCTTCTTGCAAGTGCTCTATCAAAATTTTTACAATTTATGTCAAAATCAATACAAGTTTGTCTCATAAAGCGAGCCTTTTTCAATTGATGGCTTACTAGGGAAATTGTAATGACTCTCTGAGCAGCTGTCTTATCCTTTTCCTTGTTACTTTTTCCAATAGACTTGAGAGCAATCAGAATATTTTTGACAATAATAGATTTTTTTTCAGTCTTCCTGTTCACACGAATCTTCAATTTGGCTAGCAAAGGTCTCATCTTTTGCATCTTTAGCAATTGTACAAAAAGTTGGCATTGCTCGGTCAATGTCTTATCACTAAAATATTGGTTGAAAATTCTTCTAGCCTACAACTGAATAGTTCATGTTGACCTCTTGCTTTCAAAATTGTTTATAATATTCTCATCAAATTCAAGTAACCATTTAGGGGTTCTTGAGGGTCTTGAAATTGGAATATGTCTTTCTTCCATACAAGGTTCTTCATTTCTCATGTAATTTGGTGAAACATAATTTACACTTGCTTCAATATTATGTTCAAAATCTTCATTTCCAACATTTTCACCTTGAACATTTTCATTATCAATTTGAATAATTTCATTCCCAATTTCAATATCATGTTCAACATCTTCAAATCCAACATTTTCACCTTGAAAATTTTCATTATCAATTTCAATATTTTCATTCCCAATTTCAATATCATGTTCAACATCTTCAAATCCAACATTTTACCTTGAACATTTTCATTATCAATTTCAATAATTTCATTCCTAATTTGAATATCATGTTCAACATATTCAATTCTAACATTTTCACCTTGAACATCTTCAATTTCCTCTTCACTTGAAAGACCATAGGGGTTAGGTTCACCAATATTTAACATACCTTGTCTTCTCTTCCTATGACTTTCTCTATCTTTTTGTCTATATTCTTCAATTTCTTCTTTTGTAAGCTTTCTCTTACAGTTTTGCTTCCAACGACTGCTGCTCCCCATTATACCTCATAAAAGATGCTTAAAAATCATTCCTTATGACAAATTTCAATAGAAGATGCTTCAAAAAGTTGATCTTTGTCCCCAACTGTCTGAAACTGCATTTTTTTGCCTGCAAATAGAATGTAGGGTCCCTTGGAATGCACAAAATAACCCACATGGGGCTTTTCTATGGCCCACAAATCTGATATCCATTATAATCTGATATCTGATTCATTCTAAAAATTTACAATGTTTTACAACAGTATGATTTTAGTTCTTCAAATTGGATATCCGATTCATATCTGATTTGAATTAGATATATGATTTGTGTACACATAGACCTAAGGGTTAATGGTAGATAGTAGAGGGTTTAAGGGTTAAAGGTTTAGGGTTTAGGGTAGATGGTAGATGGTTTAAGGGTTAAGGTTTTATGGTAGAGGGTTATAAGGGTTTAGGGTTTCATGGTAAGGGTATAGGAGAGAGAGATAGATGGAGTGAGTGTGTGAGAGAGTGACCTAAAAGAGTGGGATAAGGTCAGAGAGGGTGGGAGAGTGGGAGAGAGTGGGAGAGAGGGAGGGAGATGGTGGAAGAGAGTGGGAGAGAGTGGGAGAGGGTGGGAGAGAGTGGGAGAGAGGGAGGGAGAGAGTAGAAGAGTGGAAGAGGGTGGTAGAGAGTGGGACAAGGTGGGAGAGGTTAGAATATAGTGGGAGAGAGTTGGAGAGAGAGAGTGGGAGAGTGAGTGATATGGAGTGAGTGAGTGAGAGAGATGCCTAAGAGAGGGAGAAGGGGTAGGAGGGAGAGGTTTGAGAGAGAGAAAGAGAGGGTAGAGGGTTTTGGGTTTTGGGTTATGGGTAGAGGGGAGAGAGATAGAGGGATTAAGTGAGAGAGAGAGAGAGGGAGTGGGAGAGAGATAAAGGGTGGAGGGTAGAAGGTAGAGGGTTAAGGGTAGAGGGGACATAGATATGAGTAAGTGAGAGAGAGAGACCTGAGAGAATGAGAGGTGGTAGGAGGGTGAGACTTGAGAGAGATGGATGGAGGGAGGGAGTGGGAGAGAGATAGAGGGTTTAAGGGTTTAGAGTTTAAGGGTTAAGGGTTTAGGTTTGGGCTTAAGGGTGAAGAGAGATGTATGAGGAGTGAGTGAGAGAGAGAGAGAGAGACTTGAGGAGAGGGGAGGGTGGGCAGGAGGGCCTTGAGAGAGAGAGAGGGTAGAGGTTTAAGGATTTAAGGGTTAGGGTAAGTATTCAAGGGGTGAGAGTGGAGACTTAGGGTGAGTGAGTGAGATACTTGAGAGAGGTATGAGGGAGATTTGGAGAGAGATAGATACTTGAGAGAGGGAGTGGTGCTAGCATAGAGACACTTGAGAGAGAGAGAGAGAGTGGGGGGAGTAGTTGATAGATATAGGGAGAAAGGGTTAAGGGTAGAGGGTAGGGGTTTTAAGTATTTAGGGTTTAAGGGTTAAGGGTTAACAGTTAAGGGTAGAGGGTTTAAGATTAGAGGGGAGACACATAAAGGGAGTGAGTGAGAGATAGATAGATACCTAAAAGAGGGAGAGGGGGTAGGAGGGAGAGGCTTGAGAGAGAGAAAGAGAGGGTAGAGGGTTTGGGGTTTAGGGTTATGGGTAGAGGAGAGAGGGATAGAGGGATTAAGTGAGAGAGAGAGAGAGATTGAGGGAGTGGGAGAG